>CM076572.1:154235575-154554652 GCA_034641835.2 Pinus albicaulis | reverse complement strand
CTTTCACCTTCCTTTTCTCCTATTTTACATTATTTCCATAAATAAATGCCAATTAATGCCTCATTTCTTTCCAAAGCCTTTGCCATTGCCTTTGCCAATTTCCTTTAGCCATAATAACCGAAATGAACACCCACTAGGATGTTTCTTCCAACCATTTTGCTTGGAATACATGTCCCATCAACTGTAATGTTCCTAAATTAGCTTCAGCTAATTGGAACATTAATTTTTCCATGTTTATTTTTGCATTTCATAATTGATGAATAAATTGTAAAGGAGGACATGTAAAACCCCTAAAAACCAAGAATAAATCAATGCCTATGTGAACAAAGACATATCTGGGCTATGAAAATTATATCTTGCAGGTGTGAATGGGTCTAAATCACAAGAGGGGATCCTATTTGAACAAGTCAAACAGCACAATCTAGACGCATTGAACCTCTTTGAGGGACAGCGCAGTTCTAGAAGGAGGTTGTAATGTGAAAAGGGTTAAGTGATTCAAGGTGGTTTAGGGTTTGGCAAGACTCCTATCTTATAAAAGGAAGAGGAGGGAAGCAAGGAGAGGTTGTTGAAGACATTATTTTTGAAGTTATGTCTGCTTAGACATCCATTGTTGGGCATTCCTGTTCAGGAATCCCCACCTCCTTCCTTGAGCAGCTCTTGGAGGAGAATTGTGCTAAACTTCTCCATTATTAGGCTTGGGCCAAGTTTCACCTTACATTACAGTGCTGCTCATGATTGAGGGTTGAGCTGTCTTGTGAGTTACAGCAAGTGGAGATCTAGATCTGCTCAAATCTAGATGATAACAATGGCTCTTTTTAGTGAGAGTGTCATTTAACCTCCTGAAAGTGTTCATTTGCTGAGTATACTTCATATCCACATCTTGGAATCAGGCCAAATCAACTTCAGAAGCTACAGCGTTGTTTCTGTCCCTAATACAGCGTTAGTTGCAGATCTATAGCTGCAGGGTGCTTTGCTTGCAATTTGGAGGAGAGATCTCCAGTATTGGGATTTTCCTCTCACTGTGGTGATCCATAGATTGGACAACCAATCTATGTTATGTTTCAGATATGATATGCTATGTACTTTTATTATTCAGAAATTCTGAATCATTCTTCAGATCTGAATTTTTAGATCTCAGATCTACTTCCAGTGCTTCATGTTTTGAGCAAATCCCCAAGGGGAATGTATAGATCAGCACTTCTTTTACATGGATATGTATTAGATCTATATTTTTATGTATATATCTGATCTAGATCTGAATAATTAATAAACTGCTGCTTCAGCCCTTAAAATTACGCTGTCACTGTTATGCAATATTTTTACATGGTCGTAGCACCTCTTTCTTGAGGATTTCTTCTATATTATTTCATTCTTATCCTGTAAAGTGTATGAGTTATGTCCCTGAGCTTATTTGTGAATTTTAAGACCTTATTTCATCCATACCCTTCAGAAAACCATGCTCACATGCTTCAGTAAATTTTTGCATAAATCTAGTCTTGGGAAATTAGGGTTTTCTAGCCTAGTTAGGAAAGGAGGAACTATTTAACTTAGCAAAACTTTTTTTTTTTTCTGAAATTTGACACGAGAGTCCCTCATAACCCTAGTTATTATATCCAACCACTTTCCCATCTTATTTTTACACATCTCTCTAAATACACACGTTTTAGAGCCTAAATTCTCCCTTTTCCCCACCTTTTTCCTTGTAAAACGCTGTATAACTTTTATGATGTATATTTTACTAAATTTTAAGTGTTTTTACATCTATATGAAGAATATTGATGTAGCTCCACATTTTTAATAACTCATATTATTCCCAATTTGTAGTTGTTCCTGAAAAAGGGACATTACAGTGGTATCAGAGAAAGATCTTTGGCTCAGCTTGTGGCTTCAAGCCAAAGTGTTGGATCCCCGAAGGAGGAAAATTTCAAGATCTATATACAAATTCTACATATGGCTAGGTAGCCTCTGGATCTCATCCTTTTCTCAAAGGTGTCATATCCAGTAAATGCCCCTGCAGTCAATCTCTGGAATAGAATTTTGATATTCCTAAAAAGGGAAATTTTCAGTTGTATTACAGCAAGGAGCAAGGTCAAAATGATGAAGAGTATGGTTTTATGCTCATCAGCTTTCATATCTAAGAAGAATCTATCCAAGGAGGTTTAACAAGAAAAATAAAGAAGAAGCAGTGAAACTCCTAAAGAGTTTCAAGAGCAGAAATATCTTCCGATCAGATCTACAAGATCTATACATGAGGAAAATTCTGAATCCTCATCTCATGGATATGTGCGCTCAACCATATCACCTAAGCTTCAAGGTTATTTCAGTAATTTCTTCATGGAGAGCAAGAAAGAAGGTGTGAGTTTGTTTGATGCCTTGCCTAGGGCAAGCTCTCCTTTGAATGAAGGGAACTCTTCTCAAGAAGGAAGCATGGAGATTCCTCCTTCACTAGATGACCAAGATCTAAGGTCTCTTGTTGATGATAAGGAAATTTCAATTATTGGAGAGGAGAAGGAGAAGGCAGGAGATAACGCAGTCATGACAATGACACCTCGAGCACCTCATGAAGATGAAGTTGGAGAACTTGCTCCAAGGGAAGAAACTCTTGCATTCTTGCAAGGAGTTCCAAAAGATCTCACACATGGAGATCTTGATACAACACAAGAGCAGCATGCATCATCATTGTCAAATGATGAAGTCTTGAAGATAGAAGGAGAAAGAGAGGAGGAAGAACATCTCAAGAAGAAGAGCATATACCCTTCTCAGTTTCAAGGGTTGGAAGACCAAAGAAGGCAAGAGGATTCATGCAGCAATGGTAGGGGCAAATCTATCCACCTACATTCACATTCTTCTCTATGCCTTGATGCCTCTTTGCAAGGAGGCATTCCACCAGGAAGACCTCCTGATTGGAGGAAAACTAAAGTGTTCTCTCAACTATGGGTAGCATTTGCATACTTGGCTAATGAAGGAGCCTTGGGAGAAGCAAGCACAACACAGAGGATCTTTCATGAATTTAGAAAAGAGGTAAGAAATTTTTTGAATAGGACAGTGTTATCTCCCATTCATTCATCTGCGTTGAGAAATGAAAGATCATAAATATATGATGGTATGGATATGAGGATACATGGAAAAACCATATCTTTGGGGCAGCCCATGGTCTTCTCACTTACAAAATAGATTTTTGAACATGACAAGAGGATCTTAATACTCTTGCATGCATGGGCCAAATTGAGGAAGTATTGGAGGACAAGAACTTTCCAAAGGGGAGTTGATTTCCACATGCTTCAATATTGTCTTGAGGAAGATCAGCTACAAGGAATGCAACAAAAGAAAGTTTATGGGACTCCAACATGTGACCTTGGCATCAATTATGTCAAAGAGGAGAGTCATGACATGATAGGGGCTGCATTTTAGACATCTATAGCGTTATCATTCTTGGGGAGCCTAGATCCTTATTGGGATTCCCAACTTTTGATGGAGTACAACAAGGACCCTTTCACATGTGAGGTTCTTGATGGGAAGGTAATGGATGGGATGTATAAGGTAGTTGTAGGAGTCATCTATCTCCATGATCATATTTATTTGGTTAAAGGCTCCAAGCTCAAGGAGAAACTGTTGAATGCAACCCGTGAGACCTTTCTTTCCAAACCCACTGGTTTCATTGGAGCATATCATACTATCTTGGATGGATCCATGTGGGAGAATTTCAAAGAGGAGGTGCACTCTCATATGAAGAAGTGCATGGACCATTTGTTAGATGAGGAGGAACATAGCTCTTGGGAAGAATTATCATCTACACCTCCTTATTCATTGAGTGTGAAAGGAGGCTCATCCATAAGCAACCTTGCTGATTTTAAACAAGTGTATGACAAATATTATATTGTTGAATCTCATGATGTATACTTGTATTTTTCTAACGCTCATTTGCAGGGCTTTGCTCCAAGAGGGAGAACTATTTATTATGGGCTTCATGGGCCACTTGAGGCCATGAACTTTATTGATGTTGATCATCCTTTGGAGGATCTTGGAAGGGAGATACACTTTCCATGGTGTGACTCTTTTACACCAATCATAAAGCACCTTCTCCAAGCATGCAAGAAGGATGGGGCAGCAAGCAAGTGTTGGAGGAAACACTTGTCATATTCTATTCCATGACAGTTGAGGGTAAAAGTACGCTAGTTGCACATGAGGAGGCATATTCCTTCTCCTTTATCGTATATGGCAGCTAGCATGATCTTAATCATGATTCCACATGCTGAAGATGTTCTTATTCTTGGGAACATGTTTGGAGGAGAGAAACATTTGTGGAATGTGTCCTTGGGGAAATGAGTTTCCCACATTATTTGCACTACATGTTGTAGGGGGGGCATGGGAGACCATATGGCCATTATAGCACATTACTTGTCTCTTTATGATGTGGACCATATGATTGTATGTAGCACTTGGAGCATGCCTCTCATGGGCATTTGGGAGGAGCTTCACTATGAGTTACCATGCTAGAAGGTAATTCATTTCATTTGGATGATAGCATGGAGGTGGAAGACCTTCATTGATGGTGAAATTCCCCATTATGACCATCACTTCTATCTTGATGAGGCCATGGATCAGCAAGAAGGTTTCTATATAAACCTTCCTTTACTTTATGATGAGAGCTGTTTGGTTTATCTACTAAAAGCCACTTTGCACACTTGGGAGGAACCATTGGGAGATGGAATTATTGGAGAAAATTTGAAGAAATGGTGGAGGCTATTGAAGGAGGAGGCCACAAGAAGAAGGGGGGAGATTTTGCAGCACCCTTGCAGTTTCTTAAGGACAAGCAACATTTGGGAGGGGAGTGTTATACGATGATTTGTCACCGTCCCTGCCATTCACCATCATACCGATGGAGGACCCATTTTGTGACCTGTGAACATTGTCATGCCTTGAAAACTCCATCAATGCATTCCTCTAAGCATGAGCTTTATTTGCCCTTAAGACATCTCCTTGCAAAAGTCATGAAAAACATCCCTTTTGGCATTGGCGCGGGCAGGCAGTTCAGTACTCGCGCCAATGGGGAAAATCCTGCAAAGAGGTTGCGCCAACTGGCGCTCTGTCATAGAGCAGTAGTCGCGCCACCCAATTTAGGGACTGTTTTTTAAATAAAGATGGCGGAAGTTGAGTTCCAACCAACTCATAAACCATTGCCTATCTTGAGTTGGGAGGTTTGGCTGCGGGAGTTCTATGGAAGGGAAGTGGTTTTGCCACCTCCCATGGAACCTTCCTTGTTGATAGGGCTAATCCCATAATAATAGGGATCCCAACTCCCTCCTTCCCCATCTATAAAAGCCTGCTCAATCCCATAGCAAGCTAGTCTTGAAGTGCCTAAGCTCTGAATCTCCATATTCCCAAAAGCCTTTGTGTTGTAAAGAATCCCCTCTTTCCCTTAAGGCTGACTCAAGTAAGGAGACCATTGTCGAGAGACTCCGGAGAGGTTTTCCCTTTCCTTGGCGAGCTTTGCGAGACGTGGACGACCGGAGACCCGTCCGAAGGAGACCGCGACGTCAGAACTTGGTTGTAATCTCTCTTTGTTTATTATTTAATAGATGATTATGATTATGGTTCCACTCCGTTTTCTATTATGTTAATGCGAGTAACATCCTTTCTGACTAATGTTTAGTTACGTGTGCCGGATTTTATGCTTGTATCTGTTCGTTTCTCCCATGTGCAGGTGTTCATCCGCGGAGATTGTGGAGGGATTGTGATCTGCCGGGGCTGAGGAACGGGGACGCTTCTTCTTCAGATCATAGCGTTGGAATCCAGGTAGACTTCTATTCCTAGTCTTTTCATTCGTAACTAGGAGCTTGCGTCATAACATTGTTTGATTGTTGCTAGACCCCTGCTGGGCTAGTAGGGATCGCCTCTGTCCGCAGAGGGGATTTACCTCCTCAACAATTTGGCGACTCCGCTGGGGAGCATCCATATTTCATTGTCTCGCTTTGATTGTTTTATGTTTTTCCTTGCTTGATGAACCTTTTGGGTTGGATTCTTTCATTGTTTTTCCTTCTTGGTTTGCTTGGCTTGCATTGGTCTGCTTCTGGAGTAGCTTGTTTTTAATTTTTGCTGAGAAACTCGACTGGCGCGGTTTATAACCCAACAGTCACGCCAATTGGCGCACGTTGCCTTTGTCCAGCACGCGCCAATTTCTTCCTGGCGCCAGTTTCACACTTACAGTCGCGCCACCCCTGTAAGTTTTTTGAGTTTCCTCATTTTTGAGCTCTCTGGATTTGATCAGTGTTTTTCTTCTTGATTTTCCGACTGCCTGAGTGTGTTGCAGTCCTGTTTGACTGGGAATTCACCTCTGTCCTTTGGTTGTTTGCTTTTATCTACCGATTTCACGTTTTGAGCCCTAGGGCATCTAGTGGCTTAGTGTATCGAGCCCTCCTTGGGAATTTTGGTGTTTTGATTGTCCTGTCAACTATCTAATTGATTCTCCGCATACTCTAAGTAGTTTTTCATTGTTTTCTTGCGATTTTTGGGTGATTGTTCATTCCTTCATTCGAAATTCGTTTGGTCTTGCCTTGGACCTAGATCACACGGTTCATTGGAAGCTTTTGAGTCTTCTCTTCGTTTTGAGAGACTTTGGTCGATTTGGGGATCTGATTGCTTGTGTTGTTGAGTGAAATTTGTTTGTTTCGCTCTCTTGAAAATCGTTTCTCAAGTTGTTCCGTTTGTTTTCAAGTTTGTTTAGTGCATATTAGCTATTAAACATTGAAAATCAAAAAAAAAAACAAAAAAAAAAACAAAAAAAAATCTCTTTTGCTTTTTGTTAATTAGTGCAAATTGTGATCTTTTCCATATCACTAGTGATTAGTGTTTTGAATGAAAAGTTTTCGATTGCATTAGTTGCATTAGAGATCTCATTGTTTGTCTTCCGTTCATTTCGTTTGTGTAAAAGCTCTCAACTCTTCTCTAACTAGTTTTCATCGAACGAAATGTTGCACTGTGACATATAGCTTTGCATTTAGGAGCCTTTCGAGACACTACATACGATAGGGCCTGAAAATTGAAACTTAATTGAAGATCAACTGTAAAATTTATTTCAATTAACCTAAGGCAGCATTGGAACTTAACGAAACATATTTAGAAGGTCTAGGCTAGAGACGTGTTCCGGCGTCGTTAAACCTAGCAGCTGTCGTTCGCCTGTTGGCTTTAGACAGCGCTAGTACGGACTTGCGCTCCCCGTACCGTCGCGTATATAAAGGGAGACCCCTATAGGTTTCAATCCTTTATCCATAGGAAGCCGAGTCTGCCGCCCTATACCCGTGATACACCGAACACAGCATTCGGGGAGACTACCTGCACGTACGGAAAGTCCTTGGTCGATTTTTGTTTCATTATTGAAACCAAGGTGTATATTGCAGTTCACGGATATTTGGTACACCCTTTGTGCCTAGTTTTTCCTGAGCAGTCATTTGGTCTTTTCTAACTCCCTAAACTTGAAAAGACCGTCAAGCGCTTGTCCTTTCACGCTTGTGTCAACTCTGAAAGAGATAGAGTCATCTTTTGTCGTTTCTCGACTCTTGAAACATGAAACGGTAGAATTTCTTACTTTCCAATGTGGTAAAATTAATCACCCACGATTACACGCCTGCTTAGATATTGCTTGTTGACCGTTTGATCGTGTGCCCTTAACTCTTTTTCAGCCTGTGTGTGGTTTTGAGTTTGATGGCAACTTTTTCAGAGTTTACCAACCAAGGAATCCCCTCAGAAGGGAATCCTGGTCATTTTCCTCCTTTTGGAAATGTTGGTGCTCCTTACATGGCGACGTTGTCCCTTCCTGGATTAACAGTTGGGTTGCCTGTTTGGTTGTTCTCAACCTCTGTAGTTCCAAATGTCTCCACTACTGTTCAATCAGTTCCTCCGACGGAACAACATCATGTTGATTCCAAGGTGGACCTCTCCCCTTCTTCGCCTGTTTCTGCGTCCTCATCTTCTACTTTGCCTGGAGTCGAGTAACCAGGTGGCTAAAAAGAAGAAGAAGAAGACAAAGAAGAAGAAGTCTGATAAGCGAGAGGCTAAATGTACGGCTACTGTCCATGAGGAATCTCCTCTTGATAAACCTTCCAACCCTCCACGGAAAGTCAAGTTCCCTTGCCTGTTGTGCACGGGAGACCATCTTCTTCGAGACTGCCCTGGCATTCCCAAGGTGATCGAAGTATGGTCCAATGGCCGCCCACCATTGCCTTTGGCTTCCGGGAGTCAGGTTGGGGGCACGTCTTCAGCTGGTACTGATAAGGCTCCTAAGAAGCAGGGTAAGATCACCAATCCCTGTAAGTTGTGTGAAGGGCACCATGCCATTCACCTTTGTCCTTATATGGATGAAGCCAAACGAGTTTTGGACAACCCGACCGGTTCTACACCACGCCTTCCACCTGGTTATAATCGGCTTTCTTCGAGTCCTCCGCCAGCTGATCCAATGATTGGTCAAGAGTCATCCTTGGTCGATCCCACTCCCCCAGAAATTCAAATTCACGAATCCGTCCCTGACCAACCATTGGTCGTAGGATCGGTTGAACTGGCCCCGTCCACGGTGCACCAGGTCTTTTCTGTCGAGAGTGGACCTCACACCCCCCATGTCCTTCTGATCTCTTCAGATTCTTCGGACTTGGAGAAAGATTCTCCTGTCCCTGTACTTCAAGAAGCCCCTCCTCCGCCTCCCATGATGGAGGCTCCAGAGGATATCCCTCCCGCCTTCGAGATGGAGGTCATGGAGGATGCTTCTTCTACCGTAACATCAGGGGAAGACCTTCGCTTTTCGATGGTAGCCCCTCCGAGTAGTTTGGTCGCTTCCTTTGACTGGAATCGATTTGCAGGATTTCGCCTTCCGTCTTATGTGCCTTTCGAGATCACAGTACAAGCTCTTGGTCTGGTTGTACCCAACACCATTATAGACGAAGGTGCCTCTGTTAGTATTCTGTCATCAACTACCTGGCAAGCTTTCGGTTCGCCGCCGCTTGCGCCCGTTACGCAGAATCTGTTGACATTCAATAGAAGAACGAGTCAATCGTTGGGGATCCTTCCAAGGTTACCTGTTACTTTGGGAGGCAAAACCGTCCATATGGACGTGATGGTCGTTCCAGGCCCCTTGGATTTCAATCTGCTTTTGGGGCGTGATTACACCTATGCCATGGGAGCGCTTGTCTCCTCCCTCTTTCGCGTGATGTGCTTTCCACATGAAGGACGGATCGTGACCATTGATCAACTTTCGTTCTTTGGTCCTAATGTGGCAACTGGTCCACCATCACCCCCTCCGGGTTTTTATCCACCCGTTGTATCTGCTCCACCGCAGGTCAACTATGTGTCTACCTACCCCGTGCCTGTGCTCAGTGATGATGCCGTCGTGCATCAGGTGCTGGGGGCATTGGGTCCTGACTTCCAGGATGTTTTCCTTCCATCAGGATTGGAACTCTTGGAAGCACTGCCTTCTGGTGCATTTTGATGTAAGTCGGTTAGAGCACGGTTTCCTCCCTGGGTCAAGCTCTTTAAAAAATGAAACAAGGTTGTCAGAGCAGTGTTCCTTGTCTTGTGTCAAGCTCCTTAAACCATGAAACAAGGTGTCTTGAGGACAGTTCTTTTAAGTGTGTCAACCTCGTTAAAATAATGAAACACAAGCATGTTCAATTCGACTTTTTGTTTTGAACCTTCACTCCACTTTCAATGGACTGAAGCTTGGGGGGCATGCACCTCGAATTGAGACATCATGCTGGGGGGCATGCCCGTCTTCCTCATTTCAAGCATAGTTTGCATATGTGTGTGTGTTCATGTGTGCTTTCAAGCTTTCATAAAAATGAAATGTGTGAGTAGATACATTGTGTGAATACATTTCGCATTGGGTCGTTTGTTATGTAACTGATACATTAGATTACATTTGTATTAGACATTTGCATGACATATAAAAACATCATCACATGTAAAAGATCCATCCAAAATAGTCATATGTATATATATATATATATATATATATATGTGTGTCGAAATGTTTGCACGGTGTGCATCACAAAACTCAAAAAATATACATAATCGTCTTAGTACATCCGGAGACGCTATGTCTCTCAAAAATAGGTGTGGTATAAATCCTAAGGACTAATCCGCATGGTGCTCATGATAGCACGTGACTGCACGCACTAGGCGCCTCAGGATTCGGTGGATCCGATTCGGAACTCCCACCGTGTGGCGCTGGTATGCCATCGGTACGTCTGCTAGCCGGGCATAGTCTGGGATCCCGTGGGCAATCCCCTCGAGGTTCTGGATCAGTTCATCTCCTCCGGTGCCTTCTCCCTGGATCTCAGGGGCAAGTTGTGTCCTCCGGGAGATTGGAGACATCCCGGCTGGTCTCTCAGGTCCTACATCTGCATACATATATAATTGTGTTAAGACGGATATGTATTTACAAAAAAAAAAACATGTAAACATAAAATAAAAAATATGAGGTCTTACCCAGCTCCTCGTCCCAGTCATCTCCTTCTGGTAGCGGGAGGTCTGGGTCCCCAGTAAAGTCAGTTCCCGAATAGGGCCAGTCTTCCACGACAATCAGCTGGCGCCGTAACCACCTAAAAAACTCTGGCTTCCAGGACATCTGTTGGCCACCTCCAGATCTGGGCATCAATGCTGCCCAGCGAGCCATTCTTGGCTCTCGTGGTATCGGACTCCCCACTGCGGCCCCTTGGCCCTGGAAGATTGGTAAATGTTCCAGAATGAACGATACCAAGATGGAACCATAACCGAACTGCTTCAGTTTCCCCTGTTTTCACTTTGTGAGCTGCCTTTTCATGTTGATAGTTACTGCTTCTGCCCAGTTGAACAGTAAGGGACCCATGCATTCTGAGGCCAGCAGGAGTTGGGTCTTCGTGGCCTCGTGCGGAGCCTGCGACCCAGCAGCCCGCGTAATGGTATGGAGAACTACTCTCAGTGCTAGATCAGGAATATTGTGGATATCCACCTTCTTGCTTCCTGATCCTGTTTGTGCCCCTCGGCACACCCGTGCCATTACTTCTTCCATCTTTTCCCCGGATGGTCTGCTTCCAGTCAGTACAGGGATTGGACCTCTGCGGGACAATCCAGTGATGAAATAAACGTCGGTGACCTCCATTTCTAACACCTGGTCTCGTAACCTGAACACCTCTTCCTGTTTGTCCCAGATACTGATTAAATACTGGAGGAGCTCGGGCTGAGCCCGTAAACATGGCGTGAGGAAGAACTTTTTCAATCCACAGTTTCTAAGTGCATTCATGCAAGCTTGGCTTTGCATGGCCTGTTCATCCTCTTCTCCGTGCTCTCGTTCCTTCCATTCGATTGCCATTTTGAGTGATTATCTGCATTCACATGGTCAAAAACCCTTAGTTAGATCTTTGATGAACTTCAAATTCCATGCAATTTGGTCTAAATGTCGAAATTTTGGGCGAAATTTAAGGTTCGGCCGCTGGCGCGGCTGTTTTGCGAACAGTCGTGCCACGTGGCGCGAGCCCTTTATAAAAAAAAGCTCATTGGCGCGGGTCCGTGCCCGATACCCGCGCCAATGGGCGCAGCCCTAAAATTCTAAAAATGACCACACAAAACTGATTTTTAAGGGAAAGCTATTAAAAAATGAATGAAAATGAAGAGCAAAAGAGCGCCTCTTACCTGTGACAGACGAGAAGCTGAATGGTTAACTGGATTGGTCGCAATCACCGTCAGAAGTTTCTGCTCCAAAAGGACCACTGTTGCTTTCCACCAAGGTAAATAGTAAAAAGTAATTTTGTTTTTACCAATTGGACATATTTATAAATTTTTCGACGTTAAATAAGTTTTAAAAGTTATTTTTATCAAATATTTGCATATGTTATGTCGAAAATGGATTTTACGCTTGCTTGGTATGTGCAGCAACAGGTTTTTGCGACTTAAATGATGGAGACGAGTTGTATTTTATACTTTTTCGGACTCGGTAAATACACGAAAAAGTCACTCTGGAGTCATCTTTCAGCTCTTTTCTGACTCTCTAAATATGAAAAGATCGCCGAGACCCTTGTCGTTTCGATCTCGTTAAAATGGATACGAATCGACATCCACCCAGTATAAGTTTAACCCTTTTTCGGGCTGGGATGGATTGATTACGAAAAAGGAATACCCTAGCCTATCGCGACTAGGAGGTTTCCCCGGATATTGTTTTCTACCTTTTCGGATCTGGGGAACTATTTACGAAAAGGGACCTGTGGAGTTTTCTTTTCCGCTGTCTTTTCAAACTCTCTAAACATGAAAAGACGCCGAGTTCTTCCTTTGTCGGACTCGTTAAACCCTGATGACATTGGATTCCGTCGAAATGACGTTCTCCGAGTTTCTCCTTCCTAGGACTCGTTAAATGCACTAGGATGGATTCGCCCGAAGGGCGGACTTATATCACAAGCATATGCTATCCCCTTCAAGCTTGTTATCAAAAATAATTGGGGTACTCGCCGGAAATGGTGGGGGAAAAATGGAACCATCGTCGTTGTCGTCGGCAGTATGTCGCTCTTGAACATGGCACTTGTCTGCATTCGTGTCGGGTTGGGGACATCTCATCTCATTGCTTCACTTTGCCTCCGTGGGTTTGGGTAATCTCTTTTGACCTCTCATCTGTTCATTGCCTCGTCGCCATGACCTCTGATCCGTTGATGTCAAATACTGCCAAGTCCACTGTCGTGCCGTTTATATGTTCAAGAGAAGTTGGCCTCTGCAAATATCAACCTTCCTCTGTTTCTCATATGATCCTGATTCACAACAAAAACATCATGTTCCTCTGTCTCGTGTCGATGATGTGGGAATCATTATGGCCCACCTTCGATCAAGGTCACTTCCTGTCGACTTCAACTCATTATCCGGGAAGTTGGTCTAGAGACTCCTTATGGTACCTTGGAGCCTGCATGCCTCAATGGCAGGTTCGTCGCATTCGACGAGAGGTTTACATCATTGGCCTCCGATCGAGTGATTCTGCGGGTGTTCGACGTCAGTTCATTTATTCACACGCCGTAGATTGTACCTGTGGTACCTTGAGGACCATTTTCATTATTGGTGGTTTCTCTCGCGTCGGTTAACAGCTTTCATCATTGGATGGTAATCCGGCGATGTTCTTGCATGTTCGACTTCAGCTCACATATTCACATGCACGAACTTGTACTTTGTTGGGTCGAGATGGAGCGCAAGACCCTGGATTGTGTCTGTTGTAATCCAGGCTACGATTGTGGATTATTATCATTATGTACATGACTCACTGATTGGATGGCTGTGACCATACCTGAGTCTATTTATTTGATCTTAGTTGGATGGCTGCGCCCATACCCTGGATCCGGATTATAGCATACTCTGTTTCGGATGGCTGCGTCCATACCACTTCTACATCATGTACTTGAGATATCAGTTGTATCTTTCTGCGCAGATTTTCCGACGGCGGGCCTTCGGTTGAACATGTTCTCGTAAAGCATTTCACCCCTCTCCCTCTCGGGCCTCATACTTTAGGGGGCATCTGTTACACAGTAATTTGTCACCGTCCTTACCATTCCCCATCCCGCACAATGGAGGACCCATTCTGTGACCTGTGAACATTGTCATGCCTTGAAAACATCATCAATGCATTCCTCTAAGCATGAGCTTTATTTTCCCTTGAGACATCTCCTTGCAAAAATCATGAAAAACATCCCTTTTTGCATTGGCGCGGGCAGACAGTTCAGTACTCGCGCCAATGGGGAAAATCTTGCAAAGAGGTCGCGCCAACTGGCGCTCTGTCATAGAGCAGTAGTCGCGCCACCCAATTTAGGGACTGTTTTTTAAATAAAGATGGCGGAAGTTGAGTTCCAACAAACTCATAAACCATTGCCTATCTTGAGTTGGGAGGTTTGGCTGCGGGAGTTCTATGGAAGGGAAGTGGTTTTACCACCTCCCATGGAACCTTCCTTGTTGATAGGGCTAATCCCATAATAATAGGGATCCCAACTCCCTCCTTCCCCATCTATAAAAGCCTGCTCAATCCCATGGCAAGCTAGTCTTGAAGTGCCTAAGCTTTGAATCTCCATATTCCCAAAAGCCTTTGTGTTGTAAAGAATCCCCTCTTTCCCTTAAGGCTGACTCAAGTAAGGAGACCATTGTCAAGAGACTCCGGAGAGGTTTTCCCTTTCCTTGGCGAGCTTTGTGAGACGTGGACGACTGGAGACCCGTCCAAAGGAGACCGCGACGTCAGAACTTGGTTGTAACCTCTCTTCGTTTATTATTTAATAGATGATTATGATTATGGTTCCACTCTGTTTTCCATCATGTTAATGCGAGTAACGTCCTTTCTGACTGATGATTAGTTACGTATGCTGGTTTCTATGCTTGTATCTGTTTGTTTCTTCCATGTGCAGGTGTTCATCCGCGGAGATCGTGGAGGGATTGTGATCTGCCGAGGCTGAGGAACGGGGACGCTTCTTCTTCAGATCGTGGCGTTGGAATCCAGGTAGGCTTCTATCCCAAGTCCTTCATTCGTAACTAGGAGCTTGCGTCATAACATTGTTTGATTGTTGCTAGACCCCTGCTGGGCTAGTAGGGATCGCCTCTGTCCGCAGAGGGGATTTTTTCCCTCAACGGGGAGATTTTAAAGTCATTAAATTAGCTTCAACTAATTGGAACATTAATTTTTCCATGTTTATTTTTGCATTTCATAATTGATGAATAAATTGTAAAGGAGGACATGTAAAACTCCTGAAAACCAAGAATAAATCAATGTCTATGTGAAAAAAGACATATTTGGGATATGTAAATTATATCTTGCAGGTGTGAAAGGGTCTAAATCACAAGAGGGGATCCTATTTGACCAAGTCAAACAGCACAGTCTAGATGCATTGAACCTCTTTGAGGGACAACACAGTTCTAGAAGGAGGTTGTAATGTGAAAAGGGTTAAGTGATTCAAGGTGGTTTAGGGTTTGGAAAGACTCCTATCTTATAAAAGGAAGAGGAGGGAAGCAAGGAGAGGTTGTTGAAGACATTATTTCTGAAGGTCTGTCTGCTTAGACATCCCTTGTTGGGCATTCCTGTTCAGGAATCCCACCTCCTTCCTTGAGCAACTCTTGGAGGAGAATTGTGCTAAACTTCTCCACTATCAGGCTTGGGCCAAGTTTCACCTTACATTACAACGCTACTCATGATTGAGGGTTGAGCTGTCTTGTGAGTTGCAGCAAGTGGATATCTAGATCTACTCAGATCTAGATGATAGCAATGGCTCTTTTCAGTGAGAGTGTCATTTAACCTCCTAAAAGTGTTCATTTGCTGATTATACTTCAGATCCATATCTTGGCATCAGGCCAAAACATCTTTAGAATATACATCACTGTCTCTCTCCCTAAGACAACGTTATTTGTAGATCTACAGCTGCTGGGTTCTTTGCTTGCATTTTGGAGGAGAGATCTCCAGTGTTGGGATTCTTCCTTCACTGAGGTGATCCATAGATTGGCCAACCAATATATGTTCTGTTTCAGATATGATCTGCTATGTACTGGTATTATTCAGAATTTCTGAATCATTTTGCAGATCTGAAGTTTTAGATCTTAGATCTACTCCCGGTGTTTCATGTTTTGAGAAAATCCCCAAGGGGAATGTACATATAAGCTTTTCTTGTGCATGGATCTGTATTAGATATATATTTTTATGTACTAATATGATCTAGATCTGAATAATCCATAAAATTCTGCTTCATCCCTGAAAATTACGCTGTCACTGTTTTGCAGTCTTTTTACATGGTTGTAGCACCTCTTTCTTGAGGATTTCTTCTGTATTATTTCACTCTTCTTCTGTAAAGTGTATGAGTTATGCCCCTGATTTTATTTGTCAATATTCATACCTTATTTCATTCATACCCTTCAGAAAATCACGCTCACATGCTTCAGTAAATTTATGCATAAATCTAGTCTTGGGAAATCAGGGTTTTCTAGCCTAGTTAGGAAAGGAGGAACTGTTTAACTTAGCAATACTTTTTTTTTTCTTTTTCTTTTTTTCTGAAATTGAACATGGGAGTCCCTCAGAACCCTAGCTATCATATCCAACCACTTTCCCATCTCATTTTTACGCATATCTCTGAATATACACATTTTAGGGCCTAAATCCTCACTTTTCCCCACCTTTTGCCTTGTAAAACTCAGTATAACTTTTCTGATGTATATTTTACTGAAGGTTAAGTGTTTTTACATATTTTTGAAGCATATGTCTATAGATCCACATTGTTAATAACTCATATTATTCCCAATCTGTAGCTATTCCTGAAAAAGGAACATTACAAAACCCATGTTGGTTGTTGCACTGCTTCCTCAAACGAGGATGGTTTTGTCACAATACACTCGCTCATAAGAGCCATGTATCTAATATACCTATATGGGGACCTTCTCTGCTTGCGTTGTGATGTATGTGCACCTACATGCTCTGTCGCATCTAGCATCAATTTTTTAGCCTCTTTGGTGTGCTTCCTACCATTTTTGGTGGATGGCTCTGCATGAGTGGTTTCTGCCACTCCATTATCCTCTGATTGTGGCTACTCCACATCCCAAGGTTCATCCTTTGGAACTAAGAGTTCCTCATCTGCGTGCAAGTCAATCTCCCTCTTAAGGGACAATCGAATGACTTTCTCCTCATCAAATTTAACATCTCTCCTGATAACTATCATCCTCTTAGCCTAAAAATACACTCGATAATTTTGGGGAGTATCAGTGTACCCCACAAATATCCCAACCTCTATTGTTGGTTCTAACTTCTTCCTAGCATATTTGGTCACATGGAAATAGACAGATGAGACAAAAAATTTAAAATATGAAACATTTGGTTTCTTACTTGAAAAATCCTCCTCTGGTATACTCATGACAAGTATCCAATGAGGACTACATTTCTACACAAATACCGCTGTGTTGCATTACTTTTCCCATAGATGCAACGATAGGCCCTCATCATGTAAAATAGCTCATGTTGCTCCCACAATTGTTCTGTTCTTTATTTCTGCAACCCCATTCTTTTGTGGGTTATGAGGTGCAATAAATTCTCCTTGAATTCCTTCTTTGGCACATAAGTTCTTGAATTCATTAGAGATATAATCACCACCATTTTCACTCCTTACAACCTGCACCTTGTTCCCTATATCTTTCTGTACAAGTTATTTGAAATCAAAAAACTTGGAGAATGTCTGATCTTTCTTCTGCAGAAAGAAGATCCAAAAATTCCTAGAAAAATCATAAAAAAAAATCACACAATACTTGTGCTTTTTTGTGGAAGTTGTAGAGAATGGTCCACACACATCTGAGTGAACACTCTCAAGAATTCCCACTTCTTGGTTCTCCATCTCGTGAAAATAAGATTTATTGTACTTCCCCATGGTGCATCCCTTCCATGTGTCTATCTGCACAAGAGTACCTTTTGGAATAGCTATATAAATTTGTTGCATGATCCTCAAATCACTGTGGTTTATATTACCCAATATCTTGTGCCATAGCTCACCTGTATCCCATCTCATCACCTCCCCTGCTTTACTGCTCAATTTTTCCCAGCCATCTACATCAATTTTGTAGAGGTTCTTCACACTAACCCAAATATTATTTACCTATCTTGTGGATTTGTGATGAAATAACACCTTTCTTTCACTGAAAACCACATCATATCCAAGATATCGCAACATAGCAACTGAAACTAAATTCTTTTTGAAGCCTAGTACATGCATGACATATTTTAATATGAAAGGTTTACCTGAATATCTATGGAAAGTAACTGTACCAATCCTGCTAGTGTTATACCTCCCATCATCACCCATCTCGATGTGCATATGAAGATCCTTCTCCTCTAAGCTACTAAAGAGTTCTTTGTTTCCCATCATGTGGAAAAATGCTCCACTATCCAAGTACCACATAGATCCCATCATAGTTGACATCATGCATACGATGAGAGAGAATTCTAACTCAAACTATGAAGCCAAAGCTTCACCCACTGCAACTACTAGAGCCTTCTTGTTGTTCTTCTTCTTATTTGGACAATTTGTGGCATAGTGTCAGTGATCATGATAGTGAAAAAATTTCAGCTTTGACATGTCACGTTCTTTGCCTTCTTTTCCGATCTCAGATTTGGAATGGGACTTCTTCACCTTCCCCTTCTTTACCTTACTATCCAACACACAATTTTACTCATCATCATTCTTGGATGTGGATCCATCCCTGGTATTCCATTGAAACTCTTCTTTTACCAAATCCGACCATAGTCGCTCCCAATTTGTAACTTCTCCCTCCCATTCACAGAGTCCTGGTAACTATGCCATCTCTTGGGAATGCCTAGAAGTGCTAGGCTCACCAAGTCATCATTAGCTATAGTAATCCCAACACTTCCAAGCTCATC
Organism: Pinus albicaulis; assembly: GCA_034641835.2. Lineage (NCBI taxonomy): Eukaryota > Viridiplantae > Streptophyta > Pinopsida > Pinales > Pinaceae > Pinus > Pinus albicaulis. The sequence goes on along the minus strand of CM076572.1, from coordinate 154,536,273 downwards.
TTGACATTGAGTGAACTTGGTCAAGTATTTATGGATTGTGTCTCCCTTCTCCATTTTTATTTTCCTGAGCTTGTCCTTGAGTGCCAATTTTTGTGGTCACTGCCGCTTTGAAATGGATCTGTCAAGGCCTTCCACATAGCATATGGAGTTTCCTTTTCATGGAGACTCGATACAATATGATCTTGAACTCCCTCTAATAAGATCATCCTCACCTTTGTTACGTGTCCTTCCATGCAATATAATTTGAAGTGCCCTCGAGCTCATATTCGAGTCTCGGGCCATTGAAATACATCTTGATATGCTTCTAGCTCCAAAGAAAGTACTTGTAAATTTGAATATTGTTCAACACAAACTCAATTTCATATCCACTATTGTGATTCCTGGCACTCTGATACCATGTACAAAATCTCTTACAAAATTCTGATACCATGTAGAAATTACACCAATGGATTCAATCTGTTCATGCAATGTACTAAAACGACATATTGAATCCTTCTAAAATTTTTGCGAATATAAATCACAATCACTCAATCACATGCATGTAAGAGAAAGAAGTAAATAAAGTACACAACAAAGTATTTTCCTGGGGAAAGCAACTGCTCAAAATCCTTCCATCTTTATTGTGTAATCAACCAAGGAATTATGAAACAATACAATCCATGTGTGCTCACAAGAACCTCATACACTCTACCAATTGTCTCACAATGATCTAGGAAAAATTGGACCAATGCATAACGAATTTCCTGCCCACCTTTAGCCTGCCTTGCTCATGCAATCCCTAGGCAAAATAGTTCCTATTAAATAGGAATTCTAACCTTCCTTGACTGTGCAATCCATCAAGGGCCTCATGTGGCTTTATAATTACGCTTGGGAAATTCGCTAATAATACAACTAATAGTTTACTTTATTTTAACCTTTTTCTCAACTGGGTCGTCATCATAATTGGCATGCATGCAACTATTAATAGCGAATCATCAATTACTTGGAAGATCACTACTTGTGAATTAAATCTATTTTAATTCACTTGATCTTCCACTAGATCATCATTCAAATAGAACTAGTTAAACTGATTTTAACTCAATTAATTTGAGTTAACTGATTGCAATCACACCACACTAGTGCTACAACTGCAACTAGACCCTGCAAATAATAGAATCACTCTACATGCCTACTCTCTGACCCTAAACTCCAAATTATTGAGCTAACAAATTCTATCACACTTAATTAACTATTACAAGTTGTTATGAGATTAGATTACAATTTATTTTCCAATTTATTTAAAAATTGGATGCCCACATTAGCACTAATGTGTCACTAAATTCCTCACTCATGTGTGACTGGAATCCCACACTAGTATGTAGTGTATTTTCAATTGAATTTAAATAGTATTGAAATCCAACTTTGTCCCCAAGCCTACAAAAAACTCCTTCTAAAACCTGGAAGTGAACTTTCCATCTCTATCAGATATGATATTCCGGGGAACACCAAGAAATCTCACTATCTCACTAGCTAAATTCATAGACTTCACTGCAATGAAGGGAGCCACCTTACACAACTTGTAAACCACAACCATGATGGAATCATGTTTCTTTGATTTCCTTGACAAAATTGTAATGAATTCGATGGAAATGACCTCACATTTCCATTATGAAATGAAAATAGGTTGTAATAGACCAGCTTGGTGATTACACTCATCTTTCACCCATTGACAGTCCAAACATCTAGCAAAAAAATCAACCACCTCTTCTTTAAATTCGGCCAATGATAGAAATTATTGATTGTTGTCAATGTCTTATGATATCTTGGGTGCCCTGAGTATGGCTTGACATGAAACTCCCTCAAGATAATCCTCTTTAAATCATTGTTATCAAGCACATAAGTCCTATTCCTGAATATCACCAAGCCATATACCATGAGGTGATACTCCTCATCACTATCACCTTCACCCTACTGCTACAACCTGTGATTTAGCTATTGTTCCATGTCATCATTTTTTCTTTCCTGCAATATCCGCTCCTAAAAATATGTCCCATAAGAACTCACTGTTGAAATATGATTCACCTGCACTCTCCTACTCAGCGCAGTTGCAACCAAATTCTCCTTTCCCTTAATTTATTTGATCCTGAAATCAAACTCATTGAGAGTGTCCAACCATCTAACTTGCATGGCATTCATATTAGGTTGGTCAAACAAGTATCTTAGTCCACTATGATCACTAATCAAGACGAACTTCCTGCCAAGAAGATAATGTCTCGACATCTTCAATGCATGAATGATAGTTTCTAACAGAATATCATGAGTCACATATTTCTTCTCTTTCTCGTCCAAATTCCTTGACTCATAGAATACCATCTATACTTATTGCATGTAGACTCCACCAATTCCTCTCTTGGAAGAATATGTACAAATCAAAAACTCCTTATCAGGTTCTGTAATCTTCAAGAATCAAGAATTTGTAAGAAAATTCTTCAACTACACAAAACTAGCTTCATATTCCTAATTCCATTCAAACTTCTTCCCTTTTCTTTGCAAAGATGTAATAGGATATGAAATTAATGAGAAGTTCTTGGAGAACCTCTTATAATAACCTTCTAGTTCCATGAATGATATGAACTCATCCATGTTCCTAGGAGGTAGCCACTCCCTGATAGCCTTAATATTTTCTGGATCCAATCTTATACCTTTCTTGGAAACAACTTGACCAAGTAGTGAACCTGAGACTAAAAGAAACTGCACTTTCTAAGCTTGGCATACAACTTATTCTCTCTTGACAATATTAACACTATTTCTAGCTGCTTTTCATGATCTTCATCATTCTTGGAGTATATCAATATATCATCAATGAACACTATCACAAAATTTTCCATATAAGGATGCAACAAAATATTCATCAAACACATGAAAATGGATGGAGCATTATTAAGACCAAACGAAACCACCACAAACTCATAATTCCCATACCTGGTATGGAATGCAGTCTTGTAGATTTTTTCTTCTTTTATGCACATTTGATGATATCCTAATCTCAATTCAATATTTGAGAACAATGTTGCTACCTTTAACTGATCAAATAAATCATCAATCCACGACAAAGAATACATGTTCTTGATATTCACCTTATTCAAATACCTGTAATATATATGATACTACCATATATGTTTTTTACAAACAACACTAGACCACCCCAAGGTGATACACTTGGCTTTATTTATCCTTTATCAAGTGTTTCCTTAAGCTGCAACTTCAATTCCACCAACTCTGGGGTAATCATCCTATATGATGTCATAGATTCTAGTGTTTCTCCTGGTACCAACTCAATAGAGAAATCCACTTCCTTATGAGGTGGTAACTCTTAAATATTTGCTAGAAATACATCCTGAAATTGTTGCAAAACAAGATACCTCTTCAATACTTTGTCATCATCAAAATCCTTCACCTTTTCACTATAAATATGAATTGCAATAAATAGACACCCTTTCCTGCAACTACGCTTAGCTTGCATAGATGTAACCATTCTCATTAACATAGGATTATTCTTCTCCATCATCATCTAGCCACTCACTGGCCTTCTCATAACAATCTACCTTAGTCCTATGAGTAAAAAACCAATCCATGCCTAAAAGCATATCATAGGAACCTAAAGGAAGAAAATTTAGATGTGTTTATGTTAGCATACGATTCAAATCAAATGCACAAGCTCCCACCCAATGAAGACCTCTTTTCTTCATCCGTGTGGCAAACTGAACCAACTAAGACTCTGCATGTACGTACTCAAACAACACTTATCAACTAGGTTAAGAATAACATAAATATATTTAGATCGATAATAAATCAAAATGGAAACAAATCTATCAGAGAGCTTACCTTTCATCTCAGTAATGGATGTATAATAATCCTCCTACTTATTATCAAGTTCTGCATAAATCCGAGGAATTCCATAACCAACATCCCAAACTATCTTTGCCTCCTGAGCACTGTATATATGAGGTCTCCCACCCTACTGTAATGAAAAATCCTTCTGGTTATGGTATTTTCCACAAATCCAACACTGCAACAATTATCTTCCACTACATTTATTCTGCTGCTCTTTAGATTGAGGTCCATGTTGCTTCTCATATGCATTAAAATTCTCATAAGGAGCCACATTTTATTTATTGTTTACATCGTGAGGTATTCCTCGCTTCTTATTCCATTTTTGTTTAGCCTTATGATTCGATTTCCAATCATGCTTAGGCTCATACTTATTCTTTGAATGATCCTAAAAATGCTTCAACTTCCCAATGAATTCTTCCAGTCATTGAGGCTTATCATACTCAATTTGATCCTTGAATGCTAGTAAAATTCCACTGATGAACCTTTCGACCTTTGTCTTCATATCCTTGAGGTAGGGAAAATTCCTCAACAAGTCCATAAACTTAGTCATGTACTCTTCATCTTTCATGGAATTGACCTTAAGCTCATTGAACTCCTTTCCCTTTCCATTATAGTTTCTCTCAGACAATACTTCTTTCTGAATATTCTTTTAAACTCATGCTAACTCAACTCCTCTGTCCTGATGCCTCTGACACGCTTCATGTAATGAAAAAACTTTGTATACTCAGAGGAATGTCCTGATACCAATGTAATGAAAAAATTTCATATGCATAGTGGAGTAATCTTTAGAATACTTAGAAGAAAAAGACATCCATTGTTAGACAGTTAATTTTGTATTGAGTATTATATAAAATAATTGATTAGATGATTACAATGAGGGTGAGGGCCTACTTATATACCCTAGGTAGGTACCTCTTCACCAATGGTAATATCCTTAGGGGCATACATTTTCATTAACTAGTTACTAATTAATCATTATTTATTATTATTATTATTATTTTACATTATTTTCACTATTAACACTATAAGAAAAAGTACAAAACTGAGGGGTGAAAAATGTCACCATAAGCTCATTGGTGACAATCAAAAGAGCCTTCTTCACCAAAAACTAAATGTCACCAAATGTGGCATCGCCAGAATTATAGGTGTTGTGGTGACATTCAAGGTTCGTCACCAATAATGATTTACAATGATGGATAGTGACTGTCACCATTTCGTATGAGCAATGGTGACAAACAATAGCCTTTTTCACCAAAAAAATGAGCGTCACTAGAGGTTGCACTGCCTAAAGTATGTGTTGTGGTGACAGTCAAGGTCCATCATGAATATTGATTATAATGACGGATAGTGATTGCCACCATTTCATATGAACGACAATGATTTATTGTGATGGACCTTTGATGGTCATCACTATTGGTGCATATATATGGCGACATTCGTTGACTGTCACCATTTCATATTTGGTGAGGGTCAAAAAATGTCATGAAAATATCATTGGTGACTTCAATTTCCATCATGAATAATGACTATAATGAAAAATAATTACCCTCACCATTTCATATCAACACCAACGATTTATGGTGACGGACCTTTCATGGTCGTCATTATTGATGCATATATATATGGCGGCATTCATTGACCGTCACCATTTATATTTTGGTAAGGGTTGAAAAATGTCACCATAATCTCATTGGTGACGGTAAAAATATCCTTTGTCAGCAAAAATGGATTGTTGCCATTCCATATGAATATCAGGGCATGATGGAATCAAACCACCAACCTCCTGCTTGTAAAGTAGGTTCTCGTCCATTGAGCTAGCACCCTTTAAATAATTAAAATTTTAAAAATTATATCTTGAAACTTCATATATTGTAAATTATACAACTTGCAATAAATCAAAGTCTTGACAATATTTCACTAAACAAGAAATAAAGCATCGAAGTTGCAGGTCTCAACTTGGAGGGAAAAATAGTTATGTATAAGAGACTCAATATGTTAAGTTGAATACTCAATTAGAATTGAAACTATGGAGACATTTATAGCTTGCAAATGAACTATAATTATCAAAACTAAAATTTGAAATTACACCAAAGATTTACTTCTCACCTTGTTAATAATGTAAATATGTTGTGACAACATAAAAATCTACCTATAAAACACTGATTTGCATGCAAATAAATAAAAAAAAATGAATATATATGAGGCAATTATGAATAATAAGATACATGCTTGAATCCTATTAGTTATAGACTCTAGAAAACTAATTGAGAGTGCTTTTGATTTATTAATTAATTCAAGATGTCAAAATACAATGATCAATAATAATGATCCTGAAATGTAACCACTAAATAGTAGATGTTAAAATTGTAAGCACAAATTTTGGCTAATATTCGTTGAACCAAAAAAATATTTAAGGGGCATTCAAACACTTCCAAATTCACATCAAGTACAAGTATCCAAAGATGCAATTTCATGGATAGAACGAAAGCACTCTCTACCTCTCAATGATAACTATGTTCTCCCACAACTACTCCAATTAACAAAGGGGTGCGAAGACATGAACCTCAAACCAGAAAGAACTACAAAATATAAAAATACATTTTATCCCCCATCTACCTTTATAGAATATATCTATGGGAATAACAAAAATATCCATAGAGAATAGGATTACAATGGGAAAAATAAATATGATAAGCAAAAAAATAACAAGCAATGAAATCTACTAATTTGAACATGTGTCCAAATGTACTCAAATATTAGAGGAAACAAAAGAGCCCATCATGATTGATTATGCACTTGATAAAATTCCATTTAATTCTTTAGTAAAAAGGAAGATATATTGTCTTGTGGAATAAATCCTATATGTGTGACATTGGGGTTTTGTGTTACACTTTTTGCTTACTCTCCAACATTAAAATAAGAGTTCCCAATTTTTTTCCTAAATGTCTAATTTGTTTGAGTTTGGGCCAAACCTAGTGAAATCATGCCAACTTAATTATGTTTGCCTAAGATAGTCAACAATCTTGACCCAATATTTTGAAAAGGAAGTTTTACAAAGATGATTGTTCTAACATATTTTGACAAATTTTCCCTTTCTCTATGTCTCGAAGAGAGAATATGAACTAGTCGCCTCTTACCACAATGTGGCTAGATAAGTGAGACAAATTGGAACCAATAGTATCCACTAGGAGATTGTGAGTGAGGAGAATTTATTCTAACAAAAGATGCCCAAAAATTACATCTAACTCCAACCATTGTTTTTTGTGTTATTGGATCCATAAGCACAAACGTAATTTTGTCATCAAAGCGGCTTGAACATTGATATGGGAAATTTTAGCACCTCACTTTTACCAACGAGGAAAGCCACTATTTCGGAATTTATTTTGATTGTGGAGTTTTATGTCAATTTTCTATTGGGGAACTCCAAATAAATCTTCTTTTTTATCCTTTTCCCAATGTTTCTTGGGTCTATGTATTATGATTGTGCTCTCCACTCGTATATAAAATTTTGAAAACTTATCTCTTTTAATAAAAAACTGGTGCCATAATATAAATAGGAAACTTGTGTCTTAAAATTCATAGGTTACCCTAATTGAATACCCCTCTCCACATTTTGGCCCAGATATGAAAATGTACATGTTAACTAGGATTGGACATAGATCTTACAACAATTGAGCAACCTTTTAAAGAGTGGTACCAATTTGAATTCATAGTGAGATATGTGGCATGATAAGATTTGCTTATGTTGAATATTTTCCACCCTTGGTGCCAGAATGGAGTGTTCTATTTTTCCTTGTTTTTTTTTCCTTGGATGAGGGGTGTTATTATAACTGGAGGACATAATATCTTGATCATTTGTTCATAAACCATGAAGTAAAAGTCACTAAATTCTTGGTCCAAACCTATGGAACAATTCCATAAATAATATGATGTGAACTTAGAAATATGTTTTCTCATGAAGTGGAGAAATGACATCAAATCAACATTTGTGAGAACGATATAGAGATAATTGTATGAATATGCCCATGGGGTATCATCACAGTCCCAATGTTTATTATTTTCTAAAATATTATGATGACACTAATTGGATTTCCTACAAATTAATATTTTTTTTAGAGTGATTGATTGAGGTTCAAGAGGATAAAATTAAAGTGATTGAGAAATTTCAATAGTTACAATAGTGTTGTAAGGCAACATAGCATCACATACTCTTATTAGTAGTATGTTTTGAAACTATTTTGAATTAGTATGCATGCATACATACACATGATATGGTCATAGATATGAAGGAAATGGCTTTTGTTGGTTCACACGTTTTGGGACTACCAATCAATCCAAAGTTGCATGTGAAGCTTTTCAAGCATGTATATTGGCTTATCTATGTGTCAAATCTAGATTCCTTCACATTCATCGATTGCCCAGTGTCACCTAGATTATTCATTTTGAAGCTTCATAATTCCTTGATTTCATTCAACTACATATTCAGGTTGGTTAAGAGTCCAGAGGATTAGTATGTGTAGGGATTGAGTGGGGTATTTCCTAGAAAGTTACATAGTATTACAAAATTGATGGTGTTGGATGTGGTGGTGAATGTTAGTGGACCTACAATTATTATTAGGAATATGACACATCAGACATGCATGGGTTGAATATAAACAACAAATACAAGTTATTATAATGTTTGCAATTTTTTTGACAAAATCGTTAAATGGAGTATAGTAGTGAAAATTTGTAGTGTATTTGTTTCACAGAAATATTTTGGTTTAGTTGAAGAGGATTTTCCCCTAACCAAACTAACATAATTAGAGAAAAAGGGGTCATGACCAGGTTTTAAATCTTCATTATATGCTCATGGAGGCAATTGTGAATGTAGTGTTGAAAAATGCCTGGCCATCGTTAACTTGAATGTACTGTTGAAAATGCTCTTTACTAGTGGTGAAATTATATTGAGGCTTGGTTTGAGGGGAAAATCATTGGCTAAAACCTGAAAATACCCCACTCAATTTTACATTCATGAAATGTACATCAACATTACGAAGGTTTTGCAATTTCAATCTTTCATTAATTTATATGCCATGAACATTTCTTATGTTGGGCATGGGGATTTGGTGTCACAAACTAAAATTCTTACAGTATACATAACAAAGGTTTCGTGAAATCCCTCTATTGCCTCGATAGATATAACAATAAAATTGAACATAATTGTAACACCCATGGTTCCACTAGACATTATTAATGTAATAGCCATGTATAATATGTGTTGGTGGAGAGCTTGAGACTCATTGAGGCTTCTATGTCTTTGTATGTATATACATGTTAGGTCAGTGGGGCCAAGTTATGAATATTGTTAAGGTTGGTGTGCCTATGTAATGGGTTTGAGGACCATGACTTTTGGTCTAGTGAGCCAAGAAATAATTAGGCTAGGGATCCGAGAGTTTCTTCTGGGGAAGTATGCCCATGTGTATGTGTGCTATGTGTTGGGGTCATTATGCCCATGTGTTTATGCTCTTATATGCTATGAGATTGGGAGGTATGGTGTGGTAAATATTTTTAATCCATGTATATTAATAAAAACATAGTGGTTGTTGGAGGACTGAGAAAAAACAATTATGAGGGGACCATGACTCCATAGATGGAAAAGGTGTCCTGATGAAAAGGTAACATTATCATATTGAAATATAATATTAAATAAAGGGGAAACATATTTATAAAAAGGGGAAATATGTTACTTAGGAGGGCATGTAGTCTTGGTGACTGAGGAGTCAGTGAATTCTATGGGTTGGACTCTAAAACTAACTAGTTGGGATGTATCTGAGTCTTTGTGGGCCCTAGTGGCCCTGAAAGATTGGTTGCTCTGGTTATGGCTTGGTGGTCATGGAGTTTTGAGATAGTGAGTCTTGGGCTTGGACTTTGTAACTAACTAACCACTTTGTGAAACTTGTTCTTGGAATTTGTGACTTATTGAAGCATGTTATTTAATAAATTGTGCCATATAGGATGGATCTTGACGTGAGAGCCTTGGCAGTTCTAGTTTTTTCTCCAGTAGCCATGGATTCAGGCCCCAACTCAGGGGTGGCCAAATGTTTAAACAAAATGAACAACGTGACCTATGGTGGGGTGAAACGTTAGAGGTTCACAACCAACCGACAACATTCATGGATAAGTATTTGATAACTTGTTATTATTCATCCCACTACATTTACATATGGTTTTGTAATATTGTGGTTGACTATGCTCAATATTGTATATTATGGTTAAGTTGAGCATATATTTTTTGTTATACTTGGGAAAAATACAATGGAATAAATGAATCTGGTCAATTCGCATAAACATATATTTATTTTTTAATTTTTCCTAGGGTTGTGTGTTTACAGTCTACCTGTGCATGAAACTATTGCTATGGTTAATTTTGTGTATGTATATGTATTCTTCGTTATGTTTGAAATGTATATGTATTTTTTTCATTAGGGTTTTTTGTTGTGCTGGAAGTATATGATGTGGTTAAATTATGCTTCTGCTTTTGTTAAATTTTGTAGAAATTTTGGGCTTTTTGTGAGTGGCATTGCCCAAAGGTGGCTAGGGATGTTATAATGGTATCAAAGCACCCAAGTTGCAATACTAGGCCTACATGGGCTGAAAACGTATAACATAATAAAAATTACCGAGCATAGTTACAAGCCAGATTATAGAAGGGTTATAAATACCAACACAGAAGATGATTCTCTTTTAAAAGTTCTATTAAGGATACTCTTGTATGGTAGGTGCCAGAACTTATATTTTTCATACCTATTGCTTGACATAATTCTTGTACAAAATAAATGACATCTTGGATGTTTCTATTTAGAGGTATTTATGGTGGTCTCACTGTGTATTGTATATGTTTGCTGATTCAATTCAAACACCAAGCCATAAAATCATTCACTAGAGAAAAAACTACAATGATGAATATAGCCAGGATTATGAGGATACATTCTTCTAATATAAAGGCATACTTTTAGGGTGTGAATGAAACATACACCATTGACTCAGATTTTTATTAATTCTTGTTGCAGGAATGTGTCAAGAAGAAAACCCCATCAAAAGGCCATAAATTCCATGCTCATATGCTTATCACGGGAGTATTAACCCCAGAAAACCCCATCAAAAGTCCATAGGTTCCATGCCCAGATGATCGTCACGGGAGTATTAAACTAGAGTATTTTCCTTGTAACTAAGCTTTTCAGCATCTATGCTTATGGAGAGCATAAGCCAAAAGAAAGGGAGGTTGAACCAGACATATCTAAATATTATGGTTCTCAACTTGATATGACAAGTAAGTATGCTTTGGACAAGAGACAACTCTTACACCATCCAAATATAAAAACAATGGGCACTTCATTTACTATCTATAGAAGTGGAAGGTATGGGTATTCAGGAGAGGAGGATAATGGTAGGGATGAGAAGGATGATGGAACCAAAAATACCATCAAGCCTACATTTATATTTCTAGGTGAAGATGCATAGGATGTGGAAATGAAAGTAGTGAAGGAAGTGAAGCAAGATATTGAAGAGAAACAGATTTTGGAAATAGAGACAAGCCATCAAATCATGATCATATCAAAAGATAATGCAGAGTCTCAAGTTGTTAAAGAAAGAAAACCAAAGCTCATAGATTTCTTAAAGGATGTTGACGAGTCTGATTTGGGTATGCATAACCATCTTGATGGGAAATTGAGGACAATGAATTCATTAAATTGTAAGATGGGAGAAGGGAACATTGAAAAGAGTGATTACAAAGTGATAGAGAAACTCACAATGTGTCCTCCTTGCAAAGAAAGAGAAAATTCAACTGGTAACTTTGAAGCTTTTGATGGTTGGCCACACGAGCCAAATAAGCTAAAAAATGTTATTTTTGAGGCCCAAAATGGGATCCCATATTTATCTAGGTCATTTCAAATAAGAATAAGCAATATTTTTCCAGAAGTTTTGATAGCTTCAAACAGTACCAGGAGTAGGACAAAAACTCTAGACCAAACAGTGAAGGTTGCATCATCTACTCATATTGAAGAACCAGAAAATAATGACTTCAATTTGAGTGAAGGAATCATGTTAGATGAAGGCCCACAAGAGCCATCTATAGTTTCTTATCATGTTTCTTCTATTCCAGCTTCTCAGTTGTTTCTCATTCTGTGGTTTCTTCTTCCAGCTTAAGTGTTTTAATCGTAATTGTAGTTTCTACAAAGGGAGCATGTATACCTCCAATGATTCCTCTTAAAGGAAAAGGTGATATGGGTTGGATAGGTTCTGTAGAAATAATTTATTTTCACCCTGTAGAACCTCAAAGAACTACAAATAGGAATCCAGATAAGTTCCAAAAAGCAACCGAAGCAGACAGAAAAATAACATAGAGGAATCCAGATAGGTTGCAAGATTTAAATCAACTAGAAGAACTTCATATAGGTGCCAAGCTAAAACTAAAACATATATACCATTGGCTCCAGCAAAAATAGCATCTCAACCTCCCTTTTAATTTGATATTAATGTTACAAATGAGGGTCTATTAGAATAAGAGACAATAGTTACTACAAAATTTCCTATGCATAATTCATCATCGTCCACCCCAAGAAATATACACTCGAGTGAAACTTGATTTGGATCTGAATAGTGCAGACGAGAGTAAAGAAAATGGACCAAGCTTAATTTCAGATCACAGGAAAACTAAAGTAGTGGATATCCCTAACATAAAAAATGGTTCTTCTCGTGGAGAAAAATGTATTAAATATGATTTTGACTTGAATGATGGCCTCTATATGGATGACACAATAATTGTAGATGATTCTATTTCTGCTTAGGGAAGTGCATGAGTTGCGGGAATTCAAGCTTCCTCCCTTGAGGGCCTTAAAATGGTTTTTGAAATAATAAATCTAACTCGATCTCACACTCGAGGACCAATTCCTGCAATTGCAACGCTATCATATGTACCTGTGAGGCCATAATCTCTATTTTATGTGGTTGTTCCCAAAAATTATTCATTGTAGGAAAAGAGAAATTTATTCCTTCATTCCATGAAAATATATATCATCCACTTATTTGGTTCTCATCATCTATAGTAGCAGAATTTTCATATATAATCCAGTCACCTAGTTTTCCATACACTGGGTACCCATCTGGATTCAGCTCTCACTCTTTTCCTGTTGTATTTGCATATTCCTCGGACTGCTTAGGTTCTCACTCATTCAGTACAGGTGCTTCTCATATTTTTACCTTTGGTTTAATTCTTCCGCCCCATATTTGACATCCTTACTTAATGGGATTGAAAAAAATTCAAACTCCCAAAAATGATAAAATATGGTCCAGGCCAAAATTGGATCTGAATTTTGGCCCAGAGACTTCTGAAGCAAAGGGTAAAGAAGAAAGAGCATGATCAAAACATGTATTGGTTTTGGAAGGTCCCTTGATAACATATGGGAAAATTAGTCATCTGGAAATCATCAGCATCAACTAACTCTTTTAAAAGAAAGGAACACAAAGTAGGGTGGGATTTAAATAGATTTGAATTGAAACAAGAGATGCAAAGATAAATAGTTTCCATAGGTGTTGGTAGCTTCTTTTTCATGGGTATATCACACCCAAATTGTGTTGGTTGATAGAGTTGTTAACACCAAATGAATGAAGTTGGAGATAAAGGTGTAATATCTTGAATCTGAGATCAATACAATTGATCATGCAGATTGAAATTCCCATATCACTCCTTTTCCTATTTTCCAGCAATCCTGCTACACTTTTTACATGTATGATTATTGTGGAGGTATGAAGGGTACACATCAAGTGTTTGATAAAATTCCCAAGCGAAATGTGTCTGCATGGAATGTTATTATTAGAGGTTGTGTCAAGGATGGAAACTACTAGGAAGTCCTCAAGTTGTATTAGCAAATGGGATAGGGAGGACTAAGTGGAGAAACACCTTTCCAATTTTCCTCAAGGCGTGCACTAAGATTGTAGCCCTAGAGCAAGGTGGGGAAATCCACAGTTACACGAAACACCATGACTAAAATATATTTTGAAAATAGAAATTGTGTAAGAGGTAGGAAAGCTACTTGATGAAATGCAGATGAGAAGGTCGAAACCCTATGTGATGCATGATGAGATCCAAGTATGAGTAGAATGGTCACAAAAATGGTGTAGTGAGATATTTTCTAAAATCAAACTGGATGGAGTGAAACCCAATTTAGTCACTATTGCCAGTGCTTTCCCTTCTTGTGTAAAATTAGCAACGCTGAAACAACAAAAAATGATGGTGCATATGAAGTGTTTTTCAATATGACAAAGAGCGATCTGATCTCATAGAATCTAATATTTATTTTTTATACGTTGAATGGGTATTTTGATGAGGTTCCAGGACTCTTTTATCAACTCCAAAATGATAGGAATGAAACCATACGTAATTATAGGGAGTGTGGTCATTGTGAGATATACTCAATTTGGTCACAGTGTTGAATCCTTGAAACTCTTCAATTGAATGCAAGTTTCAAAGGTGAAGCATAACTCTATTACCATAACAATTATTTTCATTCATGAGCTTACTCACTGCCTCTATAGTGTGGGTATCAAATGCATGGGCATGATGAAGATGCCCTTACACACTTTTATGAAATACAAGAAGCAGGAATTAAGGCAAGCCATATCACTTTCATTGCTATTTTATTTTCCCGCAACCATGCATGACTATAGTAGATGAAGGCTAGCATCATTTCGATTGAATTAGTAGGAAGTATGACATGAAGCCTAGAGTGGAGCATTATGCGTGCATGGATGACCTCCTCTGCCACTCGAGACACTTGAATGATGCATATGTGATGTTGTTGAAAATCTATGCTACTTCTATGGGATGTTGTAGTCAACCTGACAAAGCTAATTTCAGATAAGGGAGTTTTAAGAAAGGAACCAACATATCATTTTTACAGGAAATTCCAATTTCTCCTGACTTAGGATGTTTTGAAATATATCACAGAAACTCTTTGAAAATGTTCTCAAGTTTCAATGATAATACACCCCCTTCATTTGAATTTTTCCTCTCAAAACCATGGAAAGGAGAGACATGGAGGATTTAAAACCATGCATCCTTCCTAAAAAAAACTCAAGGTTCTTTGAAATATATAATCATGAAAAGCTCCAAGAATTGGACAAGTCTTGGCTAAAGCCTTATGTTGTAAAAAACGAATCAATCAAGGACAATCCTTGACCAAGTTTGGGACTTCCTTTAGTAGTTTTGGAAAATTTCAAAATTATCTCAAGTTTTTCTACAATGTTTTTTTATATGAAATCAGTGGAGCAAAAAACAAGACATTTTCCCAGAAAAAGGCCTGCCTAACAGAGGCCAAAATTTGGGTTATTAGTTTGAAAACAATAATTTCATTGTCAAGCAAATTGGATGAAGGAGGAGCTAGCAAGGGAACTGACAAGTTACCTCAAGCTTGCATATTTTTATGGGATTTTTTGTCTCTCTTCAAGACTCCACTGAGAAGACAATGAATTTCATGGATGTTATAGGGATTTTACTAGAGGCTGGGAAGACCTCATGAAAAAACAAAACAAAATAAAATGGAGACCTTGTGCACCTCCAGAAAGTAATTCTATGTTGCCTCACATATATTGTAGCTATTGTGGAACTCTCATACATTATTGAACATGGGAGAAACATGATCACACCATTATTTTATTTCCCTTTATTATCTTCCTCTATGAATTTCATGTCAAGTAAAACCATCACTTTCTACTATTATTTCAGAATTATATGGAAAGCTTCATGTAGCTATTTACAAGGTGCCAAAATTCATTTTCAAGGGATAGTTGTTCAACAACCCTGATTAATGAGTCCTTCTGGATATTGTTACAACTAATAATTGAATATATCATTCCAAAAATTCTCCTCCTTCCAAGTTTTGAATCATCATATCATTTCCTAGGACAAGAAGTGATTATGTAAGAAAGGTACTTGAGATGCTATTTGGAGCATCTAGAAAGCTTTAGGTATTGAAAAGGCACTTTCAAAATTGAAACAAGGCGGACACGGATGCTTGATATAATAGAGGAATTCTTGAATTTTTTAGAATTTGTATATTTTTGAATGGATGGGAGCACTCCAACATTAGAAAAGAAGAATTGAGTAAAGAACTTTAGTATCCCAGATAACGAAAATTTTATTTTCCTTATTTCAAGTCAGGCAAGAGGGAGGGTGGGAGGTGAGGTGGGTGTTGGAATAAATTTTCCAAGTGAAGATGAAACTATCATTTGTGATCTATATTTCAGTCCATTTCTTTAATTTATGAGCTCAATCATGATTTCAAAGGATAGGCCAATACAAACCAGTGATCTTATATTAGCGATAATAAAGTGCTATGTTGAGGAGAGAATATTGCAGTGGTTAGGAAAAAAGATGGATTTGGAGAATCTGGTGATGAATCTTTGTAAAAATTAAAGTTTAAAGAATTATCTATATCAAAAAGGACCTTTGTGTTTGTGGAGACTACCACAATACCACCAATTTCATCTCCTAAATTGTCAAGTGAAAAATTACTGTGAGTGATTATGTTCTCATGCAATTACTAATAACAACAAACCATGTAGAAATGTTGCTTACGTTGTGAGTACATTTCTTTGTACAAAGATCAATGTTTCAATATTTTTGGTAATACAAGACCCCAACCAAGTTTCATTAGTTTACTCTGTTAACCAAACTAGGTTTCATCAGTTTATGAAGTACATATGACATTTTAATAGCTAACTGCATGTGTTTGTACTACCTATTTCTTCTACTCAAGGAAAAATATGTAGAAAATATAAATATGATAAGAGATCAAGGAAATAGGTGGTGGGCCCTCTTAGAAGTGAGGAGTCATTGGGAATAGACAATCATTTACAATAGACAAGCTCTAGGAGTCCATTTCCAAAAATGGGAAATAATGCTATGGCACGTGTATTGGCTAGAATGTTTGTAAGTATTGCCACATCATTTATTTATACTCCTAATGCGTGTGTTAAAAAATAGATGAAAATTGGTTTACAATATTGCAACAACTGGTATGGCTATTGGAAGTGGAGTTTCCATTACCAGAAATAGATCTCCAACAAAAAGAAAGTAATGTCAAGAAAACACATACCGCCTGAGTAGACTAAAGCATACCATAAATGAATACAATTTAATGTCAATGCTAGGTCGCTAGATTACTAGTTTATTCCCTTATTGTTGTTAGTTTAGCCCCTTATTGTTATTATTGTACCCCTGTGACCCCCATATTGTTATTATTGTGCCCTTACATTATTATTGTTAGGTTAGCTAGGATTATATTGTAACCCCATGGAATCCTATATATAGAAGGAGGTTTTGTCATTTTTATCATCCAAGAATTCATCATTTGTGTAATGTAAAGGAATTCCCCCCCTCGAAGTGGTTTATTTCTAAGGTTTTGATCTCTCTTTTCTTCTATTTTTGGAGCTGGTTTCTTAACATTTGGTATCAGAGCTTTGGATTTTAGGGTTTCGCTGCTCCAAATAAGTCATCGTGGTATTTTTGCTATAAATTTTTTTCTATGAAGGTTCAAAAGCTAAAATTATTATCAGGTGAAGCCAAAATCCTGAGCAATATCGTGTAAAAATTTCAAATCTTGGTTCGCAATATTTTCGGAGATATGATCTGTGGAAGTTAGGGTTTTTTCTGGCTCTCGAATTTCAGCTAAAATATGTGACCTTGGGAAAATCGTCATAACTCTATATTTGAGCATCATATTGGAATTTTGTAAACATTGACCAAAATTACATGGAATTTAGTTCCCTGTGTATCATTTTTAGAGCCAAAGGAGGAAATGGTGACATGTGGCACATCGTACATGTTCGCTCTACTGAACCTGTCCATAATTAGGTCATTGTGGGATATTGGGCATAAATTTGTGTTGAAGCATCAAAATAAGGTCAGACCTATGTCATTTGAAATAATATTTAGAGTGTTACTACAGGACCAAATTTCAGATATTGAAGATCCGAAATCAAAGAGATAAGTCAATTTCAATATCAAACTCCTAAAAAGCAAGAAAAAGGTATGTATTTTTTTTCAAACTGCATAAGTCTTGTTTCAAAAAATAGTTTGAACTGATTGAAGCATACATATTAGTATTGGGTTCTAAAATTCCCCCTAAAAGGAATTCAACACCCATTAAGACCTCAGAATACTCTACTATGGCTCATGAAGATGAAGAATTGCAACATGATATATCAAAATTACAAGAGCAAGTGCACCAAATTTCGCTCACACAAAGAGAAACAAAAAATGAAATGGAAGTTTTGAAGAAAGGCATGGAGGCTAAGATGGATGGTTTGAAGAATGGCATGGAAGCTAATATGGATGGTTTGAATAAAGGTTTGGAAGCTAGTATGGATGGTTTGAAGAAAGACGTGGAAGCTAAGATCGATGGTATAGAATAAAAAATGAAAGACAATATGGAAGACATGAATAATGATCTAATGGAAGGTTTGAAGGAAGTTTTGAAAAAGTTGATACAAGAAAATATTCCTAATGGTGAAAATATAGTAAAGGAAAATCATGATGAGAAAAAAATAAACATTGATATTGATTTCATAAACTTGAATGTTGGATGGAAGTCCCACCATATTCCAAAGATGGATATGATGAAGTTTGATGGCAATGATCCCGTAACATGGATACTATAGATGGAGAAATATTTTGATCTCAATAATGTGCAAAACATACAAAAGGTATGCATTGCAACTTTATATTTAGAACAAAATAATTTGTATGGTATCAATGGCTTTGCTCCCATAGAAAAATTGTCACTTGGTCAATTTTTACAGAGGAAATCATAGCACATTATGAGGATACAAAGAGAAACAAATTCTTTAGCCAATTAATAAATCTCAAACAAAAGTGTTCAGTGGTGGAGCACATTGAGGACTTCCAAAAATTGAATATAAGGGTAGTTGATGTTCTAGAGGAACACATGATTGATGTCTTCATAGGGACTTTAAAGGATAGAATCCAAAATGAGGTTCGCCTTTGGGAACCTAATTCATTGGAAAAGGAATTCAGGTTAGCAAGAAAAATTGGATTTAAAATTATGGCGGCAAGGAAGCCTACCACACACATCTATAAAGATGGAAGTGTTGCTACTCCTAGACTTCCACAAGCTACAAGGTTGACACCACAACAATTGGAAGAAAAAAGTTCAAAAGGGCTTTGCTACAGTTGTGATACCAAATATACTAAAGGTCATAAGTGTGCTGAGAAGAAATTAGCTTACATAGATTGTGAAGAGGAGGAAGAAAATGAACAAGAAACTTCAAATTAAGAGGATATACACCAGGAACCAACCCTAGAGAAAGAAGAAATGAGTCCGACCATATCATGTAATTCATTGGTAGGAATTACCACTCCTCAAGCTCTCAAGATAGAAGGACATATAAAGAAGAAAAACATAATAGTGTTGATTGATTCAAGTAGTACCGTTAATTTTATTCATTTTAAGGTAGCCATGGAGTTGAATTACTTCCTATACCCAACACCAGAATGTCAAGTGATGGTTGCAAAAGGAGGAACTATAAATTTTTTTGGAAAATGATATGATATCAGGCTAACTGTGGGGGAATATGTATTGAATAGTCCAATGCTTTCCATTCCAATGTGCGGTGTTTATGTTGTACTAGGAGTACAATGATTACAATCTTTGGGGATGGTAGCTTTTAATTTTCAAGAATTGTTCTTGAAATTTTTTTCGGAAGGAAAGGAATTAGTTGAGTTACGGGGCATCGCAGGGAAGCCGAGAAAGATAATAATCTCTAATTCCATGACAAAAATTATAAAGAAAGAACAACGAGGTGTAATTGTACAATTATGCTCACTAGAAGCTCCAACATTAAAATCATTTATTTCTATAGATCTCCAAAAAGTCTTGGACAATCATTCCAAGGTGTTTGAAACTCCCAAAGGACTCCCAGCTATTCGTGATCATGATCATGCTATTCATTTGATTCCAAGAAGTGTTCTTCCAAACATCAAGCCTTACAGATATCCTTGTGTCCAAAAGAGTGAAATTGAACGTGTGGTTGCAGAAATGTTAGAGGCTGGTACAATTCAACCTAGTCAAAGTTATTTCTCTGCTCTAGTAGTATTGGTGCACAATAAGGATGGATCATAGCACATGTGTCTAGATTATAGGGAGCTCAATAAGCTCAATATTAAAGATAAATTTCCCATTCATGTGATTTATGAATTATTGGATGAATTACATGGAGAAATTTATTTTACCAAGTTGGATCTCTGTTCAGAATATCATCAAATTAGAATGAAGACTAAAGATATTCATAAAACAACATTTCGAACTCATGAGGGTCATTATGAATTTTTGGTCATGGATTTTCGCCTTACCAATGCACCTTCTACATTTCAAGGGTTGATGAATTCTATTTTCAAACCCACCCTTGGAAAATTTTTGTTAGTATTTTTTGATGATATACTAATCTACAATAGGTCTTGGAAGGATCATATTGAACATGCTGAAAGGATTCTCAAACAATTGGAGGAGAAACAATTATATGAAAAAAAATTCCAAATGTTTCTTTGGAGTGCAAGAGGTGGAATATCTGGGTCATATTGTATCTCATGAGGGTGTTAAGGTAGACTCTAACAACATTAAAGCCATTAAGGAATAGAAATTCCCCACAACCACAAAGCAGTTGCGAGGATTTCTTGGGTTAACAGGGTATTATCGCAAGTTTGTTAAGAATTATGGGAGAATAGTAGCACCTCTAACAAAATTATTGAAGGAAGATGCATTTTCATGGACTCCTGAAGAAACTAAGGCCTTTGAATATCTCAAAGAGGAAATGTGCTTAGCACCGGTCTTAGCTATGCCAGACTTCACAAAAACCTTTATTTTGGAAAGCGATGCCTCAGGAAATGGAATTGGTGTTGTTTTAATGCTACAAGAAGGAAGACCCATTAATTTTGAAAGTTGTCCAATCAAAGTAAAGTATTTACAGAAAGATATTTATGAGAAGGAAATGTTGGAAATACTACATGCACTAAAGAAATCGTGACCTTACCTAATGGGAAGACACTTCAAGGTAAAAACTGATCATGATAGTCTTAAACACTTTTTGGAACAAAGAATATCTTTAGAATAAAATAAAAAATGGGTCACAAAGATGTTGGGTTATGACTTTGAAATCATCTACAAAAAAGAGAAGCTAAATTTTGTTGTAGATGCACTCTCAAGAAAGGATCAAGAGGTGGAAGCATTTCTTTATGCCATTTCTATTATCCAACCAGATTAGATAGCCAAAGCAAGGTATGAATGGGAGAAGGAGAAAGAAGTGTGGACACTCATTCAAAATTTGCAGCAAGATCCTAGTACATACGATACATTTAGTTGGAAAAATGATTCGTTATGGTACAAAGATTACTTATATTTTTCTAATAATTCCCAACTAGAACAAAATATTCTTTTGGAATTGCACGCTTCTCCTATAGAAGGACACTTAGTATTTTTAAAAACTTACCATAGGGTGAAGAAAGAATTTTTTTGGGATGGCCTTAAAAATGATATTCAAAAGTTGGTGGTGGAATATTTGGTTTGCCAGCAAAATAAAGTTTTGAGAATTAAGACCCTAGGTCTTCTACAACCTTTGTCCATTCCAAGTCAACATTGGGAGGAGATTTCAATGGATTTTATCATAGGTTTACCTAAATCCGAAGGAAAGAGTTTCATCATGGTGGTAGTTGATAGAATTACCAAGTATGCTCATTTTTGTGCATTATCTCATCCATTTAAAGCAAGTATAGTTTCTACTGCATTTATGGAAATAATTCAAAAGCTACATGGAAACCCAAAGATTATTGTAAGTGACAAAGATCCCATTTTTACTAGAAAATTTTGGATGGAATTATTTTCTTGTTTGGGTACTCAAATAACTCATAGCTCATCTTATCATCCTTAATCCGATGGTCAAACTAAGATAGTGAACAAATGTTTGGAAGGATATCTTCGTTGTTTTGTATCTAATAAAAAAACACAATGGGTCAAGTGGTTACCTCTAGCTAAATGTTGGTATAACACTTCCTTCCATACTGCAGCAAAAATGACCCCATTTATGGCACTTTATGGGTATCATCCACCGTCCATCACATCATCTTTAAGATAAAATTATAAGGTTAAAGAAGTGGAATATCACATCGAGCATCAACAACAAGTTCTCCAATTATTAAAGGATAACCTAAATTTGGCACAAAATCGAATGAAACAATAGGCAGATCAACATCGTAGTGAGAGAAGTTTTAATGAAGGATACTGGGTATTTTTATGGCTACAACCATACAAAAAAATGTCCCTCAAGAAATATAAGAAGGATAATAAATTATCACCAAAGTACAATGGTCCTTACAAGGTATTGCAAAATATTGGTACTATGGCATACAAATTGGAGTTTCTCGCTTCTTCGTGAGTGCATCTAGTTTTCCATGTTTCATGCTTAAAAAAGGTTATAGATGAAAAAATTCATATTCAAACAATATTTCTAGAACTTGATGATGGAGTAAAAATCATATCATAACCTGAAGTAGTCACGGAAACAAGAACTCGATAGTTACGAAAACAGTCAATTTCATAGTATCCCATGAAGTGGAAGAACTTACCAACTGATAATTCTACATGGAAGGATGAGAATTTTATATAGAATCATCCAAAGCTAGTCAAACATTGAGGATACAACTTTTTTGAAGGAGAGTGGCATGTTAGGTCCCTATATTACTATTGTAGTCCCTTATTGTTGTTAGTGTAGCCCCATTATTGTTATTTCTATACCCCTGTAACCCCCATATTGTTATTATTGTGCCCTTACATTATTATTGTTAGTTCGGATAAGATTATATTGTGACCTCATGGACTCCTATATATAGAAGGAGGTTTTTTCATTTGTATCATCCAAGAATTGTTCATTTATGTAATGTAAAGGAGGTTTCCCCCTCGAAGTGGCTTATTTATATGGCGTTGATCTCTCTTTTCTTATATTTTTGGAGTTGGTTTCTTAACAGTCAAGTTCCAGAAATTATTTAGTGGTAAGAAATAAAATATTAAAGAATGATTTTATCTACTTGAAATCATAATGTTGTGTTAGATGAATACTTTCATTACATGATCAACTAGGAAAGAGTTGGCAGATGTATGAATTTTTGTTAGACTACTAAGAGTTGGAAATAGGTGATAAATACTAGTTCATACTACTCATAATTTCAAATATAATGTATGATTATAATTGTAATTAAAATAACCATGGGGTACAAAATGCCTACATATTACTAGAATTTTCATAATCCAATAATTAAAACCCTTCACATGAAATAGGGCCAGTACCACATTCTACAAGCATAACTGACAAATTCAAAAGAAAGTACTTATTCAATGAAAGCATTATGAATCCTGTTAGAACACTTTAAATTTAATAGCTCTTATTGTTTCAATGGCCATTGGCAATGATCTCCCTTTAACAAAAAAGTCATATTTTTTTCGAGGGCATATGAACAAGTAAACTAAAATCAAGTAGACAGTTAGTGATCAAACATTATATTTTGACTGTGCAGTGTGTTGGAAAGTGTAACTAGGTTCGGTCATCATATTGACTATGTAATTATGTATTTATGTAATGAAGAAGAAAAAGATAATAAAATGTATTTTTGTTAATCTTTCTTTGTGGGTTTCATGAGCAAGGAATTTTACTATAGGTTAAAGACTTCTTCTTGATGTATTTTAGGGATTTGTCTTCTTGTCATAAATAAATAATTAGAGTCATGTATATGAAGTGTCACAGATGTAAATTCAATGATATATGCCTCAAGACCTTGTCAAACCAGCTTTTAAACATGGCTCAAGAATGGTGCTAACACCCCTCATAAAATCTATGTTATACTCAGTTGTAATATCTCTCGAAGTTGGCCTATAAATAAAAAGAAAATTCATCTCAAGAACCATCACATATATTCATGGTCAGGTTTTCTTATTACAAGGCCTAATCACTATGAATATCCCACAGGACTATGCAGAAAACTCAGATAACAGAGCTCAGACTCCTTTGATATTTTCAAAACTAATTTCAAGAAAAGTATGTGGTTCATTCAGGAAAGTATTGCGGTATCAAGTGCATCATTTAGTGTTGAAATCAATGAGCCATATAAGGACTATACAATGAAGATAAGAATAAAAAAATTAAAGTAAAACTTTGTGATATACACCACAAGAAAGAAAACATCACTGTCTCGGATTGCATTATTGTCTTGGGGAATTACACATATTGGTAGTACGAAAAGGAAGTGACATAGCACAATTCATAAGTGCAGGAAGTCTAGAAGAATTGGAGAGAAGCTGAAGAAGAAGAGATAGATTATCAATTATTTTGAATTTGATCAAGTTTCTCTAAGAGACTGAGTTCTCTAGGCCTAGCACAAAACGATGCAAGACAGTGAAAAAAAGAAGAATCAGCTTAAGGAGTCAAGGAAGAAGTAGTGAAAAGGTCTTGGAGGCATACAAGGGCCAAGGGTTTGTGTCATGGCCATGGTACTTGTTAACTGAAAGTCTATAAGAATAATTTGTTATGGTTTTTCCTCTCCAATAGGGAGAGGTTTTGGCCATGGCTCGAAGAGCCTAAATTTATGTCTCTTGGGTTTTGTAATTTACTTGATGAAAGACATAATAATCGAAGAAGAGAATACATAAGTTAACGACATAACATCACAATTAACTATCAAGTAGAGAATTTGAATTAAACCTAGCCCTACGTAATTCTCAACATGGTTTCAAAGCTAAGGTGCTGAATTCAAAGGGCTACTTGTCAAAGAGATACTCAAGGATCAAAAGGCAAGAATCAGTTTCTCTATAAAGCATCAAACTAAAATTCAAAGTCTTCATTGAAAAGTAAAATCAGTTTGCAAGGAACATTCTCAGGCCATCTTAAGAATATATTCAACCTCATTCAAATAATCCACTCTCCAAGGAGATAATATTTTCCCTCAAAGATTCTTGACATTGAAGACTTTGTTGGAAGACACACCACCAAGATCCATCCAAAAATATCCAACATCTTTGAAGACATCTTCAATATGAAGTAATCATCTAAGACATCCTTGATCCAAGATCACCTAATTTGAAGAATTCAATCTAAGAAGGAGTTCCTGTCATCATCTTCATCATCATCATCAAGGAAGTTGATAGAAGGAGGAAGTCACTCTACTCAAGTAAGTATTTATATGACCTCTTTTGAATCTGTCAAAATGACTTCTTGCAAAGAGAAAAAAAATTGGTTGGGTCATCAACCTTTAGTGCATGAAATAAGAGGAAAATTTTGAATCTAATAGAAGATTAAGTTATGGGCTACATCAGAGTATATACAACTCATGCTCCAGCTCATGAAAAGTACATGAAATGTTATGAAACCAACTCACAAAATAGAAGAAAAGAGATATCAATGACTTAGAAATCATCCTCTTCGAGGGGAAAACCTCCTTTACATTATGTAAATTATAAATTCTTGGATGATACAAAAGACAAAACCTCCTTTCTATATATAGGAGTCCAAGGGGTGACAATATAATCCTATCTGAAATAGCAATATCAATGTAAGGGCACAATAATAAGAAAATCGGGACTACATGGGCACAACAATAACAATTAAGGGGTTACACTAACAATAATAAGGGATGCACTATTATTATAGGGACCTATCATGCCTCTCTCCTTCGAACAAGTGTTTTCCTCAAGGCTTGATTATTTTTGAATGCTTGTGTATAAAATTCACATCCTCCCACGTGGAATCTTCAGCTGTTAAGTTCTTCCATTTGATGAGATACTCTGAATTGATCGATTTCATAGCTATCGATTTTTTTTTTGTGACTTATTCAGGTTCCAATATCATTTTTCCTTCCTCATCAAGTTCTGGCAATATTGTTTGAACTGGGACTTTCTCCATCTGTAATATCCATGTTATCATATCCTTCCCATCAAAATTCCTCATATCGATCTTTGAAATATGGTAGGTCTTAAATCCAACATTAGAGTCTATAAAATTATGATTAACATTCATTTTTTTCTCATCATAAGTTTCATCAACTACCTTTTTTCCATTAGGAATAATTTCTTGTAGCAAATTGGTCAAACCTTCCATGTCTGTCTTTAGATCATTCTTCATGTTTTCCATGTTGCCTTTCAGTTTTTCTTTTATACCATCAATCTTAGCTTCCATTCCATTCTTCAAATCATCCATATTAGCTTCCAATCGTTTCTTCAAACCATCCATCTTAGCTTCCATGTCTTTCTTCAAACCATCCATCATAGCTTCCATTTCGTTTTTGGTTACTTTTGTTGGAATAAATACTGAGAGGGGAGGGGTGAATCAGTATTTAGAGCTGATTGAGAACTTTTAATTTTTCTTTCTTAAAACCATATGCTACTTTACTGAATCCAACTTGTATGTTCAGAGATCTTATTATGTCTTTACTTAGATCATTGCATCATTCATTCATCAGATGTTAAGCAGTAAATAATAACAGAACAAACCATTGAACATAAGAAACACATATGAACACCAGTATTTAAGGTGGAAACCCAACTCGGGAGAAAACCACCGCTGTTGTTATCTCAGTCTTCAATATTTATTATAAAGAAAACTTCTTACAATTTTATGTTGGCGCAGACTTATAACAGCACGCAGACACCCACCTGTAGAAGGCTACCACCTTCTCTCATTTTCCAGTCACCACTGGAAGGGAGCTCCAACCCCCTGATTTAACACCAGTTTGTAGAAAGCTTTCACTTTCACATTGAAGGCTTCAACCCTCAGATCTACCAACTTTCTCTTAATTTCTTCATCATATTTATGTCAGTTCTTCATGACTTCATTTTTCAAATCTTCCTATAGATTCATCATTTCTAGATCTAGAGATCATATCCATAGGTGCATCATTGATTCAGATTCATCAGAGACAGAGTTTGATCATGCAGATATCTCTCAAAACATTTATTCATCAAGAACCCCTCAATCTGCACACCCTGTAGTATAATCCTCTTCTCCTTATATAGTTTAGCCTTTATCAATACCATGAGTAGAAAACCACTCAACCACTAATGGTATTCATATTAAAAGTTGAACCAATCCAAATTGAAATCCCAATCTTCGTTCTTTCATACACGAATCGTGCCAAAAAATACTATAGCCAAGGTTAAGAAACATTAACGTGCCGCTGATGGTTTTCTTTCTTTTATTGGAATTTTTATGTATCAAATTCGTGGAATTTGATAAATAAATATTATTCACAACCTTTATATAATAGAACTTTATATTAATAACCAGCACTTTCATCAAATATATTTTAAATAGACCTTTGGTTCCGGCCCCACATACATAATCGATGGCTCAATCAATATAATTTAGAAACTGGGGCCCATCGCTAACGATCATTTCCATCCGATGGTGAAGAGCACATCGCTCGGTCTTCAGATGATCCGATGGATATCATTCGTTGATGATGCACATATGATAACGTGTGATGGCGCATCATACCTTGGGTAACCTTCACACATCTATAGCAAATGAACACCGTCTGATGACCCCTTCCTAGATCAACGACATTTAATAATATCGCTCAGCGTCTTTGGTCGAATTTTAACGTGCGATGGCGCACTTTGATAGCAGTTTTCATGGGTCACCTTTGCTACGTGTCAACGTTTCTATGGAATAGCTCCCCAATTAGGAAATACTGCCTATCATTGAAGGGTGGTGCGATGAAACCCGGAAACTGCCTTCACTGTTCACTCGGTCATGGTTCCGCTCTTCCACGCAGGGTTCCGTCACGCTTCCTTTTGTTACATTCTACCTCTTTCCTTCCAGGTTCCATTCATGATTACAAAGAGTTAGTCCATGTTCCATCGAGATTTCAGTGCCAAATACTCTATTTTAGTTCTTCCGCATTATAACTGATTTTCTCTCGCTCCTTGTTTCTTTCTCCATGAAAGCCAGTCAGCTCCTTACTAATAGCGTAGATCCTTCCATGTAGAGCTTAAAACCATAACTTTGTTCATATCATATATTCAACGAATATATAACTCCACTGTCTACTAGTTTGGATACTCTGTCGACCGTATTAACATCGATTCCTCTAACAACATACAGAGCACCATTAATCCCCTCATAGGGTTTCTTAATTATCACTGATTTCAATTATCCTCCATCAGGATGTATACATATGTTCACACATGAATTAATTCCAAAGGGACTCAAATATCCTTTCTATTGAATTCAATTTGCTTCTTGACTAATACTACTCTTTGTAGATGCGCTCTTTCTCTTCTTTGTTCCTAGTTACTGTTTCAGATGCCAATTATTTTACCGCTTCCTTTGCCATCAATGACAATATTTCCAACAATCTCCCCCTTTGGCATTGATGGCAATACTCTTCCTCTGATTTTCTTATAGAATCCCCTTTTTTTCTTTTCCTCCCCCTTTGACATCAATGGCAAAGATTTGATCGACAATACCATGCTCCCCCTGAGATCATGCTGCATCTTCAAACATCATATAACAAAAATGACTTATAAATGCCAACAATGCATCCTTTTCATATGACCAATGCTCCCCCTTAGCCTGTGCATTCAGAGATGCCCAACAGCACCTCACAACCAATTTAATCTTCTGTATTTAAGTAGATCTGATCTTCTACATGGAAGAGACTATTGATTTATACACGAGATGTCCATGAGCACTTCTGGTGCAGGGATTTGAAATAAATAAATCAACTAATTTGACTGCTGTAGGGTTGCTGCTCCAATTTTACCTTTTGTTCAAGCACTTGTTCACGTAAGAAGTGATATTTGATGGAGTATTGGTCTTGAGATTATATAAAGTTCTTCGAATCATCATGCTTGCTGTATTATACATTCAAGAGACAGGAAGTGTGTTTAGGTAGAAATCTTGCAGTTTGCATCATCAAGAGAAGTTGAGTGCAACATGATGCAGAAGCCACATATTCTTCTTCTGCTGTAGATAAGGCAATGGAGCTTTGCTTCTTGCTGAACCAAGATACTAACCGAAGCCCCATATAGAATGCACCACCACTAGTGCTTTTCCGATCATCAACACTTCCAGCCCAATCTGCATCAGTGTATGCATGAAGAGTAAGATCAACATTCTTTGGATACCATAGTCCAAAGTCTTGAGTTCCTTGTAAATATTTGAATATTATTTTCATAGCCTGAAGGGTGGGGCTCTTTTTGGTTCTTGACAGGATAAATATTATTTAACCAATACTGTCTGTAATTCATTGTCCAGAACAGATAAATAGACTTCTATATGAAGCCATCTGGTTAATTTCATGGGGAATCATCATTAGGAAAAACGTGAGTTGTATCTGGATTATCATTGAACATATACAGTTTAATCTTCTGCCATACTTCTAGGAGTTTAACAAGATATTTGTTATTAAAATATACCATTGTACTCGCTGCACACTTATGACCAAGAAAAATGTTCATTTCACAGTAGACATTTCAAATTCTTGCTGCATATCAGAAGCAAATTTACGACTCATAGATTCTTCATTACTTCCAAAAATGTTCTCAACATCTTTGTACACAATCAATAGTTTATCATTTTCAGTTTTTGTGTATAAGTTGCTATCAGCTGACCCCTTTGAAAATCCTTGTTGATGAAGATATTTGTCAAGACGATAGTACCAAGCCCTTGGAGCTTGTTTGAGACCATATAGAGCCTTTTTAAGTCTACAAACAATTTTTTCATCATTTCCCAAAATTAATCCTTCTGGTTGTTCTATATAAACTTCTTCTTCTAGATCACCATTGAGAAAAGCAGACTTAACATCCATTTGATAAACTTTGATTTGTTGAAAGTTTGAAAAAGCAAGAAACATTCTTATGGCTTCAAGTCTAGCTACAAGGGCAAAAGTTTCTTCAAAGTCTACACCTTCTTGTTGAGCATACCCCTTGCAAACAAGGTTAGCTTTATTTCTTATAACATCCCCATTCTCATTTAACTTATTTTTGAATATCCATTTAGTTCCAATCACATTTTTGTCATGAGGTCTTGGTACTAATTCCAAAGTGTGATTCTTTTCAATTTGATCAAGCTCTTCATTCATGGCTTGAATCCAACATTCATCTTTGCTGGTTTGACTGACATTGTGTGGTTCAATAGTGGACAGAAATGCCAGATTGCTAGAATATCCCACAAGAGTCCTTCTTGTTTGTACACCTGATCCCCTTTCTCCCAAAATTTGAGATTCCAGATGATTCTTTTGAACATATCTGGATGGAGCTTTTTCAGATAAATCATCTTTAGGTTCTTCATTTGGTTCACTGTCTATATCATTCCTATTTGATGTAGAAGGATATATGTCATCATTGTCTTCATCTGTTGTTTGTTTTTCTTCTTTTGGAGCTACAGGAGACTCATCAATAACAACATCAATACATTCAACAATCTTCCAAAGTCTTTTATTGTAACATTTATATGCTCTACTCCTAGAGGAGTAACCAAGAAGTATTCCTTCATCTGCTCTAGGTTCAAACTTGCCAATCTTTTCATCATTATTTTTGATAAAGAATTTTCTTCCAAAAATTATAAAATGCTTTACAGTGGGAGGATTACCATACCAGAGTTCATATGGAGTTTTATCACTATTTACACGAACATGTGCCTTGTTGAGAATGTTTACTGCTGTATGTGCTTCTTCTCCCCAAAATGTGTCAGGTGTTCTGGAATCATCAAGCATAGCTCTAGCCATTTGTTGAACTGCTCTATTCATTCTTTATGCTACACCATTTTGTTGTGGAGTGCCAGCTAAAGAAAACTACCTTTTTATGCCACGTTGTTCAAAAAATTCAAGGAATTCATCTGATGTATATTCTCCTCCTCGATCAGATCTAAGACACTCGATTTTTAGATCTAATTCATTCTCAAACAGTGCTTTGAAGATCTGAAATTTCTCAAATGCTTCATCTTTGTGTTTAAGCAACCCAATCCAACACATTCTAGAGAAATCATCAATAAATAAGATATAGTATTGTTCACCACGTGGTAGTTGCCTCCACGGGTCCACGTATATGGTGTAATAGACCAGTTCAAGAGGCCTACTTGATGATCCTTCCTTAACGTGTGGGTGCTTTTCTGGTTTAGGCATAAGTGGCAATATTTGCATGCTGATATTTTTGAGGTGAAATCGTATTGGGAAGATGC
Organism: Pinus albicaulis; assembly: GCA_034641835.2. Taxonomy (NCBI): domain Eukaryota; kingdom Viridiplantae; phylum Streptophyta; class Pinopsida; order Pinales; family Pinaceae; genus Pinus; species Pinus albicaulis. The sequence continues at coordinate 154,505,121 of CM076572.1, read as the reverse complement.
GGTGCCCAAGTACGCTGATTTGTTCATTTGGGAAAACTTGGAATGTCCCAACCTTCTGTGTATGTCTAATTTTCCAAGGTTTATATCACAAGTAACATTGTTCTTTGCGAGTTCTTTTTCCTTTATAATTGTTTTACTGTGTCAAGATCACATTACCATACATTCTTTTGAACTAAAGACAACTTCAGTTCCTTGATCACACATTTGACTTACACTTAACAGGTTATGCTTTAATCCATCCACATACATGAAATTATTAGCTTTCACCTTTTCTTTTAGAAAAATAGATCCTTTACCCTTAATGACAACAGGAGTATCATTTCCAAATGTAACATTCTTTTCCTTTTCTAGAGCACTATGTGCAAGAAGTTTGTTTTTGTCACCTGTCATGTGTTTTGAGCATCCACTATCAATGTACCATTGATTTTCTTCTCCTTCCGCAAATAAAGCTATGCCACAATTTTCAACCTGTAATTCCTTCTTTTTCCATACTTTGGAGCTTGAAGGAAGATGCTCTTTTGGCTGGACTTTTCTCCTGCATTCAGATTATTCATGGCCAAAGTTATTGCAATAAGCACATTCAACTTCATTCTAAAGGAGAAAAGATTTATTATATGTATTCTTCTTTGTTCAATATCAATCCTTTTCTTTCTTGCTTCTCTTGTCATGATGTTTTTATATGCAACACATTGAACATCTTTATGACCAAAATTGTGACATGAGAAACATTGTCCATTGAAGAAGAAATTTCTGCGATTATAAAATCTTCTACTTGAATTTACCTGTTGATTGGTGTTTCTTTGAAAGGTACTCCTGTTAGTGTTCTTTGAATTGAGATGATCATGCTTTATTTGTAAAAATTCTTTATTCCCTTGCTGAGGGGCAGAATGTTGTGTACTTGTTGTAGCTGCTTTTAGATAATTCGGTGCTGAAGCCTGAGAAGATTCTTTGATATATCCAAGACCTGTCTTTAGAAGAAGAGAACGTTGTATCTTGATAATCTCAGCTAAGGTTTCAGATCCTTTAGCAAATCTAAGATTCAAAGTCTTTACTTTCTCAATTTCTTTTCTTAGACTTACTATTTCACATTCTAATTTCTCATTATGTTTTTCCTTTTCTTGAATCTTGTTTTTCAGAGTCTCTATGGTTACTTTAATTTCTTCTAAGCATATTTTGAGTTGATTGATTTCATCAAGGAAATCATTGTACTCTAAAGCATCCATAAAAGTATCCTTTTCTTTTCTAGACTCCTTTTCAAATGCCATGAGAAGTCTAAGATCTTGTTCACATTCTTCCTCAATGTCTAAGAACCCATCACTATCTTCATGACTATAGTAACTTTTTCTAGTGCTAAACCGATTCTTGTTCCTTCTTGCTACTTCCTTTCCTTTTTCATGTGTTTCTTTGTGAGGACACTTAGCAGCATAATGACCAACTCTTCCATAAGAAAAACATTTGAAAGGAATCTTACCTCTGAACCGTCATGTACCAAGTTTGAGTTTCTTTACAAAATTTACCTCATCTTCTTCTGAGATATACCCTGATCCTTCTGTCTCTTGTAATTCTTTCCCTTTTGTAGAAGCTCTAAAGACGGCTTCCTTGAATTCAGATGTTCCTCCTCTTATCATTTCCTATGCAGTTAGTATGCCATGAAGTTGCACCATGGTAAGATTTTGAAGATCCTACTTCTCTTCAAGAGAAGACACTTTTGACTCAAATTTTGTCATTAGTGATCTTAAAACTTTCTCAACCAAAGTAGATTCGGTTACTGTTTCTCCTAGATTTCTCATACGATTTACAATATCATAAAGTCGTAAAAAGAAATTAGCAATGCTCTCCTAATTATGCATTTTTAGGTTCTCATATTGAATTATGAGAGTTTGGAGTTTAGCACTTTTTACCTTTACATCACCTTCATAGCTTAGAATGATTTTGTCCCATATTTCCTTTGCTGTATGCAACTGCATGACTTTGACAAATTCTGATTCAGTTAGACTTCCCAATACAACATTAACCACCTTTGCATTTGTTTCATAATTCTTTCTTTTCGTTGGATCTGTTTGTACTGCGGCTGGATATTGATACCCTACTTCAACAATAGCCCATACATCTGCACCCAGAGACTGAAGATAGGATCTCATCCTTGTTTTCCAGAATATTAAATTGTTTCTGTCGAAGAGCGGAGGCCCGATAGATGCTATTCCTTCTTGATTGCTCATCTTGATTGATCTTCCTTCTAGCGGCTAAGCTTTTCAGAAGGACCTGCTTTGATACCAATTGTTGGAATAAATACTGAGAGGGGAGGGGTGAATCAGTATTTAGAGCTGACTGAAAACTTTTAATTTTTCTTTCTTAAAACCATATGCTACTTTACTGAATCCAACTTGTATGTTCATAGATCTTATTATGTCTTTACTTATATCATTGCGTCATTCATTCATCAGATTTTAAGCAGTAAATAATAACAGAACAAACCATTGAACATAAGCAACACATATGAACACCAGTATTTAAGGTGGAAACCCAATTTGGGAGAAAACCACCGCTGCTGTTATCTCAATCTTCAATATTTATTATAAAGAAAACTTCTTACAATTTTATGCTGGCGCAGACTTATACCAGCACGCAGGCACCCACCTGTAGAAGGCTACCACCTTCTCTCGTTTTCCAGTCACCACTGGAAGGGAGCTCCAACCCCCTGATTTAACACCAGTTTGCAGAAAGCTTTCACTTTTGCACTGAAGGCTTCAACCCTCAGATCTACCGACTTTCTCTTAATCTCTTCATCAGATTTACGTCAGTTCTTCATGACTTCATTTTTCATATCTTCCTAGAGATTCATCATTTCTGGATCTAGAGATCATATCCATAGGTGCATCATTGATTCAGATTCATCAGAGACAGATTTCGATCATGCAGATATCTCTCAAAAATTTTATTCATTAACAACCTGTCAATCTGCACACCCTGTAGTATAATCCTCTTCTCCTTATATAGTTTAGCCTTTATCAATACCATGAGTTGAAAACCACTCAACCGCTAATGGTATTCATATTAAAAGTCGAACCAACCAAATTGAAATCCCATTCTTCGTTCTTTCATACACGAATCGTGCCAAAAAATACTATAGCCAAGGTTAAGGAACATTAACGTGCCGCTGATGGTTTATTTTCTTTTATTGGAATTTTTATTTATCAAATTCGTGGAATTTGATAAATAAATATTATTCAAAACCTTTATATAATAGAACTTTATATTAATAACTAGCGCTTTTATCAAATATCTTTTAAATAGACCTTTGGTTTCGGCCCCACATACATAATCGACGACTCAATCAATATAATTTAGAAACTGGGGCCCATCGCTAACGATCGTTTCCATCCGACGGTGAAGAGAACATCGCTCGGTCTTCAGATGATCCGACGGATATCGTTCGTTGATGATGCACATATGATAACGTGTGATGGCGCATCGTACCTTGGGTAACCTTCGCGCATCTATAGCAAATGAAAACCGTCCGATGACCCCTTCCTAGATCAACGGCGTTTAATAATATCGCTCGGTGTCTTTGATCGAATGTTAACGTGCGATGGCATACTTTGATAGCAGTTTTCATGGGTCCACCTTTGCTACGTGTCAACGTTTCTATGGAATCACTCCCAAATCAGGAAATACCTCCTATCACCGAAGGGTGGTGCGATGAAAGCCATAAACCGCCTTCACTGTTCACTCGGTCATGGTTCCGCTCTTCCACGCAGGGTTCCGTCGCGCTTCCTTTTGTTATGTTCTACCTCTTTCCTTCCAGGTTCCATTCATGATTCCAAAGAGTTAGTCTATGTTCCATCGAGAGTTCAATGCCAAATACTCTGTTTTAGTTCTTCCGCGTTATAACTTATTTGCTCTCACACCTTGTTTCTTTCTCCATGAAAGCCAGTCATCTCCTTACTAATAGCGTAGATCCTTCCATGTGGAGCTTAAAACATTAATTTTTTTCATATCATATATTCAACGAATATATAACTCCACTGTCTACTAGTTTGGATACTTTTTCGACCATATTAACATCGGTTCCTCGGACAACATACAGAGCACCATTAATCCCCTCATAGGGTTTCTTACTTATCACGGATTTCAATTATCCTCCATCATGATGTATACATATGTTCACACATGAATTAATTCCACAGGGACTCAAATATCCTTCCTATTGAATTCAATTTGCTTCATGACTGATACTAATCTCTGTAGATGCACTCTTTCTCTTCTCTGTTCCTAGTTACTGTTTCAGATGCCAATTTCTTTGCTGCTTCCTTTCCCATCAATGACAATATTTCCAACAAATTTTTGCAAGAGTGAAATTTGCTGCACTTTCTCTCGTAATTTTGATATATCATGTTGCACTCCTTCTTCTTCATGAGTGATAGTAGAAATTTTTGAGGGCTTAATGGGCATGGAATTATTGTTGGGAGGAATTATAGAAATCAATACTAATATATATGTTTGAATATGCCCTTGGAATCACTTCAAGTTAATTTTTCAAACAAGACATATGAGATTTTTTTTTAAAATACACACCTTTTTCTTGCTTTTGAGGAGCTCGATATTGAAAATTATGTATCTCTATAATTTTGAATCCCCAAGATTATATATTTGGCCTTGAAGTAGCCTTCTAAGCCTTCTTTACAAGTCCATATTTCTTACCTGATTTGGATTCTTCAAGACAAAGTTATGCCCAATATCCCATAATGTCCTAATTATGGACTCGTTCAGTAAAGTGAACTTGTATGGTGTGCAACATGTCACTGTTTCCTCCTAGAGCTCTGAAATTGGTACACATGAAACTAAATTCCATTTAGTTGCATCGAATTTTTACATAATTCCAATCTGAGGCTCAGAGAGATATTTATGAGGACTTTACCAAGGTCACCATTTTGAGATGAAATTCAGGAGCCTGAAAAACCCTAACTTCCACAGATCATATCTCTGAAACCGTTTTGAACCAAGATCTGAAATTTTTACACGACATTCCTCAACAGTTTTGCACAAATGGGTTTTTTCTTTCAACTTCTGAATCTTCGTAGAAACAAATTTATAGCAAAAAATCCACGATGACCTGTTTGAAGCAGCGAAACACTAGAATCCAAAGCTCTGATACCAAATGTTATGAAACCAGCTCAGAAAATAGAAGAAAGAGAGAGATAAACGACTTAGAAATCAGCCTCTTCGAGGGGGTCATCTCCTTTACAATACATACATTAACAATTCTTGGATGATACAAATGAAAAACCTCCTTTGTATATATAGGAGTCCAAGGGGTGACAATATAATCCTAGCCAACATAGAAATAAAAATGTAAGAGCACAATAATAATAGTAGTGGGCTTCTATGGCGCACAATAATAAAAAAATGGGCACTACATGGGCACAAAAATAACAATAATGGGGCTACACTATTATTATAGGGACCTAACATGAAAGGATAAATCAGAGCCGAGAGGATTCTCATAGAATCCATTAAGGACTCACTCATTCCCTATGTATCAAAACTATAAACTGGAAAAGAAATATATGAGAAATTTGTGGACCTATTCTCCGTGTGTTCTGCAGGAGAAGTAATCTCACTTAGACAAGAACTATACAAGATGAAATTGTCAAGAGAGGAAGGAATCACTTCATATTTTATGAGGATTTCTTAAATATGAGACTAGGTGTAGGAATTGGGAGAATTAATATATGATAGTGAGATGACTGTAGTGGTGTTGAATTCTCTACCAGAAGAATGGGGAAACTTCACCTCAAGATTATACGGGAAGAAAGAAGCAACACCATTCCAAGATCTATGGTCTCTATGTAGGATAGAGGAAACAAGTTTTAAAGCTAAATATGATTCAGGATCAAGTGAAAGGAATCAAGCCTTTGCAGCCATGTCCAAGAAGAAAGGAAGTTTCGATAAATTTGGTCCTCAGAATCGAAGGAAAATTATGGAAAAAGTATGATTCTTTGGTTGTAATGAACTTGGGAATTATAAAAAGGATTTTCCTAAATATGTGAAGGATAAGAGGAAAAAGGAAGAATCCCATGTCACAAATGAAGGGGAAGAACCTGATGCAAAGAAATATAAGAAAGAAGAAGCGAAAGATCTATGTTATGATTGAGATCATCTTCCTCTTTAAGTGATTTATGTTGGTTGTAAAATAGTATGATATGAATCATTTTATATCAATGGCATCATGATAGAAGCATTGAAGGAACACTTGTCATAGGATAATTTCTGCAATACAACTATGCTATGAAAGAAGTGAATCCTGGGAACCCCACTAATAACTACATTGATGAAGGCAGTCATCTAGATCAAGGATCATCTATGAAATAGGTGTTGAAATTTCCTAATGGATTCCTACATGGATTCACTGGTTAGGAAGGAAGCAAAAGGTTTCACTGAGAATTCTATCTTGTAGAATTCGGGATTAATATATGATGACATATTCATGAAGCAGATGAAGGGAATGATATTCTTCATTCTAGAAGATTGTTGCAGGATGACTCAAAAGGTCAAGGTACATATATGTTGACACTGGATGCTATGAATTCATGTAATATGATTTTAGATGATGGAATTATACCGTTAGAATTATGATCAAAGGAAGGAGGATCACTTCTGGTGCATAGGTTGTCATTAACAGATGAAAAAAAAATATGTCATCATATGGAATATGAGGTGGTTATATACAAAAAAGGAACTGTATGTTCAAAGTTCTTGGAAATGAATGAAACTATGTGAAGAAATGAAATAACATATCATGAAGTGCAACCATGTCAAGAGGCGATTATCATCTGGAAGCCAAGAAGATGTGACTAGGAGATCTCCTAAGAAGATATGTAGACTCTGATAGAAGTATGGTAAAGAAGAATACCCTTGACAATACATATCTTTAGGAGATGTGTCAATTTGAATAAAGGATGTCGATGCCCACAAGAAGATTTCATGGTGAAAGATAATCACTGAGGTAACTTTTGATTTAAAAGTTCTTATGTATATGTTTATCTGAATAAGTTTATGCAGGGCTACCAACCATGTGGAAGGATGTAAGATCCTTGGGAAATGGTTCGAAGGAAAGAAACATGGAATAAAAGTGGATCAGATAAGAAATAATGATAAATAACTTTCTGGGAGATGATGTGACTCATGGATGAAAGTCATGGATTATTTGTGCCCTATGAAGCTAAAGTTGAAGATTCCTCAAGATTGAAATCCATGACATCAAGGGGAGGAATTATTCATGAGCAGTTGGGTGTCTCACCATTGCTGCTACAGGTCCTTTGTTAAGAGGGATCCTGGTGGTAAGTTTATTACTTCGAAGAAACTGGGTAATTCCTAAGAATGAGCTTAGGTACATTCCTTGTATAGGAATGAGTACATTCCCTTGTGGAATAGGTCCTCCCTAGCTAAGAGAGAGAGATAGAAATATCATTATGGTCCTCAACTTGGAATATAGAATGGAGGATTGGGTAATCATATGACATCTGATATTATTTGAGAGTGAGATAGGGCATTCAAGATAAGAGTAGTCGTGGACCGATATTCTTTGAGGGCTAGCTACCCAAGAGGAGAATAATCCAAGAAGGTCATACTTTGGGAACACCCGGGTGGAGTATGTACCTTGGAGAGACAATGACGATGGTTTCTCTAAGTCATGTGTCTTGCTAGCATTGTATCCCATTGTCTCATTGATATATGTTGTTGTTAGTCAAGGCCTTGCATTAGGACACTGTTGGGTCATATGATACTATACAGATGCAATTACCAATTCAATTCTTCTTATGAGATTCTTCACATTGAAAGTAACCATGTACCATTATGAATACCTTCCTAGTTAAGAGGGATTGTTGGAAAGTGTAGCTAGGTTCGATCTTCATATTGACTATGTAATTATGTATTTATGTAATGAAGAAGACAAAGATAATAAAATGTATTTTTTTTAATCTTGCTTCATGGGTTTCATGAGTAAGGAATTTTATTATAGGTTAAAGACTTCTTCTTGATGTCTTTTATGGTTTCTATTCTTGTCATAAATGTATTAATTAGAGTCATGTATATGAAGTGTCACACATGTAAATTCAGTGATGTAATCCTTGAGACATTGTCGAGACATCTTGTAAACATGGCTCAAGAATGGTGCTAACAACCCTGATCAAATCAACGTTATACTCAGTTGGAATACCTCTCCAAGTTAGCCTATAAAAAACAAGAAAATCCATCTGATGAATCATCAAATCTATTCATGGTCAGGTAAACTTATTATAGGGACTTAAAACTATAAATAGCCCATTGGACTGTGTAGAAAACTCATAGAATAGAGCTCAAACTCCTATGATATTTTTAGATAATTTTAGGAAAATTTTGCGGTTCATTCAGGAAAGGACTGTGGTATCAAGTGCATCATTTAGTGTTGAAATCAATGTGTAATAGAAGGACTATATAGTGAATATAAGGAGACAAAAAATAAAGTAAAACTTTATGATATGCACCACATCAAGGAATTGACATAGCATAGTTCAGAAGTGTGGAAAGTCTAGAATAATTGGAAAGAAGCCGAAGAAGAAGAGATAGATTATCAAGGATTGTGAAGTTTTTCAATTTCCTCTAAGAGAATGAGTTCTCTAGCCATTGTGTAGAATGGTGCAGGGCGACGCAGAAAAGAAGGATCAGCTTAAGGAGTCAAGGAAGAAATAGTGACAAGGACTTGGAGGCATAGAAGGGTCAAGGGTTTGTGTCATGGTCACGGTACTTTTCAACTGAAGGTCTATAAGAAGAATTTATTATGGGTTTTCCTCTCCAAGAGAGAGAGGTTCTGGCCTTGTCTCAAAGAGCCTAAATTTGTGTATGTTGTGTTTTGGTAATTACCTTATGAAATACATAATAAGCTAAGAAGAGAAGACATAAGTAGAAGAATTAATCTCACAAGTAATTATCAAGTATATAATTTGAATTAAACCTAGCCCTACCTAATTATCAACACAATGCACACTTGAAGGTTGTATTTCTAGCTCTTCTAAAAAAAAATAGAAAAAAAAAACTATCCATGGAAAAAAAAAAACCTAGGAGAAAATTTGGACATTCCTTGCAAATCATTACATCGCTTCCACTATTTGAAAAATTTCATAAATTAATTGATCTACGTGAATTCATTTTTCTCTTCAGTTGTTGTTATCATCTACACAACTATTCTCCTCCTTCCTAACTCCTATTTTTGCTTCTTAAATTTTTTGTTAGACAATTATTTCACTACATTTGTCTAGTTTTAGTATTTTCAAAGTTTCAAGAAGCAATGAAGAAAGTCTAAATAGACAACCAAAGCTTCATTAAAATTCCAAGTTTCTGGATGGGATACATTCAATAAATTTTAGAAGAATCTGCACAATGTAGGATGCTCAAGTCTTTGTATGAGTCGTGACTTATTAAGACTTGAAAGGAAAAGATGATGGAGGGTGCCTTCTTGAGTTGAAGTGTCACTCTGGATTTCTCAAGTTGGATCATAATTGAGTACTCAATGTTGTTTTGGGTCCAATTTTTGGAAAAGGAGGAGCTCTTGGTGACAGTGGAATGGTTAGGCTTCATAGAAGGGAACTCTGTTATACTTTTTAACATACAATACATTCACTCTAGTGGAGGAGGTATAGAGAAGCCTTTAATAAGGATCCATCCAAGATTAGTTTGGAGGAAAATCCATTTTCAAAGCCTAATTAGATTTATAGATTCAAACAAGAGTATCCATTTTTCAAAAAAATTATTAGTTCCTAGGACAATGGAACCAAGCTGACATGTTGGACAGGGAACCATTTATGCAGAGTCCTTGGCCCTTTTATCCAATATTTGATATAGATCCCTTGATTAGAAATGTAATAAGAGATGCACTTTATATTAAGAAAAGGGGAAAAAATGAGGGGCAGTAAATAATTATCTTTAAAAAATGCTTAATAGAATCTTGAAATATTTGAAATGGCAAAGGTTAATTCCATGGTTATTTTTCACTTTAGAAACTCTGGTAATTTCCATGCTTGAAGCATATACTTGTGCCTTAAAAGAAGCTCATAAATGCTTTTGATATTGGCTGATGCAAAGAAAATGTGAAAAGCTACACTCACACTGAGGTATGGATAGGAATTATGTGAAGATTGTTGTCCTGGGCTCCACACAAGGAATGGACAAAAGGTGAAAAAACAAAGTCAAAAGGTATTTGTACCATTTTCCATGTAGAGGTAGGTGCTAACTCCACGGTCTACAATGAAGGCTTTGCGGCGCAAGTGACACAAAGGTTTGCATTTAAAAATTTGGATTAAAATGAATGGAGCTTGATGCTACATGCCCATTACTCCCCACTTTCTATATGAGTTATAAGAGAGACTGTAGACAAAGGGGATAGAGTAAATACTATTTTTATTCAAATTTATTAAAAAACTATTATTGTCCTCCCCGAAAGACAAAAATTATCTTCCATAAAATATTTTCTCCACTAAACTGATTTAAAATGAAGCTCTTCCCATGACGTGCTCGGGCATAAACAAAAACGACGAAGATAAGCTCTTTGACTAGCTGAAGAGAAGTGAGGCCCTAGGTCCATTCTAAAATTTCGCTTCTCATCACAATACATCGACCTCAGTTTCCTAGCAAGGTCAGTTGAACTTGAGACTGTAGGAGTCGAAGGACTTGCAGGATATAGAACAGATTCTTTTTTCTTACCTAACACTGTGATTGTTCAGAACCCTAGTATATGCATCACCTTTGCTGCTGAGGACACAGAGAAAGCCAACCTGCTTTGCTAGGCTCCTCTGTAGTCGAATGCTAGACTGGTTGAGTATGTTGAATATAGAGTGAGAATGTTTAATTTTTGGGTTTAGATAAACAAGAATGCAAGACTTGGAGGTTCCCTAAAAGTGGGGGTAGAGAAAAACTATAATTGCATAAACAAAGCACTTGAAAGTAGCTAACAGGAGGGAAAAAAATGTCGACCGCCTTGAATTGGACTAAATATGTGAACGTTTCAAATATCAAGATAGTTCATTAAAAAGAATGATAAAGGGATGTTTTTCCCTCCTAATGGGAGATAAACCTTTCTCCTCCCAAATGTGATCTAATGTCAAAATCGTTGTTATAGCACACACCTTTCTAATATTTTAACTTATAAAAATTGGCAATTGCATCAAAACATGCAAAGGAAAGCCGATAAGAGTATATGGAAGAGATGATGCAAGTGAAAACAATGCATATCTCACCTCTACTCTCAACCTTTGCACCGTTAGAAGAAACCATATATTATTTGCACTTGTGCTTTCTTTTGCTACTTTTCGTTCACACATGTCTCCTTCACAATGGAGAGACCTACATATTGTTTTTCATGCATAACAATTTTCTCTTTTCCCATCCAGATAAAACAATAAAAAACCTATGGGTGGTTAAATTTTTAATCTCTATTATATAAAGGATAATTGGTACACCATCTCTAAAAGTGACATCAATATTTTAATGTGGACCCCCTCGATAAACATATGGATCCACATGGATTGTGGTCCTACGCCAATTGTTTCCCATGGATTTCTCCCAACATGGTTTTTTTGAGCAGTAATTAGGAAAATTTCCTGGATCGTGATATTCCTACCCATAGATTTATCTTTCGTAATATTCCTAATAAAATTTTAGCTAATTAGAATATTAATTTTTGCTTTTCTTAATTAAGTAGATGAATAAAAGGGTGGACGGAACCATAAACCCAGTAGTGGAATAAAAACCACTTCCTTAGTGTGAAATTAGGACAACGCAGTAGTGGGAGGGGCTAAGAGGCCAAGAGAGTAGTGTAGTAAATGTGGAGGATATGGACCAAGAGTACAGTGCAGTCATGATGTGAGCCTAGGGGTGTGAGGGTTCCACAAGAATAAAAAAGGGGTGAGGGAAGCCATGGAGAGAATTATGAGTTATTTGATTTTCCTGTCGTTTACGACTTCAGCACACTTGATTTGTTTAGCCGAGTCTATAGTATTGTCCAATACACGGGTGTCTTCGAGCAGAGATCCCAACATTGTCCTAGGGGGACTTAGAGTGCCCGCTCAGGAGAGTATTCCTACTGTCCCTGAGAGAATATTTCATTATTCTGTCATCAAGCCACTTACAGCCCCTCTAGAACAGCACAACCACTTGGTGACTCACGCAGTCCAGCAACAGAGGCATTCAAGAGAGGGTGAGATTCCAAGGTAGTTCAGCTTGAAATCAAGTGAAGAGATCAACCCCTCAATTGTTGAGCTATGGGGAAGTTGTTGCAACATTTTATCTATGAGTTTAGCCCATAGCACTACATACCGAACAGTTGTGTGTTTCTAAACAGTGAGAGGGTGATTTTTCTAGGGTTAGCCTTTGGGGAAATCCTCTATCGGTTTTTCTGGGTTTTTTTAGTAGAGTCTGTGATTCAAATCCCAACATTTTTTTAGCAACAGATCAGCCTCATCTATGAAAATCTATTCAGTGATTAGCAACATTTTCCAGCATTTCCAATGGGGCAGTGAAGAGGGAGAGTCTAGCAAAACATCAATAGAGCAGTGTTTCAGTGAGAGAGCTTGAGGGCCATCCCAACCAAATTTGTCAGCTTGAGTGCTATCATTTTGAGCACTGTTGTATTTTTTTTCACCTCCATATTAATTAAATGCCTCAGCAGTTTTTTGCTTTATTTGTGGTGTTTTGATGCATTCTCTATATTTCTGCATGTTTGGTCTTTTTTTTCTTGTATTGTTATCATTTTCCTATTTGGAATATTATAGTCGTATCAGAGCTCATAGACTTGCCTCAGCCTGTGGAGTAACCGGTCTATGACACCCAGAGATAGAGAATACATTTTGGACCGTAGAAGGTAGTACATAGACAGAGAACATAGGCTTGAGATCACATCTGAAAAAGAAGACTACATTCTAGTGTAGGAGGATAAAGGGAAGGTACCAATGGTAGAAGAGGATGACAGGAAGGATTTTGGAAACCTCCTCCTCAAATTTGTGTAGGATCGAGATAGGGCAAAGAGTTTCAGAGAAAGTAGATAGAGGGAATCTCGAGGGGGTTCCAAAATTGATAAGGATAGGGGACTTCTCACGATTGGGTGAAGAAACCAACGGTGCCATAAGCATCACATAGTTCCACCATGCCCACTTTCTTAGCAGTGGGTACGGGAGCAGGAGGACCTGAGGAGTAGGATAATCTAAGTGATTATTTCACGGGGTACCAATCTCATACCCAAGATTTCAAAGATCATCTAAATTTCCAAGAAATTTTCCATATTAAGGATAAATGAAGACCCCATAGCTATAACAGAAGAGGAGGGTACATGCAGGGAAATGACCTTCAGCATATCGTAGGTAGAATTTTTCAGCCTACTTTTGGTGGTTCTTCCAAGAGTACGACAAAATATTGGGTGGAAAATTTAGACATCTATTTTCAACTAAATCAAGTGGGGGACATAGAAGCCCTCAAGGTGGCAGCGCTTCACCTTGAAGGAGAAGCTCACAACTGGTGGTTCCATGGGATGTCCACATTGGGTCACGCAGGGGTGACTACGTTTGCAGATTTCACCAAGAGGCTAGTAGAGATATTTGATCGAAGGGACCCACAGGAGCATTTCATCCAGTTAGCCAAACTTAAGCAGACAAGGCAGCTAGAGACTTATATCTCTGAATTTTTGACATTATCAGTAATGTTTCCAGATATTTCCATGGCTAGGAGGGTGTATAAGTTTTTTGACGGATTGGTGAAGACTCTGTGTGGGTTATTCAGATCCATTAGACCGGCTACACTTCAGGATGCAGTTGGGACGAACAGGGATCTACAAGATTCCTTGCATAAGGCGAAAGCTACATTTCCATAGAAAACAACATTTTAGCCGAAGAGGAAAGACATGAGGATTCCACCCCCGAAGAGGAACCAGGGCCGAGGGCCTTTTGATAATGATACCCAAAGGGATTTAAGACGAAACAGGTTATGCTTCACTTTCCAGGAGCTATGGGCACCGAGTCATCGATGTGACGTGACGAAGGCATATTACATTGAGGTCTTCTTCGATAGTGAGGGATAAGGGGAAGCATATGAGGATTTGGACGGAGATACAGTGCTTATGCACCAAGGGGAGATCATCCACATCCACCACCACAAGTAGCAAGGGGAGGCTCACTTTCTCCTACTGGAAGATTCCTTGCATCTTTGCGAGGAGTTCCCAAGTATTTGACATTGAGGGCCCGAGGCATGGTCCAAGGATAGTGTGTTGCAGTATTGGTGAAAAAATGAGCCACACATAATTTCATTGATACTCAACTAGTGTAGAGGAGGGGCATACCAAATGAGAATTTTGATGGATTTCCTATATTAGTTTCATATGCCAGAACCATGCAGTGATTGAGGTATGTTCCAACATTAGCTGTAACCATGGGAACCTATAAAGTGACAGATCATTTCTTTGTGGTCGAAATTCCAGACACCAATGTGATATTGGGTTTATAGTGGTTGATTATGCTGGTAAAGGTCACTACAGATTGGGAGACATTGGAGATGGAGTGGATATATAAGAAGAGTAGGAAGCGCTAGTTGATCAGAGGAATGCACAAATATCCAACCTAGACAGTCTCAACACATTGAATGGAGCCAGATTTCTAGAAGGGGAACATAGAGTGGATAGTGGAGGTGCATATTTTAGAGGTAGGAGTCACAGGGAAGTTTATACACCCCAATGTGCAATTGATAATAGACCACTACCCTTCAATCTTTAGGGATATACCATCTGAGCGACCATCAGACCAAGGGTTCGAGCACACTATTGAGTTAGAACAGGGGATCTAGATAGTGATCACCACACACTATAGGCACCCTAAGTCCTATATGGATGAGATTAAAAGAGCCATCCACGAGGTCTTCGCACTAGGACACATCCGACCCATCACTGGCCCCTTTGCTTCGTCCGTGGTGTTGGTGAAGAATAAGGATGACACTTTGCAGATGTGCATCAATTACAAGGCTCTGAATAAGAAGACAGTGACAAAATAATACCTCATCCCTAGGATTGATGAGCTGATGGATGAACTAAGGGGATCAGAGTTCTTTTCCAAGATTTATATGAGGTCGGGGTACCATCAGATCAAGGTGAGGGACCAGGATGTCCTAAAGACTCCATTCAGATGCCACTATGGCCACTTCAATTTCTTGGTGATGCCCTTTCAGCTAACCAATTCTTTGATCACTTTCTAGTCTTGTATGAACCACATCTTCCACGGTCAGCTAAGGAAGTTTCTGCTGGTGTTATTTGATGACATTCTCATTTACAACCGCACTTCAGAGGAGCACTTGCAACATATTGAGGCGATATTGCGCATCTTAGAGGAACAACATTTTTATGCCAAACTATCCAAGTGCGAATTTGGACTTACAGAGATGATTTACCTAGGGAATATCATTAGAGTAGGTGGAGTAAGGGTCCATGAGGAAAAGATATGGGCCATTCAGGATTGGACAGTATCAAAGAATGTAACAGGACTTCGGGGCTTTGTAGACATTTTCACCAACTATAGGAATTTTTTCAAGGGGTTTTCAAAGCTGGCAACACCCCTCACGGATCTCACCAAGAAGCAAGACTTTTTGTGGACATACACTACACAAACGGCCTTTGAAAGGCTCAAGGAGGTGATGAGAAACTATCTGGTGTTGGCATTGCCAGATTTCACGCAACCCTTTTTGTTGGAGTGTGATGCTTCAAGAGAGGGAGTTGGCACAGTATTGATGCAGGAGGGTCATCCTCTACCTTTCGAGAGTAGGAAGATCTTGTTTCATGAGAGGTTGTATTCGATATATGGCATAGATATGATGGACATCATAGATGCATTGGCCAAGTTCTGATAGTACTTGGTGGGTAACATATTTCGGGTGAGGACTGACCAAAATAGTCTATAGTTTTTTCTTGAGAAGAAGCAGTTGTAGGAGAGGCAACAGAAGTGGGTCAACAAGATCTAGGCTTATGGCTTTGACATTGAGTATGTCAAAGAGAAGAACAATGTGGTCGCGGATGCCCTATCACGAAGACCAGCAATGTTGTCCTTGATGAGAATTGATATAGACCGAAGGACACAAATATTAGTGGAGTATTTCAAGGACTACTTCGCATGTGAGGTATTGGATGGGCAAGTGATCGATGACATGCACCAAGTGATGGATGAGTTCATCTATTACCAGGACAAGTTTTTTTTGACAGAATCCTCTCAGCCCAAGGAGAAGATCTTGCACGTTGTTAGGGCCCTATAATAATAGGATTCATAATTTTGAATTGACTATGTAAGCCTTCTAATATTCTACATACTTTTAATTTTTGCAATTTTTTTCCCATATTTTAAAAAATTAAAAGAGGGTAGGTCCTAAAAGAACAATCAAAGGATCAAAATAAAAAGATCGAAAAATGATATGAAATATAAACCGCACAAAAAGAAATAAGAATAAATTCAGAAAGTGTTGCACATTAAAATGCCACTACTTTAGTTTACTTTAGTTTTACAATAAAATAATACACAGCTTGTCCAAAATACCACAATTCATGGTAATCATATAGTTTAATCTTGATTATTCATGATTTCAAATTTCATGTCATGATAGTTAGTGAATAAAGATCTGGCCAACCCATTTAATCTTGGCAGATGAGTAGTTAGGTAGAGAATAAAATGAGCTCATCAGTTTAATATGAGCCATTGGAAGTTATAAGGTTAGAAATATATTAGTTTGCTTATTAAAAGAAAATAAAAGGGTCAGCAAGTTCAAATGCACCCAATAAAGGAAATAAAATGGTAGGGTAAATAAAGGGTAGGTAGATTTATTTCACAAACAATGGAAAGCATCAGTTGGTTAATCTCTTATTACTAAGGCCATTTCTAACATTTCACCCTTATCCCAACTCTTTTCCCATGTAAAAACACATTCCCCTTGCTAATATCCCTTTCCTCTTCCTTCTGAAAAAAAAAAAATTTCCCCTTATTCTAACCCTTTTCCCTTCCTAAAACCCCTTTCTTAGCTTAAAACCCATTTCTAATATTAAAACCCCTTTCTCTAAATAACTTCGCCTTTTTCCAATAAAATAAACAAAAACCAACTTTTTGTATATTTTTAAATAATTAAAAACAATCGGGCCCCATTTCATTACCAGTCTCGATATTATTATTTTTTAAACCCCTCGCCTAATGTATTTCTAACACCCCAGTTCCATATTTCCCAAACCCCTTTATTATTTTTAACCCATAGTTATCTGATCCCATTTTATAATTAACCCTTCGCATATATCCCTAACCCATTTACATATTAATCTCGCCAACCATCCGATCTTATCCTATCAGGTCAAACGTTCCATTATCTGTTTCGTATTCCCTGACTGTCATATGTTTAACACTGATGGGGAGTGAGAAATGGGTGGTTTCCCACTCTCTCCCCCTGCCACGTGGCGATCCCACGTTCTATCACATTCCCCAATCCCAAACCACTAAACCCTTATTTTCGATGTGATAAATACCTGTCTGTCCCTACGTTGTGTTAAACTACTATTCCAACTGTGTTGTTCGGTAAAAAACTGTGATATATCCCTGCACCAATGCGATAAACCATAGAGTTTTTTAAATGTCAAATCCCAACTGTTACATTCAATTACTCACCTCTGTTAATTTCTAAAAGAGAATCATTGCTAAAATAATTGGACTTCCACAACCCGGACCCTTTCCATAGAGTTCCCCATTCCCTGAAGCCATTATCCCTCCTCTGTAAAACCGTGCTTCATTAACAATTGTTTTATTTTTTTGCAGCTAATTGGCATATCAGAAAATTGGAAAAAAAATTTTGATACTAGTCACAAAACCTATTTTCTCCAGATTCACATAAAATATATTCAAAAGATTTATTCAGTTGAAGATTATGTGCAACAAAACAGATCAGAAGGAGACAAATTTATGGTTAAAACCAAGATGCAAATATTTACACCAGAAGCAGTAGATTCATATAGAAATTTTTTTTTACATTTCAGTCAAATATGTATTTTAGTAAAATCCACTTTTACTAAAGACATAAAAGAAGGATGAAATTTACAACACGATGATTATAACAGGTTAAAAAGTGAAAACAGATCAGGCAGATAGAGTAGTAAAGTGAAAGAATAATTCAGAGTGACAGAAAAGACAAAGTTTAAAGATGAAGACAGATAAAAGATAGAGTTAAAATAAAAATTAGAAGACAAAGCGACGTGAAAGCTAGCTAGCGTGAGAGAAAAGACAACAAAATATGAGAGGAACCAACATATAACAACAATAAAAAAATCAATGCCAGATTTTAGTTGGGTAGAAAGATTTCACTACCTTTTTGCATCCAGATATTTTATTTCCTAGAATAAATCCTAAATAGTTGATAGGATATTTTTTATTAAGTTTTTTATAAGTACTTCAGTCATTTGAAGTATTGTGGGTGGATTCCTAAACATTCCTATAGCCGAATTTATTTACTACTTGAGGGTATTCTATACCTTTTTCAAGTCAATATACAGGGAAAGTAATAAAGGCCTTGCATTATAGGATTCATGTGTTGAGCCACTTCTATGAAGTATATTTCAATTGTTCATGTTTTTCCTTAAGTATTCCATAAACTTTCATGTTTTCCAAATTTAAGTGTTATAGTAGGAATATTATTGCAGAAATTGTTTAAGTATAATATATTCTAAAATGTTATTCATTTTAATGTTTTCTTCTGATATCTGGATATGAGAATCCTTAATTACTCTCCCATCTCGATTGACCTCTTTCAACTTCCTTCATTATCCGGTTTAAGGAATCCTTAACTGCTCCTTGATCCCAATTGAAAATAACTTCACCATTCAGCCTTTAACATCTGATTTTTCTCAGCTACCTTGCCCTATGAACACTTCATTTAGAAATTGATTATGTCATGTTTTCTTGATATTTTGACTCCATAGCCCAATGGAAAATAGACAGACATCTATCCATCTAAGTTAGCAATTCCACCAACAAATCAAAACAAAACCAACTCTGTACTTATTAACTAGCCTAATATCTATTTCAAATAAAGCTAAATTGTACAGAGAGAGCCCTCTCTGAGTTTAGGAGGGCTAGATCCTAAACTCCAAAGTAGGTTTGTGGTTACCTCAGTGATTTCTTTCTTTAGCCTTGAGAAATTAGAGAGTCATAACATAGTGGAGACTATGCTGGGGAAGATTTTTTTTTTCAAAAATATTATACAAATATCATATCTGATCTATGATAGTGAATAGTGATCAGAAACACAAAAGTTAAAATCATCCACCTGTCGACTGCAAATCAATTTCAAAATCAAGACTCCACTAGAGGAATGAACTTAGAAGAACGATATGGGAAGATCAAGTTTCTAGCTTGGATTACAATCCAATACATCATGTTCTTTCTCATCAAGAAATATTTTCAATGTATATTTTATTTTAGAGAAAATCTTATATTAGTATTTGATTATTTTCCTTTGAAAATTGTAAATATAGAATATCCTTATCCATTTGAAAGAAACCCTACAACACTTCGGAGAGGATATGGTGTTGTAGTAGATGTAGAAGTTAATCTGCTAATTAGATGAGAAAAGTTGAAAGTAGAAGAAGAGAGGAACAACATTGCAGAGGTAAAATTTGACATATTGGTAAGCAAAATAGAGGAAATGATACAAAAAATCACCATTAAAGATGGATTTTTCATTCAAGATCATCATGACCCACTCATTGCAGAAAAAGAAGAGGTTGATGGTCATAGATACTTTCCTACTAATACTAACTACCATAGATTAGAAAATGGATTTATAGATCAATATGTGGAGGAGAAATCTACTAATCTAATGTGTATGTTTGATGATATTCCTTATTTTAATGATTTTCCTAAGTATGATCAGTATGCTGATAATTATTTTCTCCAAACTCAAGCTAACTTTACAGAGCAATCAATAGCTAATTTTGGGAATGAGAAAATTCAGTTTCAGAAATTTGAATACAATTATCAGCCAATACATATCAGCTGTGAGAGTGAAGAAGAAAATACAGAAAATTTGGAAATAAGTGAAGGATATTGGCCTCTCTATTTTTCTTCATTTCGTTTCATCAGATACAACTTTAAAGCAATAAAAAATCAGCAGTCTTTAGGTATTGTTATTGACAACAAAGAAGACAATGAAACTCTTAGAATTCTTAATTTTTACAGTTATCAAATTCCATTGAAATACCTGATCGAATGATACAGAAAAGTTCTATACCACTATGTTTTGAATCATTTTAGTTTTTAAAGGAAATTTGGTATAATATCTCTAAAGCAAACAATGAGCAGCCTGTAGAAATATTTGAAGTACCATTGAAACCCATATGTAATAGGTTGCAGCAATCTTGCCAATTTTTTCATGATCCAATAGCTAATATGTTGGATAATGAATGCAATAAAAATATTTCTCCTTTAACTAACTATGAGATTCATAATAAAAATGATAAAAGTCTCATCAGACAGACATTTCCATCAGTAGAAATATTATCACAAAGCTTATCTAAAAATCTGCAGGGAAAAAAAAATTTAGTTGCATAGCATGGAGGCCATCAAGAATAGATGTACAACTTCTTGGATCAGTTAAAAATTAGTGCATATACCTTGGAAGATCCTTTTTCATAGTTTGTAGAGTCAGGAAAGGAAATTAAATATTTCCTCATCTTTACATTTGTTGACAAGTTTCTATTTGGTTGTAGAACTTCTATTTGATCAAAAACAAGAAAATGCAACAAAATATATCAATGTATATAATGCTTGAATGGTTACATTGGTTTTTTCATTTTACCTAATCAACAGTTGTGCAGTTGATTAGAGTAAGTAGGTATAATTTCAGTTTAATTGAATTTTGTTTTCAGCAGCAAGTTTATTTGAGATCATATTTCAGTTCAACAAGTGTCAGATTTTAGTTTGCAGAAAGGTTTGATTTCAATTCAATATTTTCAATCATAGAGATTATACAACAAAGCATGTGCAGGCTTGGGATTGGCCCAATGGATCAGGCTACTAGTCGACGATGTTCTTTACATCTCACAAGGAGATGCCATCCCCAAGTGTAGTCACTGTTAGGGTCCTATAATAATAAGATTCATGTAATGTTCCAAATTTTTAATTAAGTTAATTGGGACATTAATTTTTCTTTCCTATTTATAAATAGAATAAAATTGGTAAGGAGGCCCATGAAGAAGCATAATAAACACTCCAAATGTGCAAAGGGGTCACTTAAGTGGCTTATTTTGCATCTCCTAGTGTGCAAAGGGGAAAATATAAGAAGACTAGTCCGATTGCAAGTGAACAACGTTTGCATGGGAGGTGATCATGATCGAACCTTACGGTTTCATAGGAGAGATATTATTGGATGAGAGAAACCCTTATGGGTGGGGTCCATGAAAAGGAAGCCTTCTCTTAATGTAAAAGGGGAAAAGAGAGTCATTGCTGATTATGTTGAAGAATTTGATTTTTCTCTGCTCTCTCCAGTTGTGCAACTGGGATAGCTTGTGCTACTTAGCACAAGGGAGATTTCTGTTTAGAAGTTTCCTCTCCTTCATTGGGAATATTTGGAGGACCTATTCTTCATTCTCCTCACATCCAAGATTGAGGCCAAGGTTACCATATTCAACTACAACATTTTCCAACTTTGCAGAAACGTTGAGTTGCTGGGGGTTGCAGTGAGGATTCACTATCACCCACTTCTGGAGCTAGCTTTGCAGAGGAGGAGCCCATTATTTCTCTAGGAGATCAGTGAGGAAGATCCTGGAGCTTATTTTCAGATTTTTTCAATGGGCCATATGTTTCATCTCATTCCCAGTGCTGCCTCTTCCTCATATTGCGTTATTTTCATAGGGCACTTGCAGGAGGGGTTCACACAGCGGATTGGAGGGTGCAATCTTCAGTGAAGGGAGCAGCCTTTCACTTAGAATATCATTGGAGGAGGTTTCTAAATTTTTTGCATCATTCCCATGCTTCTCCATTTTTTATTGTATTTGAGTTGCTGCACTTGCAGCCTTTCAGGCATTTTCATTTTGTATTTTGACGATCCCTTTGGAGGATTGCTTGAGCACTATTATTTTAAGGATTGAGATCTTTCTCGCCATATTATTTGAGCCTATTATTTCTATATAATTATATTTATATCATTCTGCAGTCATTCCTCACTATAGATTGTGCAGTCATAACTGTTGCTAGGTTGTGTAGATCATCTTCTAGAAGAGTAATGTATGAAGGATGAACAAAGGGATCCAAGTCCCAGTTCAGCTCATTTTTACATTTCCTTCCTTATACAGCGTCCTAGAGGACCCTCTCTTAGCTAATCCTAAAAAAGGGATATTACAGTGGTATCAAAGCTTCGAACTTGGCCCAGCCTATGGATGTTCAAATTGCAGAGGCAGAAGAGATCAAGATGATGCAGAGGATGGGATTACTCTCATCAAATTTTAGATCCAGCAAAGGCCTCTCCAAGGAGGTTGAGAAGACTGAAGACAGAGTAGAGGAAGGACCATGCACTTCCTACTCTCACCAAGGAGGAGAAATAGAGCATGAGAAACACTTGGAATTCGAAATGCTAAGTGAGTATATTGCTGAGTATAGAGCAAACCCTAGAGCCTTCCAAGAGACTCTATCTTTTCCACAATGTATTCAACAGAAATAAGAAAGAATACCCCACAACTATGGGATGATGAGAGGCAATAGATTTCTATTTTCCACATTTGATGGATCACTCACATGTGCAGCAGAGGTCTAGGTAAAGAAACTAGAGGCTTTCTTCCTACTACATCCTTTAGTAGATAGAGAGGTTGTAGAAGTTTTAGCACTGCACCTTGAGGGTGAAGCAAATACTTGGTGGTTCATCCATTGAAACCATGCAAGGGTTTCTACTCTTGCTGATTTTTCTCAAGGATTGATCAGGAGATTTGGTCAAAAGAGGGAGGAGCCCTCACCATTAGTTGCAGAGGCACATACCAGCGTTGTCATAGTGATGGAGAAGCAACCTTCATCCCTAGCTATTGAGGCATCCAACACTATTGAGGAAGAGATTCTTACAGCAACACAAGATTCTTCCGAAACTCTCCAAGGTATGCCTAAGTTTTCATTTCTTATGGAGGATTGTACATCATTGCATGTTGATTGTTTATAGCAGGAAATTGTAACTGCGTTGCGCCATCATCCTTATACATCATGGATATGTTGTGTACCACCATTGAGGTTGGGGTTTGGAAACCTTGTCATGGAAGAGATTGCATTTCAATGTCCCATGAAATGTAAGAGCCAAAATCTGTTTTGGGAAAATGGTAGCCCTTGATGGGAGGATACCAAGATGCAGGATGAAGGGGGGCATCCACAAGGAGTTGAGTGGATGTGGATGAGAGGAAAGAGGATGGTGAGACTTTTTCAAATTTATGATACAGGGCAGCAAGAGGCAATGCTGCGTTGGCTACTCTTGAGAGAGTTTGGCTGGCATAGGACCTATCCTTTTTCATGGGGTATGGAGAAGGAGGAGGACTGGCAGGACACTTACACCATGGGGCGGAAAGAAGCATGAGTGCATTGTGATTATATGGCATTCTTCTTACCACTCATTATACCACCTTCACATATTGATTATGGTGGAAGCATGGAGGAGTAGTAAAAATTCTTGTTGCTTAGATTATATTCAGATGTTGCAGGAGTAGGAGGAGGTACTAGCATAGTGCAAAGGGGTTTCTCCTTGGCTTTATATGCCCAATAAATACCTTCTTTATGGGAGGGACTCTATATGTGTAGCAACATGATGAGTAGAGTCTTTGGTAGGATCCATGTCAAAGAACTGAGCTTTGAGATGATATTGGCCCTACTCCACAGGCCAGCAGTGATGTCACTTTAGAGTTGGGATTACTTGTTGAAGTGTTTCCAAAACCACTTCACAAGTGAGGTACCTTGGAGACATGTAGGAGATGAGGATGAGGGAGTAATGGATGGTAGCATACCTTGCTATATCTTGATCTTCTTGGCTTGTGTTCACAAGCACAAGGAGAGACACCTACATGCAGCAATTATGGATTCTCCTTTCATGCATTCTCAGGCATACTATTTGTTGATGGAGGAGTCCACTTGGGAGGGAATCCTAACAGATGTATATCAGCATATGGTCAGATGCATAGCCCGAGATATGATGATATGGTTGGCACAACCACTTCCCTACACTGTTGCAGTAAGGGAGCATCTTCATTTGAGCCATTTCAGCTCAAAGACTGGAGTACATGATGAGGGAGGTAACTATTTGCTTTATGTTTTTCACTCTCTTATCTTTCTGAGTAGCATATCATATCAAGGAGGACCTTTCCTTATTTCACATTATGTTTTGTTGTACTTATGGTAATTTGTAGCAATTATGATGGCCATCTTATCGGTGGATTGTGGGGGAAAGCCACAGGATTTCTGGTGTGCACCATTGGCACCAAATTATGTTTTCATGATCACATCTTGTAGGATGAAGGTGGTAGCAAAAAAGTGGCTGAAAGGACACTTGTTGTACTATATATTGAGGCAGGCCAATGATGCCATGCGTTGGTTCCATGTGTGGAGCTATGTTTCACCTCCTTGCTCTCACAGATTTATGCTTCCATATTCTGCTAGTGGAACGTTGGACATGGGGAGCACCATTGGAGGAGTGCGACAAGAGTTTAGGATGCCCATAGGGAGTGTCGTTTCCCATACTTCTCACATTTCATGTTTCAGAAAAACAAGTTGGCCAGCCTTGATGACCATGTTAGACCTCTTGCTTTCAAATGGGAGGAGCCATTTAGAGAGCTTGAGCTTTTTTGGGGGGCACCCCACGAGTGATGGATTTGATTGGATGGCTTGGGTTTCTCTTGAGGATCATTATGTTTCAGCAATATATCAGCAGCAGCCCCATATGTATCATAAGGAGGGAGAGACACATTGGTAGGATGTGTCCTTTGGGGAGGAAGGCCTCCACACTTTTTGTAGCACATGCTCTAAGGGGAGTATGGAAGAGGATATGGTCACCATGACAAGATATCTGTTTCTCCATGAGGCGAACCATATGGTTGATTAGATACCATATGATGATTAATTCCAACTCATCACATATGAGATGATTTGGGCTAGCTTGATTTACAGCGCTGAAGGAGAGATCTTTGGAGATCTAGACTTCATCTTGCCACTTGAGGGCAACACTATTGCAGCCCAAGTTCAGATTTCACTCCACACTTACCATAAGTCGAGAAGAGGAAAACATGGGGTAGGCTATGAAGCTTACCATGATCATATTTTCAGCCCACCTATTCTATATGGACTCAAGGTGGAGGATGATTTCCCGAAGTTGCCTATTTGGAAGGTGACTCATTTTGCATGGATGATCACTTGGGGATGGAGGATACACATGGGGAGAATGTCTCCCAACACATTTCAGAATCCATGCCTTGGAAGGACCTCTAGAAAACACTTTTCCACTCTCTTGAGCACCTCACTTTTTCATGATGATATCTTGGTAGCTAATATGCATGCGAGGAGAAGCAATGTGGGAGCTTAATTGATGAGATAGCATCCTGGCACAACTGGAGGAGATAATACATGGGTGCTGGGAGGAGAATAGGGATTGGGTCTGCCCTTTTCACGTGGAATGACGATCTTTGGGGAAAAGAGGAATGTAATGTTCCAAATTTTTAATTAAGTTAATTGGGACATTAATTTTTCTTTCCTATTTATAAATAGAATAAAATTGGTAAGGAGGCCCATGAAGAAGCATAATAAACACTCCAAATGTGCAAAGGGGTCACTTAAGTGGCTTATTTTGCATCTCCTAGTGTGCAAAGGGGAAAATATAAGAAGACTAGTTCCAGTTAACCAAGTCAAACATCGTTGCATGGAGGGAGTGAGTCACCTAGTGGGACAACGTAGTTTTCATAGGAGAGATATTATTGGATAAGAGAAACCCTAATGGGTGGGGTCCATGACAAGGAAGCCTTCTCTTAATATAAAATTTGAAAGGAGAACCATTGCTCATTATGTTGAAGAATTTTATTTTGCTCTGCTCTCTCCAGTTGTGCAACTGAGATAGCTTGTGCTGCTTAGGACAAGGTATATTTCTGTTTATAATTTTCCTCTCTTTCATTGGAAAGCTTTGGAGGACTTTTTATTCATCCTCCTCACAGCTAGGATTGAGGCCAAGGTGACCATCTTCAACTACAGTGTTTTCCAGCATTGCAGAAATGTTGAGTTGTTGGGGGTTGCAGTGAGGATTCACTATCACCCACTTCCGAAGCTAGCTTTGCAAAGGAGGAGCCCATTCTTTCTCTAGGAGATCAGTGAGGAAGAACCCAAATCTTATTTATATATTTTGGCATTGGGCCATATGTTTCATCTCATTCCCAGCACTGCCTCTTCCTCATATTGCGTTATTTTCAGAGGGCACTTGCAGGAGGGGTTCACATAGTGGATTGGAGGGTGCAATCTACAATGAAAGGAGCAGCCTTTCACTTAGAATATCATTTGAGGAGGTTTCTACATTTTTTTAAATTCCATCATATCTTTTTATTTATTTAGTTGCTCATCTTGAGCAACTCAGGCATTTTCCATTTTATGTATTTTGGCAGCCAATCCCACGGAGGATTGTGGTGTGTTGTTTTCGAGGGTTGATATCTTGCTTCTCATCTTATTTGAACTATTATTGCTATATCATTGTGTTATATCGGTTTTCAGTCATTCCTTACTATAGACTTCTGCAGAGTCTGTTCTTTGGGTTATGTGTTTGTTAATACTTTCATTGTTGCATGTACATTTGACTTGGGGCTGATTTGGCCTAACTTGAGAGGTCTTTCCTCAAGTTATTGTATATCTATTTGCTACTTCACATAATATAAAGGCTATGCACTCTTCTTGCTCCATATGTATTGATATTTCACTGTTGCTGCTTGTAGAAGTTATGTATTGTTGTAGCTCTTTCCTTTTAGCATTGTTTGGGAGATATAGGTTTGGAGGATCTGAATAACCTTCTTAAGGTTATTTATTTGAGCTCATATTCTGGGAGAGTAATATATGCATGGTGAAAAAAGGGATCCAAGTCCCGGTTCACCTTATTTTTACACTGTCTTCCTTATACAGCATCCTAGAGGACCCTCTCCTAGCGAATCCTGAAAAAGGGATATTACAATTCATAATTTTGAATTGACCATGTAAGCCTTGTAATATTGTACATACCTTTGCTTTCTGTAAATTGTTTCCCATATTTTAAAAAATCAAAAGAGGGTAGGTCCTAAAAGAACAATCAAAGGAACAAAAGAAAAACATTAAAAAGGATATAAAATAAAAACCCCACAAAAAAAAAGAATAAATTATGTAAGTGTTGCACATTCAAATGCCACTACTTTAGTTTACTTTACTTTTACTATAAAATTGTGTGCAGTTTGGTCAAAATACCACAATTCATGTTAATCATACAGTTTAATATTGATTATGCATGCTTTTAAATTTCATGTCATGATAGTTAGTGAATACAGTTCTGGCCAAACCATTTAATCTTCGTAGATCAATAGTTAGGTAGAGAATAAAATGAGCTCATCAGTTTAATCTGAGCCATTGGAAGTTATAAGGTTAGAAATAGATTAGTTTTCTTATTAAAATAAATAAAAGGGTCAGCAAGTTCAAATGCACCCAATAAAGGAAATAAAATTCTAGGGTAAATAAATGGTAGGTAGATTTCTTTCACAAACAATGGAAAGCATCAATTGGTTAATCTCTTGTTACTAAGGCCATTTCTAACATTTCCCCCTTATCCCAACTCTTTTCCCTTGTAAAACCACATTCCCCTTATTGATATCCCTTTCCTCTTCCTTCTAATTTTTTTTTTCCTTTATTCTAACCCTTTTCCCTTCCTAAAACCCCTTTCTTAGCTTAAAACCCATTTCTAATATTAAAACCCCTTTCCCTAACTAACTCTCCCTTTTTCCAATAAAATAAACAAAAACCCACTTTTTTGTATAGTTTTAAATAGTTAGAAACTATTGGGCCCCATTTGATTACCCTTCCCAATATTATTATTTTAAAACCCCTCACCTAATGTATTTCTAACACCCCACTTCCATATTTCCCGAACCCCTTTATCATTTTTAACCCATAGTTTTATATTTACATTAATTCCCCCACTATATTATAAATTCTATCCCTTCATATATTACCTCATTCATATTATCAATATCCCGATCCCCTTTTATAATTAAACCTTCGCATATATCCCTAACCCATTTATATATTAATCCTGTCAACCATTTGATCTTATCCTATCAGATCCAACGGTCCATTGTCCGTTTCACATTCCCTGAATGTCATATGTCTAATGTTGATGGGGAGTGCGAAATGGGTGGATTTGCACTCCCTCCCCCCTGCCACGTGGAAATCCCACGTTCTATCACATTCCCCAATACCAAACCGCTAAACCATTCTTTGCGATGCGATAACTACCCCTGCGTCCATCTGAGGTGTTAAAATACCATTCCACCTATTTTGTGTGGTAAACAATTGTGATATATCCTCACACCAATGCAATAAAGCACAGAGTTTTGAAATGTCAAGTCCTGACTGTTACATTCAATTACTCACCTTTGTTAATTTGTGAAAGAGAACCAATGCTAACAGAATTGAACTTCCACAGCCCAAACTCCTTCCACAGATTTCCCCATTCCCTGAAGCCATTATCCCTCCTCTGCAAAACTATGTTTCATTAACGATTTTTTTTTTCTAGGTAATTAGGATATCATAGAATTGGACAAAATGTTTTGATACTAGTCAAAAAACCTGTTTTCTCCAGATTCATAGGAAATATATTCAAAATATTTCTTTAGCTAAAGATTATGTGCAACAAAATAGAGCAGAAGGAGACAAATTTATGGTTAAAATAGAGATGAAAATATTTACACCAGCAACAGCAAATTCATATAGAACATTTGTTTCACATTTCAGTCAAACATGTCTTTTAGTAAAATCCAATTTTACTAAAGACATAAAATCATAATGAAATTTACAATAGGATGATTGTAATAGGTTAAAAAGTGAAAATAGAGCAGGCAGATAGAGCAGTAAAGTGAAAGAAGAATTCATAGTGAAAACAAAGAAAAATTTTAAAGATACAGATAGATAAAAGACAAAGTTAAAAGACAAATCAGAAGACAAAGCAATGTGAAAGCCAACCAACATGAGAGAAAAGACAACAAAAGATGAGAGAAACCAACATATAACAACATTCAGAAAATCAATGCCAGATTTAAGTTAGTTGGAAAGGTGTTACTACATTTTTGCATCCAGATATTTTATTTTCTAGAATAAATCCTAAATAGTTGATAGGATATTTTGTATTAAATTTTATCTAAATACTTCAGTCATTCGAAGTATTGTGGGTGGATTCCTGAAAATTTCTATAGTTGAATTGATCTACTACCTGAGGGTATTTTGTACCTTTTTCAAGTCAACAGATAGGACAAGTAATAAAGGCATTGCATTACATGATTCATGTGTTGAGCCACTTTAGTGAAGTATATTTCAATTTGTCATGTTTTTCCTTAAGTACTCCATAATCTTGCATGTTTTCCAAATTTAAGTGTTATAGTAGGAATATTATTGCATAAATTGTTTAAGTACACTATGTTTTGATATGTTATTCATTTTAATGTTTTCTTCTGATATCTAGATATGAGAATCCTTAATTGCTCCCCCAGCCCGATTAACCTCTTTCAACTTCCTTCATTATCCGGTTTAAGGAATCCTTAACTACTCCTTGATATCGATTGGAAATCACTTCACCATTCATCCTTTAACATCTATTTTTTCTCAGCTACCTTTCCCTTTTAACACTTCCTTTAGAACTTGATTTTGACATGTTTTCTTGATATTTTGACTCTGTTAGGTCTCTGTAATAAGCAAGATTGGCAAAGTCCGATCACAGAGTTAACATCATTTCAACCTACTTTGGGATTCTAGGATCTAGCCCTCCTGAATCCGGAGAGGGATCTCTCCAATATGTACAAAGATGGATATTGTCTTCGAAAGCTTAGGGTAATGATATTAGGCTAGTTATGAGGTCCAAGGGTTTTTTTTGGTCTTTTCGGATGAGTGAACATAATTGTTGTCTGAGGCAGAAAGATCTATATGCAAATAGGTTCAAAGGTGAGAAGTTGCAAGCAAAAGAGTAAGCTTCGATCAAGAAGAAAGATGATGGCAAGTTTTCAATCCATTGGGCTATGGAGTCATAAGAGGATTTAATTGAAACATTCAGGTTCAAGAGTGATCTATGGGGCAAGTCATCTATGCCTAAGGATCTCTTTAAAGTTTGATTTATGGAATGGAATGATACAATAACAAAGGGAAATGACAGATGTAGAACAAAGAGAAGCCCAGGATCTGGTAAGTACTTTCAAACTAGCCAGCCTTTGACCAAGCACTTAAGAGAAACATAGAAGCAAACTAGGATCTGGTAAGTACTTTGAAACTATCCAGCCTTTGATACACTTCCAATAGAATACATATAAAAACAAAGGGAAACTTGAAGGCAACTTTTGGAGTAGAAACTAGCGGGCTGGGCTCACCATAATCGTCTCCTAGCTCTTCTTTACTTAGTTACTTCCAAGATGATCACAGAGATAACATAGAATGGCTACAAGATCGATAAATTGCCCGAAACTAATTCGACACCCCAACATCCTAAGAACAATCAAATAGTTAGACAAGCGGGAAAGGGACTTCGGAGCTAACATGATTTCCTCGATTCATCCTCCTACAACATATATTGGAAAGTAACACAAATAACGACCGAAGCGGTGACACAAAATGAAGCATACGGCGTCAGGTATGCCGTACAGATGCAATCATTTTGCTCTTTGATTGAAAAGAAAACATTTAGATAAATTCTCAGCGAAGAAGATTCTTGATATATAGTAAGAGTCCCCTATACATTTAAGCATTCTTCTAGTGGAAAATGGCAAGTAACGAGAGATGGAAATACGATTCTGATGAGAAACATAACATCACCGTCGACATATACCAGGATCTCATAAATCAACTTGTATTGATGCTTCAAACCGGTTATAATCTTCAGATCCAATGTTTTAATCCATCTCTCTTCACAACCTAACCTATCTGCTACAAGCAGAGCTCCAAGAGCCGATGAAACCACTATTTACAGTCAAGAGTTTTCAACTCAGTTACATAGAATGCTTCAGAAATTACATTGACAACCAACTAATCCAACCCCTCACTCATCTTCTATTGAAGTATTTATAGAAGGATGAGGAGGTGAGATCTGATAAAAAGATCTCAAATACAATTAATGTAGAATGAATGTCGTCCTGGCCCTCGGAGGCTCGATGAAGAAATCATTACAGGTGTCCCACTGCATTAATGTGTTTACACTTATGAAGTAAGCTCAGAGGGAGCTTTGTTTGACATTTGAGGCTCTACTTGTAGGGATTACTGTACACATGCAACAATGTTGTTTGAAGCGTACTTTTAAGGCTTAGCCGAGCAAAATATCACGATATAGTTTAATAAATTCAGCCTCCGGTTGAGCATTTGAAGCAATAGGTATTGCGGTCGTTGAAGATAGGTTGCCTTTAAAAGTATGGCAGTGGAGGCAATATGTCTGATGAACACTTTAGGTTTTCTTTTAAACTGTGTTTTAGATTGGGGATTAGGATTTTGATAACTGTCTTAACCGTAATCCCTGTAAAAATTGTCTTCGATCTTCATCTGCTGTGCTTTGTCTTCAAAAACTAATACTCTTTAACTTCTCTCTTGAATAAAAAAGTGTCTTGTCGATGTGCAGGGCAGCGCAAGGCTCTTTAGGTTATCAATGCTCATGAAACATCGATAAATCATTTTGATCACGAGCTTTAGTAGATGGTTCTTTTAGATAGCTCGAAGGCACAGGAAACGTCTTTCCCAACCCTCGGCTCTCCTTCATTCTATAATTGAAAACCATTAAAACACCTGCAAAACACAAAAACAGTTAAGAAATCCTGCGGAAATAGGTTTAAACTGCTTCAGATGGTGGGGGAGGAGCGTAGCCGTCGGATAAAAATATCTAACGGTGGAGATCGGCGCAGAACAGGCAAAGGAGAATGGGGAGAATAAATAAGGCGGGGTGGTTTTGGACTGTCCAATCTAGACACGTGGACGGTCCAGATCTAATCGGAGGAGCGCAATCGAGGGTAAAACAAAAACGCATGCGATTGAAACATTGCGATGCGATTTTGCGCGGACCATTGGATCAAAGGATTAGATCAACGGTTGGGATTGAATCGGGGATCGGCAATCGGGGGTGAAACGTTGCGATTGCGATTGAAACATTGCGATGCGATTTAGCGATAACCGTTGATTCAAGAACGAGATCAACGGTGGAGAACCAATCGGGGGAGTCGCGATCGGGGGCGAAACAACGCATGCGATTGAGCGCAGGCCGTCGATCTAAGAACGAGATCAACGGTGGAGAATGGATCGGGTGGAAGAATATATATATAAAGCGGACAGGCGCCCGACTGCGGGGCCTTCGGATATATGGAATGTAATATGCCCGGGGCGTATTTAAAACAAAGGGGTCAATCGCAATCGGGCCATCGGGCCTGGTCATTCCGATCAACCTATTTGAAACGTTGCGATGCGATTGGCACCCGGGGTCCTTAACACTTGGTCCCGGGGGAAGTCATATGAAACAGGGGCGGGGGAAACTTTTAACATACGAGACCCAATCGCATCGGAACTTTGATGCGAGTATTTTTGATCTACCCATTTGATTTCTCCGATTGCGATTGCACGATCGGTCTTTCAATCAACCCATTAAAATATTAAACACGTGACTTCAAGTTTTTAAGTTGAAAGTTTGGATAAGCGGGTTTTGGGTTTTATAAAGAAAAATGGGTTTGGGAATGAAATATTCACAAGGTCTAAGCGCCGAGGGCGGGCTCCAGGTTACATGAAAATAATGTGATCGGGGGTTTTAGGCAGCAAGGCTAATCGCAATCGGAGTTCTTCGGAGTATGGTGAAGACTTGTACATTTGATTCTTTCCGATGCGATTAGCGCCTTAACCCAAGGCAAATGGATCCAGCTCCAAAGCGTATGGCGGGGAAGTGGTTTAGGACTTAGCCCAAAGGGGCTTAAGTCCATAGTCATAATACTTGTATTTTTATGAATTTTTCATAATTTTCAATGGAATTTGATGGTTTCGGGATAGTAAAAAAAAATGGGTTTTTAACTATGGGAAAGTGATTTTCATAAATGGAAGAAGAGGATTTATGAAAACAAGGAAGTTTGTGGAGAAAAAAGGGAGCAGATGAAGGTTTAAGAAGGGGGAAAATGAAGGTCTTTCAACAGTCTTCTACTTGGAATCAGCAGAATTAAGAGGAACAGTAATGAGGATTTTGGACAGAGGCATGAGGCCTACAAGGAGTCTTCAAGAGCCAACAATTTTTAGTGATAAAATTTGTTCCTTGGAGGCTCAAAAAGATTTAGCCACCTTTTGGTATAACAAAATATTACAAGTGGCTAACAGTGGCTCCACTTGGGGATGGTGCCTTATTGAAGGCATCAAGAATTCAGACTTGATTTCTCTGGGACGCTGACTTGTGCCTGACCTATTGCTTGCTCTTGTTTTTCTTTGACAAATAATATCAGTCATGAAAGAAAAATGAATTTCATCAATACAACTTCTACCTACCCAATCCTACTGATCTAACATTTTTTCTTCATCAGAGTGCACTTGGATTGGCAAACTCTATTCACAACATTTTATTCTTTTGAAAGAAGGAAACCTAATCTATTTCTACTCCTTATTTCTCCCTGAACTCATATTAAATAGTTGAGCTCAGATATTTCTCTACCTAATCTACTGTCTTTTGGGATTAAACTGTCCAACAGACTTTCATTCTCTAAATTCTACAACAAAAATTTAAAAACAGTCAAGTCAAGATTAAGCTGTTTGACTTGCTATGATCTATGGCATAAAAACAAGCTGCACATAGATTATTATTTGCAGAAATTTAACATCAAAAATTGAAGGCTTAAGATCTGAAAGCTTCTTATTATGGCCTTCTCTCTTCTTTTCATAGCTCTGATTTTTCTTTTTTTCTGTGAGCTATCTCTTCCTTGATATCTGATTCAGATTTTGGGCAAATTAGAACCAGTTTTTCTCTTTTATGACTCAGAAAATAAAACAGTTATGAGTCATCCCTCTTTGGAAACTTTGGTTCAGATTTTGAGTTTGTTTGAACCTTAATTTCTATTCTAATCTATCTACTGATGAGCCAAGGTTAAACAGTTTGGCAAATCAAATTCGCTACCCTATCAGTAGAAAATTGAAAGCTAATTAGTCAAGATTAAATAGTTTGACTAATTAGAAGTGTGTTTTGAGGAGTGGCATTTGAGCTTGCACACTTTCAGATTTATTTTTCTTTTTGGCATGGGGCTGTGCCTTTCTTGTTTTCATTTCTGCCCTCTTTTCATTTTTTCTCTATTTTTGTATTTTTTTGATTTTTCACCACTTTGAATGCAATGGTGGATGAAATATTCACAATGGAAAAAGAAAAATTAAAAGGCTGCAGAACACAAAATGGTTTTAAGAAAGGTAATGCTTAAGCATCCTGCCATTGACAGGACCCCCAAACAATTCTGTTCCATTCAGCTCTTGTAAGAAGAATGCATTGTTTCCAGCGACTGAATGAATAGAGTAAGGGCCCAGCCATAGATTTTCAAATTTACCATGCTTTCCCTTGTCTTCCCTCTTTGAGTCCCACTTTAAAACTTTGTCCCCAATCTTAAAATTGTTGGCCTTTGTTCTTCTATCAAATATCTTCTTGATATTGTCTTGCTTCTGCAATGCTTTGTTGTACACTTCCTCTCTGGTTTGCTGAAGATGAATGGTTTGATTTATTCTTCTGATTATGTCATTTTCTTCAGTCTGCAACTCTTGAATTAACTTCATAACTGGTACACCAAGGCTGTTATAAAAAATTGCATCTGTACCATACACAAGATGGAAGGGTGACATACCAATGGATTTCTTCAATGTTAATCTGTCAGCCCAGAGTGCATGGATGAGCTTTGTGTGCCAAGACTTCTTGTTATCCTCCAACAGTTTCTTGATTATGTTCACTAAGCTTTTGTTGGAAGATTCTGCAAGTCCATTACCTTGAGGGTAATAGGCTGTGGAGTGTCCCAATGTTATCTGATACTTGTGATAGAATTCAACCATTTTCTTTGATCCAAATGCTGCTGCATTATCTGTGATGATCTTGGTAGGACAGCCAAATCTGGAAAGGATATTGGTTTCTATGAATTTTATGATAACCGAATCATTGGCCTGCCTACAAGGAATGGCTTCTATCCACTTAGTGAAATAGTCTGTGGTGGTAAGAATCCACCTATGCTGGGCAGAGGATGGTGGATGAATCTCTCCTATGAAGTCAAGACCCCACTGTTGAAAAGGAGCTTGAACAGTGATTGGATGCAGAGGAAGGGGTAATAATTTTCTCTTGCCCTCAAACAATTGGCATTTATGGCAAGTAGTTGTCATTTTGTGAACATCAGGAAAAAGAGTGGGCCAATAGAAACCAACCCTCAAAATTTTGTTGGCTGTTGACTTCCAGTACAAATGGCCTCCACACTCTCCTTCATGGAACTCCTGCTTAATTTTTTCTGCATCAAACTCAGGCAAACATTTAAGCAATATGCTACTTGAATTTTTCCAATAAAGACATTTATCAATAATGCAATAGCTTACAGCTTTTAACTTTAGGAATCTTGCCTTTGTTTTGGATAAACTAGGAGGTGTATTCAGATTAAGCAAAACATAAACAATATCAGCGTACCAAGGAGAATTCATAAAATGATCTTCAACAACAGGAGTTGAGAGTTCTTCTTGGTCATCTAAAGCATTGATCATATTAATATCAAGAAGTTCACAATTTGATTCAGCCATTAATTTAGCTAGACCTTGGCCTTTGATGAGCTTAGTGGGTTTTATCTCTAAATCATATTCAAGAATAACATCAATCCACTTACCTCTTTTACCATCTGGATCCTGGGTCAGAATGTCTTTAACAACTGAATTCGGGACAAAGGAAATGACGTGTGAGTGAAGGATGTATACTCTGAAGTCTTTCAATTCTTTAACCAAAGAAAAAGCTTGCTTTTCCATAATGTTATACTTCAAAGGGGCATCCCTCAATGCCTTGCTAAAGAATGCAATAGGTTGCTCTTGTCCCTGTAGATTTTTCTGTAAAAGGACAGCAGCAATAGTATGTTTTGATGCAAATGAGAAGATATAAAAATCTTTTGAAAAATCAGGGCTTATGAGAACCGGTGTTTTGGTTAATGCTTGTTTCACCAGCTCAAAAGATGTCTTTGCTTCCAAGGTCCATTTTATCCGTTGCTCCTTCTTCAACATGTTTGTGATATTTCTAAGGAGCTCTGCCAAGTTAGGGATGAACCTTCTCAAAAAGTTAATCTTTCCAATGAAAGACTGCAATTCCTTGATATTTAGAGGATGAGAGATTTGCAATATAGCCTCAATCCTCTTTGGATCTATCTTTATACCCTCCTCTGAAATAATGTGTCCAAGAAGCTTACCTTCTTGGAGACCAAATAGTGTCTTTTTAGGGTTCAAAGATATTCCAAACCTTCTGCACTTCTCGAAAACTTTTCTTAAATGTTCTAAATGTTCTTCATCTATTTTTGAAAACATAGTTACATCATCAAGATAGATAATGATGAAGAAGCCCAATTCTTCCGAGAATGCTATGTCCATGGCTCTCTGAAAGGTTGCTCCAGCATTCATTAGACCAAAAGGCATTTTCACATACATGAAAGTGCCCCATGGTGTAGTAAACGTTGTCTTTAATTGATCATCAAGGTGGACTAAGACTTGGTTATACCCTGAATAGCCATCTAGCAAAGAAATTCTTTTAGACCCCACCACCCTTTGCAAAATATGATCCATCTTGGGTAAAGGGTAGTTGTCTTTCAATGAAGCTTTGTTTAAATTTCTGAAGTCTATATAAAGCCTGATTTCTCCAGTCTTCTTCCTAACTGACACCAGATTAGATACCCACTCAGAATATCTAATAGGGACAATAATACCAGAATTGTGCATCTTCATGATTTCCTTCTCAACCAATGGCAACTGGACAGGGTTTATTCTGCGCAGTTTCTGTTTGAATGGTTTTTGGTTCTCTTTAAGAGGAATTTTGTGCTGTATTATTTTAGTGTCATAGGATTTAAGATCTTCATAACTCCACGCAAAAACATCAAAAAACTCTTTGAATAGCTCTATGTATTTGAGTTTAATGTGAGCTGGCAAAGTTTTGGACAGTTTGATCATTTTCGGTTTTTCCTCACTGCCTATATTGCACTCCTCTACTTCAGTCTCTATAGGTTCCAGTTTTGGTTTATTGGCCACATCGTTAAAATCAAACAATTCTTCTAGAGGGGCCAAACCCTTGGGAAAACTATCATCCTTAGAATGCAGAGTTTCCAATTCCTCTGTTTCAGATTTTGCACTCCATTCTATTTGATTTGTAAGTTTGCTAGTTTGAAGGTTAATGTCTATAAGCTCAGGAGACGGTTCTTCTTCACCAAGAAAATTTTCTTCACTGCAATCTGTATCATAATCTGAATCTGAACTATGGAGTTCAAATTCATTTCTGAATTGCATGAAGTATTCTATTTGTTTATCTCCGTCAAACACCTGCCAATATTTCTTATTATCCGGGACAGCTGGTCTGAATTTTATCTGAGACGTGTCATCATATAGTATTGGGCAGGTTCTAGCAGCAAAGGCTAAATTGTGGGCTGCAATATTTCTTTTCCTCGGGACAAAAGTCAGGTTGGACTCCTCAAATGTTTTCAAAAGATCCATGACATCATTTCGATAGGCCCTAAGTCTGGGGTGATTTGCATTATACTCCCCATTAACTTGCCTAATGATTAATTCGGAATCGCCATATACATTGATTCTCTTGGCACCTAACTTTTTCAGTAAATGTAAGCCTAAGAGCAGGGATTCGTACTCCGCTATGTTGTTGGAACACTGAAAGTTTAATTTACATGAAATACATTCTGTATGATTTTTTTCAGTGTTAGTGATCCAGACACCTGCACCAGCATTCGTTCTGGTGCATGACCCATCAAAATACATAGTCCAGAGAGGAACATTTTCAGTTTTATTATTTTGGTGTATCTCCTTTATATAATTTGATTCCTCAAGTTGTTCATCGGGTTGAGGATCGTCTTCTTGACTGTCAAGTTTTAAGTTTAATGGATTGATGATTTGCAGTTCAAGACCTGTGTTTAGTTTGCTAGGATTTTTAGACACAATAGACTATTTCGGCAGTTCAGCGTTGTGTTCCTCTTCCTCCGTTTCAGCCATTGATTCTGTTGAAATGATTTGTTCTGTAAGTTTTTCATCATTAAACATGATAAAAGAATCAAGGCTCGTGCTTACAGCGTACAAAGGAGAGTTTTGAGGCTGGTCTTGACTTGTCACTGTGCACTGCATGTGGGTTTCCCTGTAAAGTCTTCTAGTCTGATTAAAAACAGGGATAGTCGCATAGGTCATGTCCATTTGCATAGTTCCCTGTAACTTAGCCCCCCAAGATCTTGATAAAAGCATTCCATACTTTGGGGGAACATCAGCCACAACAACATCCATGACTAAACATTTGGCTGGAATCTGGGCTAAGTTGACAAAGAGATCTTTTATCAATCCTAGACATTTAACTCTGCTTGAGTCGAAGGAATATAAGTCTTTGTAAGGTATGGTAATTTCAAGACCCAGGCTTTCCATTACAGCCTTTGGCATTAAATTATGGGAAGCGCCCGAGTCATGCATAGCATTGTGCAAAATTTTGTCATGAATGTTTAAGCTTAGATAAAAGGGAGGGACAAGACCCTCTTGGAACTTTCCTTCAATCTTTGGACCAAAAATAAGCTTTGGTTGGTCATCATTAAGATTGAGTGTATCTTCATTATCTTCTAAGTTCAAAGCCTTCAAAATTTTGGACCTATATACATGCTGGGCAGCTAGCTCGGTCAAAGGAACGGAAATTTTGATCTTTGAGATTTCCTGTTCCAAACTAAAAACGTTTTGACTCTTTAAAGCATTGATTTCAGCCTTGTTTGCTGCCACTTTATCCACAATAACAGATTGCTGATTTGGTTTATCTACAATTGAAATAGTTGTTTTTCCAGGAGTACTAACCGGGGTGTTAGTACTGTTAATGTTTGCACTCTGTTTTTCAATACTTTGAGTGTCTTTCTCTTTACCACTACCAGAATTAACAACCACTGTTTTTTCCTTTTGTTTGATTGTTTTAGACTTGGTTGCAGTGCTGTTTTGAGAAGGCTTGTCAGAGGTTTTACTATTGGGGGTTTGTTGATTAGATTTGCTTCGGAGTTCATATTCCTTTGAAGGCTCTATGACAGCGTTTTCCATGTTTTGATAATAATTTTCATGATCATCTCTCTTGTCATCATAAGGTGTGTAAAGACCCCCTTTTCCATCAAAATGAACATCGAAGCTATCATCATCTACCCCAAATAAGTTTGTATCATTATCCTCTGTTATTTCCTCTATTTCCTCAACCTCACTCAAATAGTTTTGATGAAAGGGAGGGGTGATCTGCTGATCATCTTCCCTAGGTCTGTTTAAAGGTTGATTCCTTCTAACATTCTGATTCTGGTTTTGGTTTCTGTTTTGAGGAGCGTTTTGATTTAGACTTGCTTGCGCTCTCTCTAGAATGCTCATTTTCTTCATCATTTCTTCCATCATTCTTTCTATTTTTTAGCTTGAGGTAGTAGGTGTGGATTCCTCTCTAAAAGATACTCTCTTCTCGCTCTTCATTCTTGCTCTTTTCTCCATCAAGTTCACTTCCATAGAAAGAGCACCCCTTTACATGTCTTCAAGAGTTGAAAAATCTCTCTCTCTCAGTGAATAGGTCATGTCAGCGTCAAAACCTTCGGGAAATTTGTTTAAAGCTGAACCTTGTGGAGGTTTTAGTTCTGGGGAAAGTGCGTTGTATACACTGTTGAATCTGGTGCAGTAGGCTTGCACACTTTCCCCTAGGTTCCTATGGAGATTGTTGTAATCAGCAAGAACTTGGAGAGGGTTCTTCCTTACTTCCCACTTGTTTAAGAATGTTTGATGGAAGCCTTGGAGATCATTTATACTATGGGGGGCTAAGCCTTTAAACCATTTTCTTACTTCTCCCCCTAAGCTTTGAGCAAATAATCTGAGTTTGACAGAATCATCATCAATTTCATTTCTGTCAAAGTAGTCATTCATCTTGTCCACATGTTGTGATGTTGTTGTAGTATTGCTAGCATCATATAATGGAATTTTGGACTGATAGTCCTGTGGAAGATTGACTAATGGTACAGGAAGGACTAAGGGAGCATACCATGCTGCCATGATATGTGGTGGGGGTGGGTTGACAAGAGGAGGTGTGGGTTGAAGTGGAGTGGTTTGAACAGTGGATGAAGGATGAACAGAGGTGGATGGAACAGTGGTAGATTGCTGAGCTGATCTTGGATGAGAGACACCTATATTACGAAGAAAATGTAAATCAGGAGGTGTTGATTCTCTTTCCCCAAGGTATTCACTTTTTTCCGGAGATGAATGTGAAGACTTAGAATCTAACTGATCTAAATCATCAAGGGACCTAGTTCTAAATGGATTTAACAGGTCGGC
This sequence comes from Pinus albicaulis, assembly GCA_034641835.2. Taxonomy (NCBI): domain Eukaryota; kingdom Viridiplantae; phylum Streptophyta; class Pinopsida; order Pinales; family Pinaceae; genus Pinus; species Pinus albicaulis. The sequence continues at coordinate 154,464,301 of CM076572.1, read as the reverse complement.
TTGTGATTGTTGCAGAGCTGAAAGATTTTGAGGAACTGAATTTTCTCTCAAGGGTGATCTAAAAACAGTTGATAATCTAACCTTAGGAGACTTCCAAAGGATGATTTCTGGGTCATCAACTATCTTAGGTGGATTAGGGTCAGGGTGGGCTCTAGTGTGAATCTTTCTAGAAGCCACTATGTTATGTTTTTAGACCCAAATAAACAAGACAAGTTCAACCAGATATGACAATCTTTAAGCGGTTAACTAATATGTTTACGCAAATTTAACCCTACAGTCTTCTAACTGAGTTTTAAATGATGTTATGATGATATGGGTTCTTCCCAGTGGAGTCTTAAGGTCTGTTCAGGATTGTGGAGTCGCCAGGTGGAAATTTCAGAGTGTTTTCAAAGAGATACATTGTCCACCACAGTGCATGAGAAACGTCCTTTTGAAGGATATCTCAAAACACAACACACTCTAACCAGAGATTGACTGGGAGGGCATTCACCAGATATGTCACCTCTAAAAGAGGATGAGATCTGGAGGCTACCTGGCCCTTTCCAGACTCTGTCTTAAGAGTATAGAGTAAAACACATCCAAAATGTAAACAAGATATCAAAAACTAGTGTTTTACTACCAATCTGAAATGTTTTTGGTATTTTATGAATTGTTTTTATTTTTGGTTTAGAAGAATGTCCTAACTTTGCCTCAAAACTTAGCTATGGTTATGAAACAAAGAAAGTCTATCCTTACGGCTAAGCTAGCTGATTTTCCAAGGTTAGATAGAAAACTTAAAGAATCCTAGGGTTGACCTAGTTTGTCACTGATTCAAACAAGTCTCATCATGATTACCATTTCTTGGTAGTGCTTGAAAAAAGCTACTTTTTACTCTCAAGGTCTTATGAAGTTTCTGGGTAAGGATTCCCCAGCAGAGTCGCCAGAAATGTTAGGTTCTGGTGGCTCAAGCTGATTAATAAATCAAGCGCTCTATGAACCCAACCGCAAGCTTCTTTATGAATGAATTTGAATGTAAAAAACTTTGAGTTTTGAGTTCCCCAGTGGAGTCGCTAGAAATGTTAGGTCTCTGTAATAAGAAAGATTGGCAAAGTTCGATCACAGAGTTAACATCATTTCAACCTACTTTGGGATTCTAGGATCTAGCCCTCCTGAATCCGGAGAGGGATCTCTCCAATATGTACAAAGATGGATATTGTCTTTGAAAGCTTAGGGTAATGATATTAGGCTAGTTATGAGGTCCAAGGGTTTTGTTTGGTATTTTCGAATGATTGAACATAATTGATGTCTGAGGCAGAAAGATCTATATGCAAATAGGTTCAAAGGTGAGAAGTTGCAAGCAAAAGAGTAAGCTTCGATCAAGAAGAAAGATGATGGCAAGTTTTCAATCCATTGGGCTATGGAGTCATAAGAGGATTTAATTGAAACATTCAGATTCAAGAGTGATCTATGGGGCAAGTCATCTATGCCTAAGGATCTCTTTAAAGTTTGATTTATGGAATGGAATGATACAATAAGAAAGGGAAATGACAGATGCAGAACAAAGAGCAGCCCAGGATCTGGTAAGTACTTTCAAACTAGCCAGCCTTTGACCAAGCACTTAAGAGCAACATAGAAGAAAACTAGGATTTGGTAAGTACTTTGAAACTATCTAGCCTTTGATACACTTCCAATAGAATACATATAAAAACAAAGGGAAACTTGAAGGCAACTTTTGGAGTAGAAACTAGCGGGCTGGGCTCACCATAATCCTCTCCTAGCTCTTCTTTACTTAGTTACTTCCAAGACGATCACAGAGATAACACAGAATGGCCTAAGATCTGATAAGTACTTCGAAACTAGTCATCTTTTAACACATCCTAAGGGAAAAAATCAAATAGTTGAGAAAACAGGAAAGGGACTCAGGGCTAACCTTGATTTCCTCAATTCATCCTCACACAACATATATTGAAAGTAACATTTAAAAATAACATTCAGCAGTGACAAAAAGATGAGGGAATGCCAACGTCCATGTACTTAGACTGAATTAAATCATTTTCAAATAACACAGTTGAAAGAAAACATTTAGATAAAGATTTCTCAGCCAGAGAAGGTTACTGATATACAGTAGGTCCTAACCCTGTTTAAACTGTTCTTTACAGTGGAAAATGAAACAAATTGAAAACATAAACAAAATACAAGTTACAGTGAGAATAACATCACCATCAGCATAGACTAGGATCCCATAAATCAGCTTGTATTGATGCTTCAAACCGGTTACAATCTTCAGATCCAATGTTTTAATCCATCTCTCTTCACAACCTAACCTATCTGCTACAAGCAGAGCTCCAAGAGACGATGAAACCACTATTTACAGTCAAGAGTTTTCAGCTCAGTTACATAGAATGCTTCAGCAATTACATTGACAACCAACTAATCTAACGCCTCACTCATCTTCTATTGAAGTATTTATAGAAGGATGAGGAGGTGAGATCTGATAAAAAAGATCTCAAATACAATTAATGCAGAATTAATGTCTTCCTGGCCCTCGGAGGCTCGATGAAAAAATAATTACAGGTGTTCCACTGCATTAATGTGTTTACACTTATGAAGTAAGCTCGGAGGGAGCTTTGTTTGACATTTGAGGCTCTGCGTACTGTTAGGGTTACTCTGCACACATTCTGTCATTAATTTTGAGGCAGAAATAACTTCTTTGGCTGCTTCGAGGCAAAATATCTGATTTAGTTTAATAAATTCAGCCTCTGATTGAGCATTTTGAAGCAATAGGTGGCACTGCGGTGGTTGAGGAATCAATTTGCCTCAAATTATGGCGGTGGAGGCAATATGTCTGATGAACACTTTAGGTTTTCTTTTAAACTGTGTTTTAGATTGGGGATTAGGCTTTTGATAACTGTCTTAGCCGTAATCCCCGTAAAAAATGTCTTTGATCTTCATCTGCTGTGCTTTGTCTTCAAAAACTGATACTCTTTAACTGCTCTCTTGAATAAAATAGTGTCTTGTCGATGTGCAAGGCAGCACAGGGCTCTTTAGGTTATCAATGCTCATGAAACATCGATAAATCATTTGATACAGAGCCCGTGAATGGTTCTTTTAGATAGCTCGAAGGCACAGGAAACATCTTTCCCAACCCTCGGCTCTCCTTCATTCTATAATGGAAAACCATTAAAACACCTACAAAACACAAAAACAGTTAAGAAATCCTGCGGAAATAGGTTTAAACTGCTTCAGATGGCGGGGGAGGAGCATAGCCGTCGGATAAAAATATCTAACGGTGGAGATCGACGCAGAACAGGCAAAGGAGAACGGGGAGAAGAAATAAGGCGAGGTGGTTTTGGACCGTCCGATCTGGACACGTGGACGATCCAAATCTAATCGGAGGAGCGCAATCGGGGGTAAAAAAAAAACGCATGCGATTGAAACATTGCGATGCGATTTTGCGCGGACCGTTGGATCAAAAGATTAGATCAACGGTCGGGATTGAATCGGGGATCGGCAATCGGGGGTGAAACGTTGCGATTGCGATTGAAACATTGCGATGTGATTTAGCGATAACCGTTGATTCAAGAATGAGATCAACGGTGAAGAACCAATCGAGGGAGTCGCGATCAGGGGCGAAACAAAACGCATGCGATTGAGCGCAGGCCGTCGATCTAAGAACGAGATCAACGGTGGAGAATGGATCGGGCAGAAGAATATATATATAAAGCGGACAGGCACCCGACTGCGGGGCCTTCGGATATATGGAATGTAATATGCCCGGGGCGTATTTAAAACAAAGGGGTCAATCGCAATCGGGCCATCGGGCCTGGTCATTCCGATCAACCTATTTGAAACGTTGCGATGCGATTGGCACCCGGGGTCCTTAACACTTGGTCCCGGGGGAAGTCATATGAGACAGGGGCGGGGGGAACTTTTAAAATACGAGACCCAATCGCATCAGAACTTTGATGCGGGTCTTTTTGATCTACCCATTTGATTTCTCTGATTGCGATTGCGCGATCGATCTTTCAATCAACCCATTAAAATATTAAACACGTGACTTCAAGTTTTTAAGTTGAAAGTTTGGATAAGCGGGTTTTGGGTTTTATAAAGAAAAATGGGTTTGGGAATGAAATATTCACAAGGTCCAAGTGCCGAGGGCGGGCTCTGGGTTACATGAAAATAATGTGATTGGGGGTTTTAGGCAGCAAGGCTAATCACAATCGGAGTTCTTCGGAGTATGGTGAAGACTTGTACATTTGATTCTTTCCGATGCGATTAGCGCCTTAACCCAAGGCAAATGGATCCAGCTCCAAAGCGTATGGTGGGGAAGTGGTTTTAGGACTTAGCCCAAAGGGGCTTAAGTCCATAGTCATAATACTTGTATTTTTATGAATTTTTCATAATTTTCAATGGAATTTGATGGTTTCGGGATAGTAAAAAAAATGGGTTTTTAACTATGGGAAAGTGATTTTCATAAATGGAAGAAGAGGATTTATGAAAACAAGGAAGTTTGTGGAGAAAAAGGGGAGCAGATGAAGGTTTAAGAAGGGGGAAAATGAAGGTCTTTCAGCAGTCTTCTACTTGGAATCAGCAGAATTAAGAGGAACAATAATGAGGATTTTTGACAGAGGCATGAGGCCTACAAGGAGACTTCAGGAGCCAACAATTTTTAGTGATAAAATTTGTTCCTTGGAGGCTCAAAAATATTTATCCACCTTTTGGTATAAAAAAATATTACAGGTGGCTAACAGACTCCATGGCCCAATGGAAAATAGACATATATCTATCCATCTAAGTTGGCAATTCCACCAACAAATAAAAAAAAAACCAACTATGTACTTATTAACTATCCTAATATATATTTCAAATAAAGCTAAATCATACAGAGAGAACCCTCTCTGAGTTTAGGAGGGCTAGATCCTAAACTCCAAAGTAGGTTTGTGGTTACCTCGGTGATTTATTTCTTTAGCCTTGAGAAATTACAGAGTGATAACACATGCAACACATGATTCACTGCTTCCAAGCCATCGGGGTTCACAAAAAATACTGGTCCATGAGAGAGAGGTTCTCATGGAGAGGCCTCAGGGAGTATGTGCACCGACATGTCAGGGAGTGAAAATTTTTCTAGAAGAGAAAAAGAGATTTGAGTCATCCCATAGGGTTGTTACAACTGCTTCCCATTCCAAAGGGGAAGTGGGAGAACATTTCCATGGATTTTATCACAAAGTTTCCTATGGTACGTGGCAAGGATTGTATCTATGTGGTTATTGATCAAATGATGAAGTATGCACTATTATTTGCCATCTCTGCATGGTACACTGCTTCACATGTGGCCAAAATATTTTTCAGGGATGTTTTCAGGGTTCATGGTCTCCCTAAGACCATAGCCAGTGGCAAGGACAACCATTTCATGGGTGGATTTTGGCAGAAAATTTTTTGTTTGGTGATTACCAAATTGATGCCTAATACCCGTTATCACCCATAAATAGATGGATAGAAAAAGATAGTAAATAAGTGGTTGTAAGGCTAGTCTCAGAGCTATGTCTTGGGGCAGCATAAGTCATGGTTGTGCTAGCTTTATCTGGGAGAATACTGCTACAACACAACATTTCATATGTCGATCAGTATGTCTCTGTTTTGTGCTTTATATTGTTATGATGCTTTAACATTTGTTGATGTGATGCTTGGAGCAAGCAATCCCCCTAGGGCCAAGGACTGGATCCAAGAGAGTTAGGATATACTCCGTGCTCTTAAGGAAAACATTGCTAAAATGCATAAAAAACATAATTTTTTTGCATATCGAGGCCATGTAGAGAGAAATTTTGAGGTGGATGATTTGGTCTACTTCTGTCTTCAGTCGCACAAGCAATCTATGCTGAAGCAGAAGGGAGTTGAGAAGCTAAAGTCCCATTTTTATTGGCCATACAGGGTGATTTGACGTGTTGGGGAGGTAGAATATGAGTTGGAGCTCCCAACTAGGAGTAGGATCCATAACATTTTCCATGTCTCATGCATGAAAAAGGCTCTTGGACAACAGATAGTTGCCACTAGGGAACTCCCACCTATTGATGATGAGGGGCATCAAGTTTTATAGACGGAGGCCATTTTAGACACTCAGGAGAGGCAAATGAGGAGAAATGTAGTCAAAGAATACCTGATCAGATGGAGGAACCTTCCAGATGAGGATGCCATGTGGGAGGGGGAGAAAATTCTGGAGCATCCATCTTTGCAGTTGCTTGAGGACAAGCAACATTTTGGCGGGGATGACTGTAATATTCCTAATTATCTTTTAGCTAATTAGAATATTAATTTTCACTTTTCTTAATTAAGTAGATGAATAAAATTGTGGAGGGACCCATAAACCCAGTAGTGGAATAAAAACCACTTCCTTAGTGTGAAAGTGGGATGACGCAGTAGTGCGAGGGGCCAAGAGACCAAGAGAGTAGGGCAGTAAATGTGGAGGATATGAACCAAGAGTACAACACAGTTATTATGTGGGCCCAGGGGTGTGAGGCTTCCACAAGAATAAAAAAGGGGTGAGGGAAGCCATGGAGAGCATTCTAAGTTATTTTATTTTCCTATTGTTTATGACTTGAACATGGTTGAGCTGTTTAGCTAATTCTGCAGTGTTTTTTACCACACGGGGGTCTCCAAGCAGAGGTCCCAACCTTGTCATTGGGGGACTTCGAGTGCCCACTCAATAGAGGATTCCAACTGTCCTTGAGAGTAGATTTCATTATTCCAGCATCAGGCCACTTATAGACCATCTAGAGCAACGCAATCACTCGGTGACTCATGCAGTCCAACAACAGAGCCATTCTGGAGAGGGTGGGATTCCAAGGCACTTCAGCTTGGAATTAAGTGAAGGGATCAACCCTTAAATTTTTGAGCTATGGGGGAGTTTTTGCAGCATTTTATCTAGTAGTTCAACTCATAGCATTGCATACACAGTAGTTATGTGTTTTCAAACCCTAAGAGGGTGATTTTTCTAGGGTGAGCCTTTGGGGAAATCCTTTCTGGGTTTTTTTGGTTTTTTTAGTAGAGCCCGTAATTGAAATCTCGACATTTTCTAAGAAATATATGAACATCATATAAGAAGCTCTATTCAGCCATAAACAACATTTTCCAGCATTTTCAGTAGGGCGGCGCAGAGGGAGAGTCCAGCAAAACATGAGAAGAGCAATGTTTCAATGAGAGAGCTTGAGGGCCATCCCAACCAGCATTGTTGGCTTGAGTCCTATCATTTTGAGCATTGTTGTATTTGTTTTTAACCTCCATATTAATAAAATGGCTTAGTAGTTTTTGGCTCTATTTATGGTGTTTTGATGAATTTTCTATATTGATGCATGTTTTGTCTTTGTTTACTTGTATTGTTTTCTTTCCCTATTTGGAATATTACATATTTTCATGGGTTCGCATAGGTACTGATGGATGAATAACCTATGGATGCATGTGATAAAACTCAATTCATATAAGATTAATTAGTCTTTTTTTACTTGATATATATTTATTAGATATATTTAAAAAAAAATCATTGAAAATTTAATCTAAATTATAAGAGAGTGAACATATTTTATACACCATATTTTTGTGTTCAATTTAGTTAACAATGTATTAGTACAAATTTAGTGGGACTAATGGTTAAGAGCATGTGTTTCTTCCTAAGAGGTCAGAGGCTCAAAACCAAAAGGGGTTAGAGAATGTATGCCTTCATAGACTTAGCATTGAAATCATTGTGTAGAGGTGGGTCCCTTTTTCCACAAACAATGGGGTCTCATACACCAATTTGGTGTCAGGATTGGCCCCTGAACTTAAAATTGGATAATATTAATAATACCATATATAAATAAATAAGAGTTTATTTTGAGATAGGTGTACTATCTTGGCACATTAAAAACTTGTTGAGGAAAAAAAAATTATGCACTAACTTAAAAGATCTTGTTGACTAAAATATTTCATCAAGCCATGATCCAAAAACCTCCTAAAAACACATAGGAAGAATACAAATTTTGAGACCAACCATACATCACAATGATTAGTAAATTAAAAAACCAAAATATTTTCATGTATGATAATAAGCATCACATAATAATCTATATGATAGGTAGGAGTTGATAATCCCAACTTTCACTTTTAGTGAGTTGTACATGTCTTTATCTTTGTTAGGTAAGTCTTAATTATCATCTTACATTGGTTCAATGCATCAAAGACACTCTTGATCATATATATATATATATATATATATATGATCTAACTTGGCATTTGTGTCTCATTCCTCAATCATGTAAACATTATCAAATTGTCAGCATCCACATAAAAGAGTGGCAATCCACCAAAATACATGGGTACCTAACTATTGTAGCTACTAACCCTCTAAGATCTCCTTTGAGTACATGGTTCATTCATATTATCAATTAAATCCACCTAAATGTATAGGAAACTTCAATATTTTAGGCCTATCATGCCCCCTATAGTTTACAACCAACACAATGCACTCATAGAGAATTCAACTGACACATGGCCCATACTCTATCATAGGTTGTGCACTATATTAACCAAGTTATCCAGATCATCAACAACACATGGATAATGGGTATGCCTTCTTACAAGAGTCATACAATGATATGCACTTTACATAATAAATATACAAATATGGATACATATTATTTACATGCTCCATATCATGGAGGCAATAAGTACAATCTTTCATAATATCACATCGTCTTATAGTACTCCTCTGAAGTACTAACTCTAGCTAAATATTAAGCTCAGAAACATCAATGACCAATATACATAATCTACACACACCATGTTATACTTCCTCCAACTATGAGATGTGATTCATCTTTCCATATGGTCCTAGTTTTGATTCAATATCATAAATAGTGTACCTTTTTTTTCCATCTCCAACCAATCCCCATTTCTACCACAAGGAATATCATTATCATGCTTTTAGATGAAATTCAAAAAAATATCTATTATTCTAGAACACCATTATGTCCTCCCTGTTGCAAACTCATAATTCAAACTAAGAAATATCTACCATTGACATTGGGCGTCAAACAATATTGCTTCAATTAGTATTTCACCCCTATAATAACCAACCACTAGTTATTCATTATAGAAACTTTCTAGCATCTCTACGAAAAATTCTTCATATATGCTCCTCCATTATGATTTACTTATAGGATTTTCATCTCAAACAACATAAGAATTGGAGAACCATCATACATTTTGGCCAAACAATGGGACCAGACAAAATACTCAGGAACTTATTGCACTCTAGTGCCTAACATCAACCTAACTATAAAAATTGAACAATAGGGAATTTAATGAACACACTACCATCTATAAATATGCGTATGTACCCAAATAATTTTCCCACTAATTCTCTAGGAAAATGTTTTTTGAAAATTGGTCTTGTGCTCTATAACTACTAATCTAAGGACTTGTGACACCACATTCATTGAACAACCTTTCATCAATGAAAAACTAAAGGAGATACAACCTCTTGTTATATTTCCTTTTAGCTAAAACATATCAAGAAAACCCAAGGATTCCCTTTACGTCAAGAATTTTTCATTTCAAGGCTACAATAATCAGTAAAAGATAATGGTACATGTGACTAAATAAGTTTCCCTACATATTTCCTTAGGTTTATGAACATACTTGGTGTCTTCATATACATGTTCAAATTATGGATTCAACATTCATCTTGTATATTCATATGTTTCCTTTTATTTGTTAAAATCATGAACTTTAACAAAATGATTGCACTCCCATATTGGTCTAACTATGCTCAATACACTTTTTATGTTTTGAGTTCAAGAAAATTTTATGACCACCATAAAATTTCTACATCAACATGTAAAAATGGAATTTAATCTAATGATATAATCATTCTATCAAAAAAGCATAAGGCTTTCCTACAATAATTTTTTTCCTATTAAGCTAAACATGGCCAATTATTAACCGCAATATAAAGTAGATTCAGTTTGTTCTTTAAGCCAGCCACCTAAGGGATGTGACTTCTTGGACTCATTGAAGAATTTGATAGCTACCTCATTACCCTAGCCACACAAACATATAATTGGTTTCAATAACATATATACAAGGAGTGCATGTTTTGTTGTATTCCAATATTTCCCAAAATCCAAAATAAAACTAATAATAGAAGATAAAGAAACATATGATAAGAGAATAATTGAGGGCAGTGCTGTCAAAGTAGTGGCTAAGTGGAGTTATGGATGATGGGATTTGTGCTCCATGGAAGCCCCATCAAAAATCATAAGAACAGTCGCAGTGAAGTTTGGAGTTGGAGCCATCGAGATAGTAGGAGCAAACAAGACAGTTGCAAAAGGGATGGAAGAGTTGTATCTATTGGGACAAATCCTTTCTTGTTCATCTTTAGAGACAAGGGCTTCTACATGCATTTGTTTCCATGAAACCCTAATTTAAAATCAATAAAATTGTGCTTGTGCTTGTGACATCTGCGACATCTTAAGGGGATTCCCTAGTAGTCTAAAGTATGAAGAGAAGTGATGCCTTGATGCTATAGTTTCATTTCACCCCATAAGTCATATATGATATATATATTTACCAATACCCTCACCAACTTCATCTCCACAAAGTATTTTAAAGTGAGGTCGACCTCTAAGCATTCCCCCAACTTGTTTCCAATTTCCCTAAGAGCCTGCTCTAACCAGAATTGTACTTTCAGTCCCAAAAGTTGAACCCAAATAGGGGCCTTGTCTAGTGTCTCTCAAGTGGGATAAAAAAGAGGGGTCTAATTCTTAAACATGAAAGGGGTGGAGTTGATACACCAAACCTAATTCAGAGCCCAATGAACCTCTTCAGACTTGTTGAAAAATAAAATGAGGCAAGGAGTTCCATGTGTGCTAAGGAGGGAGTGACATGGTATGCCAAGGAATGCTAAGTCATGCTAGTGTGCCAGAGTGGCATGCGGCCAAGATGTGTTAGGTCCCAGGGTGTGCCAAAACATGCTAGGAATTGTTAGGGAGTCATAGGGACACAGAAGGGAGCATTAGGTGAAAATAATGCATGCAAATGAATGATTAATATATTGTGATAGGAAGTGTTAGTGAGTTCCAGGTGTTCTAAGTAGGGAGTGACAAGGTATGCTAGGCAGTGTTAAGGCATGCCAGAGGCTAGGGAAACCTGCCAAGATGTTCCATGTGCTAGGGTGTTCCAATGCATCTGAGGAAGTGTTATGGATTTCCAAGGAAAAAAAAGGGAGAACTAGTTTCAAATGTATGGAAATGAATGAATAATAGTGTGTGATAGATATTTTTAGTGAGTTATAGGTGTGTTAAGGAGGGATTGAAAAGGTATGTTAGGTAGTGACAAGGAATTATAGAGTGTTAGGGCAACATCCCATGATGTGCCGAGTGCTAGGGTCTACCAATGTGTGCCAAGGAGTGTTAGGGAGTTCCACATAAACACAAGGGAGAACTAGTTCAAAATTCATGGAAATGAATGGATAAGAGTGTGTGATAGTGAGTGTTAGCGAGTTCCAAGTGTACTAAGACGGGAGTGACAAGGTTATATGCTAGGAAATTCCAAGGCATGTTAGAGTTCCAGGGCATGTCAAGGAATGGTAGGGTTTTTTAGGGAGTTCCAAAGCATGCTAAGGAATCTAGGGGATGCTAACATGTGTCACATAGTTCGAAGGGATTGTTAGATGTTCTAGGTGTTATGACATGTTAATATGTAAACTATGTCGCTTAGTTGTTTTATAGCCATGGTTGGACATGAGCCTTGACTTGGTAACTTGTTTAGTGGGATGAGTTAAGATTGGAAATGAGTATCCTAAATGATTTATAATCCATTCTTAGGTGAACACACTAGTAAAAAATGATTAATGACCAAGTGACTGAAACGTTAGTCACCGAATTATTTCAGGTGAATTACTACTAAATTTGAGCAATTTTAAGTGACTGAACTAAAAATGAATAACTTAAATGACTAAATTAGTCTAGGAATAAAATATGTGAGCGGACATAAGTGACTAAACTAAAAGCGACTAACTTAAATGACTAATTTAGTCTAGGGATAAAATATATGAATAGTTAATAAGTGACTAAACTAAAAGCGACTAACTTAAATGACTAATTTCATTTATGATTAAAATATATGAGTAGCTAATACGTGAAAAAATTAATAATGATTAATGTAAATGACTGTTATAGTCCAAGAATAAAAATATGATCAAATAACAAGTACAAGAAGGATATGAATTATTCATTTATGTCAGTAATTTTTAATTGTGTCACTCTATAAGTGGGAAATTTCAATTTTGATACCGAAGTGTTGCATTTCACTACAAGGGTCTCTGAATCCATCTACAGTCTTAAAATTCTCTCGATTGTGTCCACTCTTTCCATCAAATTTTTGATAAGTGCATGATAGTTCTTCAAGCAACAATGTTTGATACACTTCCCCTCATTTAGCTTAGAGTGATCAGACCCATGATTCCCCTTGCCACCATGGGCTCCTCCCCCCCCCCCCACCCCGACGACTCTGCTTTTGAACTCTCGAATCCCCACCCCTGCTAACCCCCCTGCTTACCCCCGCCATGGCCCCTATGTACACCCACACTAGCGACCTATGCACACCCCATAGTCTTGCCACCCTGGCATGGAGCCTCCATGATTATTGTCGAGTCCACCACCCTCATAGGGTCATGTACAATAGGGGAGGGATAGCATGCACACCGTACCAGGGGATTCATAATTTTCCAAGGTAGAGGAGCCCCACTACGTGTAGAGTCTAGACACTAGACCCCCCACCAGAAAAGGATCCAAATGTCATCGTTGTTGTGAAACCAGCTCCAAAAAGAGAAGAAAAGAGATATCAACGCCTTAGAAATAAGCCACTTCGAGGGGGCAACCTCCAATACATTACATAGATGAAAAATTCTTGGATGATACAATTTACAAAACCTCCTTTCTATATATAGGAGTCCATGGGGCCATAATGTAATCCTAGTGGGCCACAATGTAATCCTAGCCGACTAACAATAATAATTTAAGGGCACAATAATAACAAAATGGGGGTTACAAGGGTACAATAATAACAATAAGGGGGTTACACTAACAACAATAAGGGACTATACTAGTAATATAGGGACCTAACATACCCCTCTCCTTCAAAAAAGTGTTGTCCTCAACACTTGAGTAGCTCTGGGTGCTTCTGTATAAAATTCTCATCCTCCCATGTAGAATCTTCGGTGGGTAAGTTCTTCCACTTGATGAGATACTCTGAAATTGATCGATTCCGTAGTTGTCGAGTTCTTGTTTCCGTGACCGCTTCAGGTTCCAATATGATTTTTCCTTCCTCATCAAGTTCTGGAAATATTGTTTGAACTGGAAGATTTTCACCTATAACCTTCTTTAAGCATGAAACGTGGAAAATTGGATGCACTCGTGAAGAAGCAGGAAGCTCCAATTTGTATGCCATAGTACCAATCTTTTGCAACACCTTGTAAGGACCATAGTACTTTGGCGATAATTTATTATCCTTCTTAGCTTGCTTGACGGACATTTGTTTGTATGGTTGTAGCCATAAAAATACCCAATCTCCTACATCAAAACTTCTCTCGCTGCGATGTTGATCTGCCTGTTGTTTCATTCGATTTTGTGCCAAATTCAGGTTATCCTTTAAGAGTTGGAGAACTTCTTGCTGATGCTCGATGTGATCTTCCACTACTTGAACCTTTGAATTTTCTCTTAAAGATGATGTGATGGATGGTGGATGATATCCATAAAGTGCCATAAATGGGGTCATTTTTGCTGCAGTATGGAAGGATGTGTTATACCACCATTCAGCGAGAGGTAACCACTTGACCCATTGTGTTTGTTTATCAGATACAAAACAACGAAGATATCCTTCCAAACATTTATTTACTATATTAGTTTGACCATCAGATTGAGGATGATAAGATGAGCTATGAGCTAATTGAGTACCCAAACAAGAAAATAACTCTGTCCAAAAATTTCCAGTAAAAATGGGATCTCTGTCGCTCACAATAACCCTGGGGTTTCCATGTAGCTTTTGAATTGTGTCCATAAATGTAGTAGCAACTGTACTTGCTTTAAATGGATGAGATAATGCACAAAAGTGTGCATACTTGGTAATTCTATCAACTACTACCATGATGACACTCTTTCCTTCGGACTTAGGTAAACCTATGATAAAATCCATTGAAATCTCCTCCCAACGTTGACTTGGAATGGATAAAGGTTGTAGAAGTCTCGGGGTCTTAATTGTCTCAACTTTATTCTGCTGGCAAACCAAACATTCCGCCACAAACTTTTGAATATCAGATTTAAAGCCATCCCAAAAAAATTCTTTCTTCACCCTGTGGTAAGTTTTTAAAAATCCTGAGTGTCCTCCTAAAGGAGAAGTGTGCAATTTCAGAAGAATCTTTTGTTTTAGTTGGGAATTCTTACAAAGATATAAGCGATCTTTGTACCATAAGGAATCATTTTTCCAACTAAATGTATCAGATGTACTAGGATCTTGCTGCAACTTTTGAATGGGTGTCCATACATCTTTGTCCTTCTTCCATTCATCTCTTGCTTCGGTTATCCAATCTGGTTGGATAATAGAAATGGCACAAAGCAATGCTTCCACCTCTTCATTCTTTCTTGAGAGTGCATATACAACAACATTAAGCTTTCCTTTTTTGTAGATTATTTCAAAGTCATAACCCAACATCTTTGTGACCCATTTTTGCTGCTCTTCTGAAGATAGTCTTTGTTCCAAAAAGTGCTTAAGACTATCATGATCAGTTTTTACCTTGAAGTGTCTTCCCATTAGGTAAGTTCGCCATTTCTTTAGTGCATGTAGTATTGCTAACATTTCCTTCTCATAAATAGGTTTCTGTAAATACTTTCCTTTGATTGGACGACTTTCAAAGCAATGGGTCTTCCTTCCTGCATTAAAACTGCACCAATTCCATTTCCTGAGGCATCACATTCCACAATAAAGGTTTTTGTGAAGTCTGGCGTAGCTAAGACCGGTGCTAGGCACATTGCCTCTTTAAGATGTTCAAAGGCCTTAGTTGCTTCAGGAGTCCATGAAAATCCATCTTTCTTCAATAATGTTGTTAGAGGTGCTGCTATTCTCCCATAATTCTTAACAAACTTGCGATAATACCCTGTTAACCCGAGAAATCCTCACAACTGCTTGATGGTTGTGGGGACTTTCCATTCCTTAATGGCTTTAATTTTGTTAGGGTCTACTTTAACATCCTCGTGAGATACAATATGACCCAGATATTCCACCTCTTGTACTCCAAAGAAACATTTGGATTTTTTTGCATATAATTGTTTCTCCTGCAGTAGTTTGAGCACCCTGTCAACATGTTCAACATGATCCTTCCAAGACCTGCTGTAGATTAGTATATCATCAAAAAATACTAGCACAAATTTTCTAAGGAAGGGTTTGAAATTGGAATTCATCAACCCTTGAAATGTAGAAGGTGCATTGGTAAGGCCAAAAGGCATGACCAAAAATTCATAATGACCCTCATGAGTTCGAAATGCTGTTTTTGGAATATCTTCAGTCTTCATTCTAATTTGATGATATCCTGAATGAATATCCAACTTGGTAAAATAAATTGCTCCATGTAATTCATCCAATAATTCATCAATCACAGGAATGGGAAATTTGTCTTTAATGGTGAGCTTAGTGAGCTCCCTATAATCCGGACACATTCGCCATGATCCATCCTTCTTGTGTACCAATACTACAGGAGCAGAGAAAGAACTTTGACTGGGTTGAATTATACCCGCCTCTAACATTTCTGCAATCATACGTTCAATTTCGCTCTTTGGAAGTAAGGATATCTATAAGGCCTGATGTTTGGAGGAACACTTCCTGGAATCAAATGAATAGCATGATCATGATCACGAATAGGTGGGAATCCTTTGGGAGTTTCAAACACCTTGGAATGATTGTCCAAGACTTGTTGGAGATCTGCAGAAATAGATGATTTTGATGTTGGAACTTCTAGTGAGCATAATTGTGCAATTACGCCTCGTTGTTCTTTCTTTAGAAGCTTTGTCATGACATTAGAACTTATTATCCTTCCTGGCTTCCCTGCAATACCCCGTAATTCGACTTCCTTTCCTTCTGAAAAAAATTTCAAGAAAAGTTCTTGAAAATTAAAAGCTACCGTCCCCAAAGATTGTAACCATTGTACTCCTAGTATAACATCAGCACCTCCCATAGGAATGGAAAGCATTGGACTATTCAATACATATTCCCCCATGGTTAGCTTGATATTATGGCATTTTCCAGAGCAATTTATAGTTCCTCCATTTGTAGCCATCACTTGACATTCTGGTGCTGGGTATAGGAAACAATTCAATTCCTTGGCTACCTTACAATGAATAAAATTATGGGTACTACCCGAATCAATCAACACTATTACCTTTTTCTTCTTGATATGCCCTTCTATCTTGAGAGTTTGAGGAGTGGTAATTCCTGCCAATGCATTACACGATATGGTCGGATTCATTTCTTCCTCTTCTAGGGCTGGTTCCTGGTGTATATCCTCTTCTTGTTCATTTTCTTCTTCCTCTTCACAATCTATGTAAATAATTTCTTCTCAGCACACTTATGACCTTTAGTGTATTTGCTATCACAACTATAGCAAAGCCCTTTTGCTCTTTTTTCTTCCAATTGTTGTGGTGTCAGCCTTGTAGGTTGTGGAAATCTAGGCGTAGCAACACTTCCTTCTTTATAGAATTGAGTGGTAGGCTTCCTTGTCGCCATAATTTTACATTCAACTTTTCTTGCCAACCTGAATGCCTTCTCCAATGAATCAGGTTCCAGAACGCGAACTTCATGTTGGATGTTATCCTTTAAAGTGCTTATGAAGAGATCAATCCTGTGTTCCTCTGGAATATCAGTTACCCTTATATTCAATTTTTGGAAGTCCTCAATGTGCTGCCCCACTAAACCCTTTTGTTTGAGATTATCAATTGGCTAAAGAAGGTGTTGCTCTTTGTATCCTCATAATGTGCTATCATTTCCTCCGTAAAAATTGACCAAGTGACAATTTTTTTACGGGAGCAAAGCCATCGATACCATACAAATGTATTTTGTTCTAAATGTAAAGTTGCAATGCGTACCTTTTGTGTGCTTTTCACGTTATGGAGATCAAAATATTGCTCCATCTGTAGTATCCATGTTACAGGATCCTTTCCATCAAACTTCCTCATATCCATTTTTGGAATATGGTGGTTCTTCCTGCCAACATTAGAGTTTATGAAATCATGATTAACATTTATTTTTTTTCATCATGAGTTTCCTCTACTATCTTTTAACCATTAGGAAACATTTGTTGTATCAACTTTGTCAAACCTTCCATGTCTGCTTTTAGATAATTCTTCATGTTTTCCATTTTTTCATCGATCTTAGCTTCCATGTCATCCATCTTACATTCCATGCCAGCTTCCATGCCATCTATCTTAGCTTCCATTCCATTCTTCAAACCATCCATCTTAGATTCCATGCCTTTCTTCAAACCATCCATCTTAGTTTCCTTGCCTTTCTTCAAAACTTCCATGTCATTTTTTGTTCCTCTTTGCGAGAGCAAAATTTGTTGCACTTGCTCTTTGATATGTCAAGTTGCCATTCTTAGTATTCATGAGTCATATTAGAGCCTTCTAAAGGCTTAATAGGTGTTGAATAATTTTTAGGAGGCATTTCAAAACCCAATACTGAAATATATTCTACAATATTCCCTTGGAATCAATTCAAATTGATTCTTCAAACAAGACTTATGCAATTCGAAAAAAAAAATACACACCTTTTACTTGCTTTTTAGGATTTCGATATTGAAATTGACTTCTCTATATACTTGCAGATTCTTAATATTTTAAATTCAGCCCTCTTGTAGTCCTCTGAAGCTTCTTTCAAATGCCACAGGCCAGAATTGATTTGTATTCTTCAAGGAAACGTTATGTCGAATCTCCCACAATGACCTGATTATGGAATGGTTCAGTAGAGTGAACTTGTACAACTTGCCACGTGTCACTATTTGCTCCTTTGGCTATGCACTTTATAGAAAGAAAACTACATTTCGTGAAATTACAGTCACTTATCACAGAATTCCAATCCGATGCTCAGAGAGAGAGTTATGAATATTTTCCCACGATCACCTCTTTGAGATGAAATTCGGGAGCCTGAAAAAGACCTAACGTCCACAGATCATATCTCTAAAACTATTGCGAACCAAGCTCTAAAATTTTGCGATGATGTTCCCCGAGATTTCTTCTTCACTCTCTAAAAATTTCAACTTCTTAACCTTCGTAGAAAAAACGTTATAGTGAAAATTCCGTGATGACCTTTTTAAGTGAAATTCAGGAGCCTGAAAAAAGCCCTACCTTCAACAACTCATATCTCCGAAACTATTGCAAACCAAGTTCTAAAATTTTTCGATGATCTTCCTAAGGATTTCGGCTTTGCACTCTGAAAATTTCAGCTTCTGAACCTTCGTAGAACAAAAATTATAACGAAACTTCCATGATGACCTCTTTGGAGCAACAAATCCCTAGAATCCAAAGCTCTTATACCAAATGTTGTAAAACCAGCTCCAAAAAGAGAAGAAAAGAGATATCAACACCTTAGAAATAAGCAACTTTGAGGGGAAAACCTCCAATACATTACATGAATGAACAATTCTTGGATGATTCAAATTACAAAACCTCCTTTCTATATATAGGAGTCCATGGGGCCACAATGTAATCCTAGCCGACCTAACAATAATAATTTAAGGGCACAATAATAGCAATATGGGGTTTACAGGGGTACAATAATAATAATAAGGGGGTTACACTAACAACAATAAGGGACTATACTAGTAATATAGGGACCTAAATATCACCCACCGCCATAGGGAATGACAAAGCCACCTCCCACTACCAAATAAAGACTTCCACCACTACGAAAACCAAATACCACCACCCACCAGACCAACATAGGAAATTGAACAACAAACAATGACAAAATAGCTAATTCCTGAGCATAACTTCCCGAGGCTAGTGACAAACATCTGAATTCTCCATAGAGAGACCATGTTCCAATCCACCAAACATCATCATACCCATGCCGAAGGGCATGAAATTGGGAAAAGAAACTAGTTTTCTGCCACCACCCTTGAGGTTTCCTAGACTGCAGATTCTAGCTTTCTCTCTTAGCACGAAAAAATTGGCTCACCAAAAGCAAAGAAAAATTGAAACAAGTGAGATCATTTCCTTTCTACTTCTTATCCTCAACCCAGACACATATAATGACTAAGAAACTAAGCAGCAGGGACCAGTTGAACACACTGCACTAACAAATGCCCATGACAAGCACACACAAATCACTCCCTATGTAAATCTTCCTACAACTTTACGCTTCCTCCTCGGAGGCCATTGCCAAGACCAACACCAAACCAGAGTGAGGAGTAAAATGTCGAGCTCCCTCATCTTCCCTCATATTAAGCTTTCACCACCATCAAACTTCGATGCCCAATTATTTTTCACACGAATTGCCAATGTGAAGCCACTACCTCTCCTGCTGCATGCGTTATGGTGAAGGGGTCAAGAGGACCATCCCTCACGCTCGCTCCACTTGTATTTCCTCATGCGAGATGCCTTCCAAGTGTTGCCCAGACCTCACTCCCATTGGTGAGTGTATGAACCTTTGTTAATTTAGATATGAACCTTAATTAAATTTTTAATGGTGTATGAAATTTTATTAATTGTTTTATATTAACCTTGGTTAACTTTTAATGGTATTATGAACTTTTGTTAATTGTTTAGGTATGAACTTTATTTAATTTTTTAACAATATATAAACCTTTATTAATGATGATAAATATGTAATTCAAAATATTTAAGTATGGTTTATTGTGTAACAATGGATAAATGTGTTTAGTTTTATCAATTTCTATGAGAATTGTACCAATGAATATATATATATATATGTGTGTGTGTGTGTGTGTGTGTGTGTGTATCTATATATATCTATATATATGTATATACATATATACATATATATATGTATATACATATGTATGTATATACATATGTGTATATATATATATATATATATATCATTTAATACATAATTTAAATTATTATACCAAATTAAGATTTAAATAAAACAATATTATTGGTTTTATATTTGATATAATCAAAGTAGTAAATATTAATGTTTATGTTTTAATTATTTTTCAATAGTGGATCCATAGAATATATTTATTTTATTTAATGCATAATTTACATAATTGTATGAAATTAAAATTTAAATAAAACAATATATTGTGGTTTTATAGGTTTTATAGTTAATTAATAATTAAAATAGTAAAATATGATATTAATATTTTAATTACTTTTTAATAGTCAATAGATTAAGTCGAATGGCATTTCATTAAAAATGAAACTAGCTATCAATGTGAATGATTTTATGAAAGTCAAACTAAAACTGGAGGTGTCTATGAAACTCAAAACTGGGTCGGAAGGCCCCAAGAATGCAAACCAAGATTCTTACCGGATGGAAAAACTTGTTGTTCTTACCCCGCCAAATGCAAATTGGTTATGAAGAGGTCCATGAAGAGGTTTACCAACTGGATGTTTTGGCTCTTTGGCACCAAATTTTTTTCGTTGGTTCTAAATTTTCAATGAAAACTGGATGTTCTTGGTCTTTGGTGCTAAATTTTTTTCGTTCATGGGAGGGTTTTGGTATATTTTGAGAGAAATTGGTGATGTGGTTAAATATTTTTAGGGCTTGCAAATTTTTCTATATAATTACAAATTCTTTCATGGATAAAAAAGCATTGGAGAGAACTTGGAGGATTTTGATGATGTGGACAACAACAAATTTAGAATTGAAGTCTGCAATTTTAGAGTTGGAATCACAGGTTAGTTGGATTTATAGGTTTATATTTTCTATTTCCTACGTTTGTTCTACATTT
This sequence comes from Pinus albicaulis, assembly GCA_034641835.2. Taxonomy (NCBI): domain Eukaryota; kingdom Viridiplantae; phylum Streptophyta; class Pinopsida; order Pinales; family Pinaceae; genus Pinus; species Pinus albicaulis. Next base: position 154,443,327 of record CM076572.1, on the reverse strand, counting down.
TTTTATTTTATTTTGCTAGGGGATCGACTGCAATGAATGTAGAGTAGAGTGAGAAAATGGACCCCTATGCTCAGTGAATTTTACCTGCTCAATCTATGGCGGTTTAAACTGTTGCCATCCCCACTTTATTTTTTTCTACAACCTTGTTTCTTACATGGTCTTTCCAGATTTCAACCATTGATTGTTTTTTGCTATAGAAACTCTGGTAATACCTTTTTCCATCAAGACAATCCATACTTATTCTAAATGCCTCATGTTTTGGCCTCGTGAGTGAAATGGTATTCCTAGTTGATTATCCTTGTACGGGTGAGTGAGTGAGATTGCAGTACTAACCTGTATCAGTAAGTGGGGTCCCAATAACCTAGCCTTGATCTCAATTTTTACCGATAGTTTCAAAAAGGGTGTTTTTTACTCTAATTTATATAGAATATCGAGTCGTGGAACATAACAATGTTTTCAATGGATAGGTTCTCTCTTCCTGTTGTTTGATCTAATCCATTTACTCAACTATTCTTTTTTACTCAGCTATCCCATCTCAGGTATAGAAGATCGAGTCATGGAACAGAACAATGTTATCAATGGATGGGTGAACTCTGCCTATTGTCCGTCCTAATCCATTTACTCAACTATTCCCCTTTTACTCACCTATCTCAGCTAACATGAGGGTTTTTTCACTGGAATATAGCGTTGGCACGAGATATCTTCCTTTCTACGCTCCAAAAAATCAACAATAGTCAGGTGATAGGGGGGTTTAGGTTTCTCATCTGGCTTAGTTTCTTATGTTAAATTTTTATGTCTGGTGGTGATTAGGGTGGTATCTAAGGACTTTTAATTGAAACCATATTCTCCAATACCTTCGCGAATGAAACAAACCCCCAGAGCCTTTAGAAAAAAAATTGATCAATCCCCAAATAAGCATAAAAACCTTCTTTAGGGGGATGAATCTACCTTAGAACACACGTAAATTCCCTTTGAAGACGTTTCATAATAGGAACAATTCAATTGAGCTTATTTTTTCTATCCAATTTTGATTTAATACATGTCCAAACTGCACCAGTTTTATTTGATCAAGCCCAGATTAAAAATAATTTTATGAAGATTTGAAACAAATCTCGTTGGATAAAACATAGTGGCCACCTAGGGGAAACACAAACCCATTGGATGAGTGAATAGGAATCCTGGGGAAAGAAACAACATTGATGCTTTTTATGACATGTGTGTGAACCTCTTGCATAGATCATAGTAGAGCTTGCAATTATGTCCATTGGTCTATCTAAAAGATAAAGCATCACAAAAACTTGTAATACTTGTCGAAATAACACCCAGAAGAGCTTCCGCTAACAAGTAATATTGTCACAGTCCACTTAACAATATAGAAGGAAGAAACACTAGTGCAAATATGGTTTCTTCAACATCTATTGAAATTAATATCTAAATTGTTTCCCCTTCTGCCGTTATTGTCCATTTTACACATATTAAAAACAAAAGCCAGATATGATCAGATTATATCCAGAGGAGACACTGAAAAATACATTAAATGGAGAAAACAAAGTGTTATGACAATGTAAATCATTATAAAAGTGATGAAATTCTGAATATAACAAAGGATAAAATTAGGAATAGCAAATATTTCAATCAGGGAATGATTGCCTTGCAAGAGGATCAAAGAGTCTTAAAAATTGATTCTATTGACCATAATGTAGTTGTCAGTCCAAGGTATTGGATGGTTGTACTCTGGAGTCTAGAATATTCCTATTTTAGGCTTCCTATTGGTTGTTTCAACACTATTTTCAAGACAAAAAATAGACAAAGCTCTGAAAAAGAATCCTCGCAATACAAAACAACATTCTCATTCCAACAATTTGGACACAAAAGGGGATTTACAAAATTTCTCAGAGAAGAAATTTGACCTCAACAATCTTGTGGACAAACCTTAGAAATATCTAGTAGGGCCTTTGTAATGTGATCCAGGCATTTTGAGTTCTGTACTCTCCTAGAATGGGGACCTTTAATCTACATATTTAAGAGAAAACATGACAAAGGAAAAGGGAAACAATTATCATTTCCAAGATATGAAGTTTCAAATATCCTGAATTTAGAAGGATGTAAAAGCATTGGTAGATGTTTCAAGCCAGAAAATCATGAAAGGTATAGTAACAAGGATTAAAACAAAGGAGAGGTAAAATTAAATGTTATATTTTTTTAAATGGGGATGAAAATTACTATGAGAGAAGCATGCTTTTTGAATCCTACGTTTCCAAAATTGTCCTCTCTACATTTAATAATAGTGCTAATGTATATTCCTTGGCCCTAATCTCAAGAGATTCTAAATCCTTGTGAAAAACTGCTAACACTGCATGAAATATGGGTTGCCAACTTTGTTGTAATTGTTCTTATCCCAGTCGGATGAATGAAAAGCATCCAAATTGAATGTTGCATGACAATTCCATAGAAATGGGATACCTGTCATTCTCATAGAGTTCCATATTTTCCAACACACTATTTAATCACCTATCTATCCCAAGAGCTGGCCCTTATTCAATGAAAACTGCTGACAAAGAGAATGTCAAATTTAATGGTAACTAATATGTAGATGTGACTCCAAATATCCCAAAAGGTATGCTTGACAGACTCTATTTTACGATGATTCAAACATCAACATCTATTAGAACTTAGTCGTAGTAAATTTGGAACTCCCAAACCATGGTGAGAATGTAGGTGCTTATAGCTCAAAATCAAAATAAATTTGTAGGAAAGACTTGAATGGTAATGATTAAAATGCTAATTTCAAGTTGCTACGAATTCAATTTTATCATACAATCAACTTTCCTGTTCCTATTTTAAAATATCATTAGGAACCTAGAAGTTCTTAGAGTGTCTTAGATGAAATTAATACATGAAGTTTCAATCAATTAGCCACATTGTTAGAAATCCTACAGTCACAAAATTTAGTAATGCACTAAAAATCTTCATGAGTAATTCTATCCAAGATTAATTTCCAATATTATCACATTCACTTTGATAGCTATAAAAAATCATACCTAGGAGAGAAAATCTACTAATAAAAGTATAGATACCATGTCAAAATGCCCCATACATTAATAAACTCATCAAAGACATATTTCACCTTTTAACTCCTTCATTTATGTGATTCCTTCAACTATGTAATCTGCCATTAAGCTATGAGCAGGTTTATCAAGCTTCCTTGCTTTGTATTTCATTTTAATATGTCTATATTTGACATCAGTAGTGATGTCTCCCCTCTCCAACTGGATATATTGCCAATGGTTTCAGAAATGAGTCAATTATATGCAGGTAAAAGAAGCATAAAGGTTGTTTTGAGCTCAACTATAATATAAAGAAACACAATAGTGAATTTAATATCATAAAAATAAGGTTAAACAACTACTTTTTTGAAGAGATCTTGTTGATGATTACTTTGCACCTAATCGAGGTCATGTTCTAATTACTTCAAGTTCCATTTACTATGTCTATAGGTGTTTATTTCCACCACGAACAAAAAAAATTCAAAATTAGTATAGTCCAACCAAATCTTTCTAAAATATGTCCATAGTCAAAAGAATATGCGCAAGTCTCTATTGCAACCTTACTACAATTTTTTAGGAGGCTTAAAGGACTATATCAAGATGGCTAGTGTTTAGTGATTTGTATCAAGTCTTGTGCTATAATCATAACTCCATTTGAAGTTATATGACATTCCCAAAGCCCCCGTATATACTAGAATAATTTTCCTCATCTAATAATCACATTTAAGACTAAAACATAACCATGAATTATAAGTTATACATATCCTTAGTCACATCAAACATTTTTTCCAATATGGGATTTGCAAATAAGTTGGCAATGATTGAAATATATTCTAGAATACTCATGAGATTTTGGAAGAAAATTTACTTATGACAAGTTAAATTCTCCAAATGATATACAATGATTATTTTATCTTATGTTTATGTTTTAATTTCATTCAAATCAGAAATAGTTCCACCATGCCCATTCATATTTGTAAAAATAGAAACTGCTACCACATTGGACATTAATTTCTTGTGCAACGATGTTGGAGATAAAGTTAGTTGTCGAAGAGAAGTCATAACATGTTAATATTCTTCACAATTTAGATATAGCTTCCCTCTCATGTGCTAACAAGCTTGAAGGCCATGGCTAAAACAAGCAAAACATCAAATCCGTCTTTGTTACACGTTCATCAATCCACTTCAAAATGTCTAGTTGAAATACATGAGTGTTGTCCATAACAACAAAGATCTTTATAGTCTTACACTATCTTGAGCTATGCCTAAATTTGCTAAATGTGTCTACGACTCATCTCTAGATGTTACAACTCTAGTCCAAGTTGTTGGGGGCTAGCTAGCATCAACATTATTTTTGTGGCTTCTTGGTCATAAAACTATTTTCAGAAAAGCATGGATTTGACAATATTGGATTCTTTGCAATCTCATCTACCATGTATCCTCCAAAAAACCATGTTTCTTCTTTGAGAGGAAGGTTTGGGATTGTTTTTATATTAACATCATATGACTGTTTGTTCCTATATGATTCTTCCATAATGGTAATTGAAGGAAAATTTACCTATTGAATATTCACACATCTATTGAAGGAAATGTGGTATAATTTTGAATATATTTTAGACAAATAAATTGTTTGAGACGCATACAATGTGTCTCACTTCAACAACAAGATAAACTAAATATAGACAACAATATAAACATAGTGAGTAATTGTAAACCTATCACACTTTTCAATGTGTCTTATAATCAAGAATATGGCATCTTGAATCATTTTTCTTGATCAACTGGAGTTTATTAAGAGACATTTTGTCCTAGGTAATATTATTAAAAATTGTGAAGATCTTGGATGAGTATCAAAAATGAGTATCAAAAACCAGTCACATAATTATAGACGAAGATAGGAATAGCAAATATGATTCCAAAGGCATATTTTCTAGTAGGGTGAACTTCTTCAAGCTTAGAAAAATAGTGTAAATCTCCAAATGATGTACCCTATTGCATGCTAGGAACAAGGAGAGAATGTGGTGTAAATCCTTCACTAATGTGCCGTCCATGTAAGTGGAAAAAAACATAATGTATTCCCTTCAAGTGCCAAAAAGGCGATAATTTGTAACTCGTCATGCTACCATGAATAGGTAAGTGACCCCCTCAATTGGAGTTCCCTCATTTTCTAGGAATGAGAACTGGGAACGTGTCAAAAGTATGCTTTAAAGGAGAGAGTGCACAACCGGTAACTGCCACTACATCAATTCCTCCCCTGTAGCTGAGTGATGCATCCTATTTTCTGCTAAGGAAACTCCCACTGGTGTATTATTCTCCTCATTTTTTTTGTAATGAATTTTTTAAAATGACCGCAAGGGATGTGTCCTTAATAATGCTAATATATTAACCAAAAATTTTCGTTGTCACGCTGATAGATCTGCATTAAAAAGATGTAAATAAAACAAAAATATCTCCTCAAACAAGCGTTGATCCACAGGTTTTCTCTCAAATATGGCTTTATTTTGTTGTTTGACTGTGTGATTGTTGTGTATGGGTGTGTTCACACTAGTAAAAAATGTGTAGTCTTCTGCTCCTATATGTTATTTCTAAAAATTTTGCACAATTGACATTTGTGCTCAAATGGGAGCTGAAACTTCTCTTTTAAAAATAAAGTTCTAAAAAGAGTTGAAAGTAAAGAGCTAACATATTAGTTCCATATTTGAATGCAGAAAATTGAAGATGAGTCAACACCCAATTTTGACAACACATGAATACCATGCACATGATCAGAGAAATATGAATGAAAATTCCATGCAAGGGGCTTCTCCTCAAATCGAGCCCACAAACCATGTGTGAAATATCCATGTCATGAAGACCAATTCTCCTTGTGTTCCTCTAATGGAATTGTAGGAAGAGACCCCACAAATGTACATATATGTATATATACACCCTAATTCCCTTTATCACCATAATCATGAATCAAGATGGAAACATTCCTCTCTCTTTAAGGTTTGTGCTATTGAACAAGGGTTGTTTGGGACCCATCTTCCTCTATGGATTATTCTCTCAAAAGAAACTAAAATCTACCACTTGACCTTTGCTAAATGTATGGAGGAGGAATTGGTTTCATATTTTTAATCCTCAACAAATTTGAAAACTTATCCTTATTTCACATGGTAAGATGAAGGCCTTTCAAATTTATTTATTTTCTCATAATAATTTTTCAATAATGCCAGTATTGCTTTGCCTAAGAGCCTCAATTCCAAGTCTGCTATAGGTGAACAATTATTGCTTGTCCTCGAACATAAAATTTTATAATGATTCCACTATCTCCACTTGGAAATAAATAACTAATGTGATCTAAGGTTTGTATAAAAGCACCATTACCAAACACCACTCTTAATGCGAAGAGTCTCATGTAGAGTTTATTTGTGTACAAGTTTCTTGATTCAATGATAACAATCCATTTTCTCAACAAGCCTTTATTTTCCATATCATTGTATCATGTAAGGTATTTCACAAATGGAATATGGAGGTCCCAAAGTATAATCTTGTCTATAACTTTTGAAAGAAACGTTGCATCACTTTACAAATTGCATCCTCATCATCAACTCCACTCTTTCCAATAATTTTTTGGACTTTAAAAATAGTTCTCTCCCCTTGGAGTTCTCACTTAAATGAAATATCCTCTAAACACAATCAACTTCCCTCATGAGGGATATCCTATCCCAATCACGTGCACATTGTTGAAAACCATCTGTTGGGCAGTGGAAAAGGTATGAAATCACTGTGTATTTTCTCATTCTTTTACTATAGACATAATCCTTTTTCCCTTAGAAAGGTAATTTATTAGAAGAATTATGGTAGAATTGGAAAGGTTTATGTTTTTTGTAAAAATATGACTAAATATTGTTTTTTGTTGGAAAAAATAGGAATTGGACGAAGTGGACCGCTGTACCAAAGGCGAAGCTGAGATGAATGCAACTGCTGTTCCTTCAGCGTTAAACCAAATTCTACCTAGGACAAGGAAATCCGAACACTTTGCTAAGAAAAGGCAGGGGATAGCTCGGCTTCGGTCAAAGTAAACCAGATGATAACTAAATGAAGGGAAGAAAATCCCTCAGGATCTTTCGATCCTGAGGGATCGCTGTTCAAATCTCATCTTATTCCTCATCTTGTCCATCAGGGAATGATATATAAGGAAACGCCTTTAGTGATTAAGGCGGTAGGAAATTCTTGTATTCAAAACATTTCCTCTGTAATATTGTGTTTTATTGACTCTCGGCTTTAAGAGAGCGGTCACTGTAATACTTTATGTTCGATTAATATCAAAGACTCATTTCATTTCATCTCTTAAGTTCTGAAGTAGCCCAGCAGTGTTTCACTAGTGCTAAGGGCCCGGATCTGGTGGAATTACCCTTCTTTTTGTATTTATAATATTTTCTTACTGTTGTGTGAAGTCGCAATTAAGTTTATTACGATTACAAAGTTTGATTGATTGTTGTTGGATTGAATACATAATCATTATGAAGCATTAATGAAGTACACTACTGTTTTATCATTTGCAAGAAGTGTATTCATTGTTTATTTACCTTGTTATCTTTATAAAGCTTTGTTGTTCTATATTCAATTCTAGTTGTTGTTCTATTGGTTTATGATTTGTTATAATTGACTGTTGTGTAGTATTGGCTGTCGACAGGATTGGAGTATTGAGATTAGTTGTTTGATTGCATTGCGTTTACAATTTTTGTTCAATTCATGTTTTTGTTCCATTTCTGTTCATTGTTCATTTCTAATTCATAGCTTCAGATTAGTAGATAGATTGGTTACAGTTGCTGTGTATGCGTAGGAATTACGAGTTGTTGTTCCTTTCTAGCCTTTGAAGTTCCTTTTAGTTATTTTCATCAGCAAGTAGTTTGAGTTTGATTTCATTTTGATTGCTTTAAGAAAAAGACCACCAAATATAGAGGACACTGGTTACTACTTCCAAGTTCCCAGATTGGTTATATTGCTTTCGTGTGATTTCAGTTGCATCGATTTCTAAGGGAAGGAGTTACTGCTACTATATCCCTAATCGATGGTTTGCAGATTGATATAGTTAAGATTTCAGAGCATTTCCATTTATGTTACTGTAATTAGATTTCTTTACAAGAATCTGTTTACTCTTGTATTTAAAATTATGTACTACATCTTCATAGCATTACTCTTCATTAATTGCAGCCTTAGACAGAGTACACTCTTGAAATAAAAAGTCGCTCCCATATTGATGATTAATGTAGGCTAATTAGGTGTTTAAAAGAGACCTTTTTATGACCCAACATTTTGGCGCCATTGTCGGGGAGAGTGTATGCCATTTCAAAGGAGTGTTGCACAACTGATTTTCTTCTGCTTGCAAAGAATTGGGTATTAAAGACGAAAGGTAAGAACCTGTGCACTGGGCAAGAAACACACTTGCTCACAATCCGCTTCATAGCAGAATTACGTAAGCTCTTTCTTTAGGTAGGAATGAAGGCTTGTTTTCTTGAATGAATAGACCAACTAAGCAAAACAAAATTCCTCCTAAAATTGAAAAACCTAAGGGACCAGTGACCCTTGGGCGGACAACTTTTATTGACAAAATCCTTAAAAAGACTGAATCTCAACCATCAGTAGGACCTAGGAGAGTTATCTATAGACAACCTACTAGTTCCCTTCAGGCCACAAAGTCACCATCTGAAGCCTTCGCTGAGATACATAGTCAAATAGAGGGATTTGAGCAAGATCCCCAAGAAATTGAGAATCCCTGCATAATTTCCCCTCAAGAAGGGAACACTAGTAATCTCCGTGAAGGAGAAGGGGAAACAGGAGAAACAGAAGAACCAAAATCTCCTATTGAAATAGTCCAAACAGTAAGTGGTCCAGATAAGGGAAGTGCTGCTAAACTCATTCAAAACCAAGGTCCTGAAACACCGCAAACAGTATGTCAACAAGGAATATTTATTGTTCCAGATCAGGGAAGTGTTGTCAAGGCCATTCCTGCTCTTTCTACTCAGCCTAGGAATTCCTTTGAGATCCCAGAAGGATATTGGCACATCTTCGACCAAATGGCCCAGAACCAAAATCAAAACCAGCAGACACCCCAGCAAACCTCTAAGCTGCAATATCCTATAGTAGATACTGCAGTCAATGCACCTATGAAGGCCATTCCCTTTCAACATATTCCCACATTTCATGGCTTAACATTAGAAGATATAGATTCATTTTTGTTTGAATTCAATGTGTTATGGAGGGGATATGATTATACCACCGATCCAAAAAAACTAAAACTATTTCCTTCTACATTAAAAGGGGCAGATTTATGATGGTTTATGGGATTAGGTGGGGCTGTCATAACTTATTGGGATCAGATGAAAGCTGCATTTTTAAAGAAGTATCAAGATTATTGCAGGTCTCGGGAACTAAAAGATGAAATATTCCAAATGACAGCAAAACCAAATGAAACCTTGGAAGAATATGTAGAACGGTTTCAATACAATCTTCAGAGATCTCCTTATGCATCCTTACCCTTACCTGATAATGTGTTGAAAACTACATTAATTAGGGGAATGAAAGATAAATCGGTTGAAACATTGAATATTATGGGAAAAGGTGATATATATCAGGAAATTTATGCTAACAGTATTGATTTGTGTATCAGGAGTTCGAGGGGCAACACAAGGCTAAAATCGGTAGAACGTGATATGATTACAAGAGAAAATAAGACCTCTAATGAAGGTGTGACTCATGTAGAGATTGGACACCTGCTAGAAGATTTTAAGATAGATATACTTGGGACTCTAACAACGCAGTTCGATATTATGCAAGCCAAATAAAAGCAAGTAGAAGCAGAGCAAAATTTGGCGATATTCTGTCCTAGATGCAGGAAGAAACACAACCACAAAGAATGCCCTTTTGATGTAATCAAAGTTTGTGCCATTTGCACGAAAGATCACCCTACAGAAAGATGTCCCTCGCTTCCTGGCCTAAAAAACGTTTATAAGGAGGCAAAAGAAGAATCAGAAGTGGTATGTCTGCTTAATCAGCACCGAAAATGGCAGCCATGACAATCAGGTATGCCAACTGATCCATTTTCTTCTTTTTAGCCTCCTCAATACAATGCTCAGCAATATAGTGGAATGTGGAAAAATCAACCACCTTTCCCCAATAGGTCACAACAGCCATTCCCTACAACATCTTAGCCAAATCAAACAAATCAAAATAATTGGCCTAGTTTTCCTTTTTGCCCATCGTTTTGGCAAAATAATAACTATCCAACACAATGGTCCCCCTCTACTTCGCAGAATCAGGCTTGGAAGTCAAATTGGAAAAGACCTACAAATCAGCCAGCTGGAACAATTCCTCTCTCTCAACCTACACTGCCAGCTCCCTATACAAACCCCGAGACCAACTTAAGACCACAACTCCCGGCCCAGCCCAACCCAAACCCAAACAATAGGCCAGTTCAGTCTGTCCAAATAATGGAACCCCCAGAATTAGAAACTAAACTGAGGGAGTGCAATGACCTTCAATTAAGGTCTGGGCACATAGTAGAAACAAAGAGAAACAATAATGTTCATATTGAAGATTCGTTACCTGTAGAACAAACCTTACAGAAAGAGAAGGAGGTTCAACAACAAAGTCAACAAAAAGTAACAACTTCCTCTCCACCATTCCCAGAATGATTAATCATATCGTGCCCATTAGAACATCCTAATTTTGATCTTCTGGGAGAATTAAAAAATTTGTGTATAAAAATGCCTCTCCTCCAAGCTATCCAAGACATTCCTATATATGCAAAAACCATTAAGGAATTATGCATAAAGAAGCCAAAGAGGGGAAGAACCACCAATCCAACTGTCCAAATAGTCGGTACTTTATCTGACTTATTATCAGGAATGGAAACACCTGTAAACTATGAAGACCCAGGAAATCCCATAGTGACAGTGAAAATCCATGGGCAATCGTTTTCAAATGCCTTAGTTTATTTGGGAGTAGCAATCAATATTTTAACCACTACCACCTATCAAAAACTTGGCATTACATCACTAGAATGAACAACAACCTTATTGGAATTGGCCGACCGATCGGTAGTCAAACCAAAGGGTACACTACAAGATGTAATGGTATCTGTGGATTCCTGGGAATACCCTGCTGACTTCCTGGTTATCAATCTAAAGAACCGGCTAGATGGACACTTGTTAATCTTAGGTAGACGTTGGTTGGCAACTGTCGATGCTTATATGGGATGCCGACAAGGCAACATGACAATAACAATGGGGAAAATATGAAAAGAATTTAGCTTTATATCCCCCATCACAGCCAAGCCTATCAATAATCAAAACAAAAAAACAACCTGTATCATATCTTATGGAAAATATGAGATCACCTCTAACAATAGAAAATGCTCTTGATTTTAAAGATCAAACAGACGATTATATCATCAATAGTTTTATTAATAAACCACAAATCAGATCCCATGTACAATGTCACATGATCAAGGCAGCATTTGATAATAAGGAAGAAGAAGATCCTTTGAAAGACATTCCTGATCAAGTAATACCCACCACTTCTGTGTATAATAGCAAGATTGTAGAAATTGAGCCGGGAAAAACTCTAAAAATTAACAAAATCTGACTGCTGAACAAGAAGAGAAGTTGGTTCAATTATTACAAAAATACAAAGTAGCCTTTGCATGGGATTATCCAGACATGAAGGGAATTGACTCCCAATTGTGTACACACCACATCTATATTGAAAAATATGCGAGACCCTTTCACCAACCCCAAAGAAGATTAAACCCTCACCTTAAAGATATTGTGAAAGGCGAATTACAAAAGCTATTGGATGTTAATTTCATCTACCCAATATCTGATAGCAAGTGGGTCTCTCCATTAGTAGTGGTACTGAAGAAGAACGAAAAGTGGAGAATATGTGTAGATTACCATGAAATTAACAAGGCAACCCAGAAAGACCACTTTCCCCTTCCTTTCATTAACCAGGTATTAGACACATTGGCAGGAAAGAAATTATTTTCCTTCCTCGATGTCTTCAGTGGGTACAATCAAATCCAGATTTCCCCTGAAGACCAAGACAAAACTACGTTTACCTGTCCATGGGGGACATTTTCCTACTGAGTCTTCCCCTTTGGCCTATGCAATGCCCCTGCTACATTCCAAAGGGCCATTCTCAGCATCTTTGTAGACTTAATAAATGAAGGTCTCGAAGTATATATGGATGACTTCACACCTTATGGGGATGACTTTGAGACAGCCTTAGAAAATTTAGAAAATGTGTTGCAAAGATGTATTGACGCTAGGCTTTGTTTAAGCTATGAAAAGTGTCATATGATGATGATCGAAGGATTTATCTTAGGGCACTATATTTCAGCAGCTAGAATTCAGGTGGACCCAGCTAAAATTCAAATAATCTTGTTAATACCCACAGCCACCACACAAACAGAGGTACGTAGCTTTCTTGGATTTTCTGGTTATTATAGGAGATTTATAGAACATTATTCTCAAATAGCTGCACCTTTATATGCACTAACTGGAAATGTTTATTTTATTTGGAAAGATAAATGTGACAATGCCTTCAACGATTTGAAAAAGCTTGTTTCAATAGCCCTAGTGCTGAGGGGCCCAAATTGGAATTTTCCATTCCAAATTTCATCCGATGCCTCAGACACAAAAATTGGAGCAGCACTTGGGCAGGAGGAAGACAAGAAACCATATGCAATCTATTACACTAGCAAAAATCTATCCCCTGCTGAATTAAATTATGCTGTGACTGAGAAGGAATTTTTAGCTGTAGTACATGCTGTAAATAAGTTTAGAAATTATATAACAGGGTATCCTGTGGTACTATATATTGATCACTTTGGCATTAAATGTTTAGCAAATAAACCTGTTACAAATGGAAGAGTGACAATATGGTTGATTTTATTGCAGGAATTCAACATTACAATCAAATATCAACCTGGGAAAGAGAACCCTGTAGCTGATTTTCTGTCAAGAATGCCAAATCCAACAGGCACAGAAGCAGTTGAAGACCACTTCCTAGACGGACATTTGTTCGTTGTTACTATTAGAACCCCATGGTATGCTGATATAGAAAATTATTTGGCAATAGGTAAACTACCTAAACATCTATCCCTTAATGAACGAAAGTAGATAATACAGCGTAGTACTTGATTTTCTTGGATTGGGGGCTACCTATTTCACACAGGGGCAGATATGCAAATAAGAATATGCATTCGAGAGGATGAGGTATTTGATATTTTGAAAGCATGCCATGGTGGGCAGTTTGGTGGGCATTTTTCAGATCGTAGAACTGCCCATAAGGTTTTACGAACATGCTATTATTGGCCTACCATCTTTAAAGATGCCAAAATATTTGTGCAGGCCCATGATAGCTACCAAAGGGTAGGTCGCCCTGGGCAGTATGATGAAATGCCTTTGAATCCTCAACTAGTAATTAAACCGTTTGAACGTTGGGCACTGGATTTTTTTGGCCCTATTAGCCCTCCATCAAACCAAAAATCATACGTCCTAGTTGCAACCGAGTATGTTACTAAATGGGTTGAAGCAAAGGCTCTTTCAAAAGCTACAGAGGACTCTGTAATACAGTTTATTTTCCAAATCTTTGTGCGATATGGCCTTCCAAGGGACATAATCACAGATGGAGGACCACAGTTTGTAGGTAATAAATTAGCTGAAACACTACAAAATTACCACATTCAGCACAAGATTACAACCCCATACCACCCACAGGCCAATGGCCAAGTAGAGAGCACGAACAAAGTGATTGAATCTATATTGACAAAAACCGTTGCCTCACACAAACATGATTGGGCCTATAGATTTCCAGAATCATTGCGGGCATATCGAAAAACGTGGAGACCCACTACGGGATATTCACCATATTAATTGGTATGGAAAAGAATCCATCTTTCCAATAGATTTTGAAATTCAGACATTAAGAACAGCTCAAAAGGTGGGCCTAGATTTAAATGAAGCCCAGGCCAAAATACTGCAGCAAATTAATGAGTTAGATGAAATTAGGCTCTCTACTCTTCAGCACTCAGCGTTAATCCAACAACAGAGAGAAAAATGGCACGACGCCCTTATCAAAGAAAAGATCTTCCACGAAGGAGATTGGGCACTCCTATATGATTCTAGGTTTTAGGATTTCCCAGGGAAACTCCAGACACGATGGCTCAGACCCTATGAAATACAAAAAGTGCATGAAAATGGCACTATTACATTAGCCACCATTGATGTATCTGGGCATTCCTTCAAAGTAAACGGTCATCGAGTACGATTGCATCATAAACCGCTTACTCGGGAATCCTTTTACCAACAATTACGGGAAGATTCTACCACGAAAATTCTAGTTGAAGGGGATAACTCCTCCTCAGCACCCATTTAATAAATAATTTCCTTTTTTAAAATTTTTTTACATAAAGATTTTTCATTTATTTGGATTGTTGTTTTATGGAATTCATTTTTTTTTTTTAATCTCTATTTATTTTGTTTATTTTGAGTCTTGTTGGTTGTTTCATGGAATTCTGTTTATTTCATTTTCTTTTGAGTTTTTGTTGTTCCTTTCTAAAGGAATAGCACTTCTACTGTTCCTTTTGAAAGGAACAGCAATTTCGTAGATTATTTGGTGTTCCTTTCAGAAGGAACAACAGTTCTGCAGATTGTTTCTGCTATTCCTTTTAAAGGAACAACACCTTTTGAGTGGATTGTTTTTGTTTTAGATCAGCATTTTTGAAGATTTCTGATGACTCTTCTAAAGGAAAACATATTATTCATATACAATCATACAAATTAAAGGCTACTGTAATCAACAAATCAAAATAAATCGTCATTTTTAAGAAAATTGTTTGGTAATGATAAGAAAAAAGAAAAAGGGACATAATCAATAACATGATTTTGTTGTTTTACTACCACTGAATTAATCTGATCGATTATCCTTTTCATGATTGGTTCTTTTCCATATTGTATAACTTTATTTGATTTTACTTATGGAGTAGGAATAAGGGCACATTCTTTTCTATTGAGATTTTCAGACTTCTTCCACCATCCCTACTCTTAAGGAGTGTTGAGCCATCCTTTATGAATAACTAAGAAAGTGCTATATAAAAAATAAAAATATTTATATGTTTCGCTAATAATTTTATGATTTGGAAGATGGAGGATAGGGGGTCTCATCAAGAGCCGGCCTACCATGATCATAAGGAAGTAAGTGAAGTGGCATTCCCATCATGGCCACCAAACTAGGGATATGGTCCAATGGACAATTAAAAAAAATAAAAAAATTGAGAAGTCCTTGGAACAGGAGGTCTCATCACGAGCCGGCCTGCCCACTTTTCACTTCTTCCTAGTGAATTGCATTGTGATTTATCTGGTCACCAAGCCATCATAATGGCCTCCGTTATGACATTCAACAAGCACTTCTTTAGCATATGTAAAGGAAAATGGTTCCAAGGGTGAGAAAGCAACTCTGTCAAGGTTATGGACACCTGTGGGCAATAGAGCTCTGCTGATGGTATTGGAGTCACATTTATACACATCAATAGTCATATTAAACCCTTTTTCCTATATCTCTATTTAAATATCAAACGAAAGTATGAATCCTTAACCTTTTATTTCGAACCTATTATACATGAAAATCATTATAAATCAATCATATTAGTTTGAAGTGGGTAATAAATGCATCTGTACTTATGTTTATCTTAAGCTGTCCCTTCTCCTTATATTTGAATCATTAAAAATAATTTTATATCTATTTACGATTTATCACACGCATTGATTTCAGTAATTGCTATAATTTGATTGAATGTATAATAATTATGCCTACTTTTTCCTGCTGTACAATTGTTGTGCCACACTTTCCTCTTTCAATTGATGGTTGAGGATGACCTGTCATCCTTCAGGGGGGGTGCGGATGTCTACATGCAGATCAAATCCTGATATTTATTTACTTGTATGAAAACTAAATCCCTTCATTATAGAAAATAACAAAAATTTAATGATATTATTCCAATTCACCGTGTTGTGCTGTTCCATTGCAATCACTGTGTGTTTGGAAGGAACTAACAGTGTGCAGAGACAATGGGAGGACAACCAATTCGCAGTGATCCCCCAATAGAAGAAGCATAGGTACCAAGCGAGCTTCGAAAAAGAGAAGAGTGGCCGCTAATTGGAACCCCCAAGATGCAGAAGCTATGCCTGAGCCTAATAATGGAGATACAGAACATCAAACAGCTATTCCAACACAAGTTGTTCCAGAGGGACCCGCTTCAAGTGAAAACATGCAAGATAGAAGTCAACATACTTTTAGTGACCCTACACTAGCCAGACTCCAAGAGGAGTTGGCACAGGCTCGAATAGAAAGGCAAAGGTTGGAAGAAGACACTGTCCCTAGGAAGAGATATCAGGAGTTGCAGTAGCAGATGAAGACTATCCATGAAGCAGAAGCTGAAGCTCACTAAAAGTGTCGAAAAGCAGAGGAAAAGGCTAACAAGGTAATGAATCAATTAACATTAGCCTACAAACGAATGGACACTCTCTGCTCATTGTACACTGATGTCTTAGCTTGTAGATGCCCTGCCAAAAAATATGCTTTATTTTTATTAGAAAGATATTTACAGCTAAAGATTAAGGTAGTTAGGGCTAGGAGATCTATAGAGCTAAAAATTATAGATGACTTTGTATCATGCTGCAAACTTTATGGGGTAAAGGTACAACGCCTTTTGTGTGAGTTTTATTTGCATAACCTAATACTTGAAAATGATGGTGAGTCAAACCCTAGCCCTTTTGTGGGAGATTTCCAACACCAGGTGTTCATTTCCTTTGTTGTTAATCAGTTAAAATGGCTTAAAGCCTATAATTCTTTTCAAAGGCAGGAAAATGAATTAGATTTGTGGGTTAGGAGTGAACCTCAGAACCCATTTCAATTTTGGGCTAGGCAGAAAAGATTGATGACAAAGGAAGGTTTTATCCAAGCATTGGGGCCTGTCCATAAATTGATTATCTTGAATGGCACATATTATTTCCTATCTATTAGAAACCAGGCTTACATAGCAGCTAAGGTCCAATGGAGAATTTCTAATCAGAATGTGCAAAATAGAGAACCATTTAATTATAAAAACTTTGGGCTAGCTGCAGACCGCTTGGTTTCCTATAGTCATCCCATTTTAAAAAAAGGACCATTCTGGCTAGGGTGTAGGTTTCAGAGCCCCATTGCATGGTATCCTGCTTCAGACTACAAAGCCATTTACAAACTTTCCGAAGGATAGATAGAGCATGTTTTTGAAGCAGTAGCTGCACTGCATGGTTTTAGGCCTTTTGATGACAAATCTTATCCAGCTTATTCTTTAACTGCTCTCCATGTGGACTATAGTTTTCATGAGGACATGAAAAAAATTAAGCAAGGGGGTATGTTGGGCAGTGGAAAAGGTATGAAATCACTGTGTATTTTCTCATTCTTTTACTATAGACATAATCCTTTTTACCTTAGAAAGGTAATTTATTATAAGAATTATGGTAGAATTGGAAAGGTTTATGTTTATTGTAAAAATATGACTAAAGATTACTTTTTGTTGGCAAAAATAGTAATTGGATGAAGTGGACAGTTGTACCAAAGGTGAAGCTGAGATGAATGCAACTGTTGTTCCTCCAGCGTTAAACCAAATCGTGCCTAGGATAAGGAAATCCGAATGCATTGCTAACAAAAGGTAGGGGACAACTCGGCTTTGGTCAAAGTAAACCAGATGATAGCTAAACGAAGGGAAGCGAATCCCTCAGGATCTTTCGATCCTGAGGGATCACTGTTAAAATCTCATCTTATTCCTCGTCTTGTCCGTCAAGGTCTGATATATAAGGCAATGCCTTTAGTGATTAAGGGTGTCGTAAATTCTTGTATTCAAAACATTTCCTCTGTAATATTGTGTTTTATTGACTCTCGACTTTAAGAGAGCGGTCACTGTAATACTTTATGTTCAATTAATATCAAAGACTCATTTCATTTCATCTCTTAAGTTCTAAAGTAGCCCAGCAGTGTTTCACTGGTGCTAAGGGCCTGGCTCTAGTGGAGTTACCCTTCTGTTTGTATTTATAATCTTTTCTTTATGTTTTGTGAAGTCGTAATTATGTTTATTACGATTATAGAGTTTGATTGATTGCTATTGGATTGAATACAGATTCATTGTGAAGCATTAACGAACTGCACTGATGTTTTATCATTTGCAAGAAGTGTATTCCTTGTTTATTTACCTTGCTATCTTTATAAAGCTTTGCTGTTCTATATTCAATTCTACTTGTTGTTCTATTGGTTTATGATTTTTTATAATTGATTGTTGTGTAGTATTGGCTGTCGACAGGATTGAAGTATTGAGATTAGTTGTTCGATTGCGTTACATTTACAATTGCTGTTCAATTCATGTTGTTGTTCCATTTCTGTTCATTGTTCATTTCTAATTCATAGCTTCAGATTAGCAGATAGATTGGTTACAGTTGTTGTGTATGCATAGGAATTACGAGTTGTTTTTCCTTTCTAGCCTTTGAAGTTCCTTTCAGTTATTTTCATCAGCAAGTAGTTTGAGTTTGCTTTCATTTTGATTGCTTTAAGAACAATACCACCAACTGTAGAGGACACTGGTTACTGCTTCCAAGTTCCCAGATTGGTTATATTGCTTTCATGTGATTTCAGTTGCATTGATTTCTAAGGGAAGGAGTTACTGCTACTGTATCCCTGATCGATGGTTTGAAGATTGATATAGTTAAGATTTCAGAGCATTTCCATTTATGTTACTGTAATTAGATTTCTTTACAAGCATCTGTTTACTCTTGTATTTAAAATTCTGTACTACATCTTCATAGCATTACTCTTCATTAATTGCAGCCTCAGACAGAGTACACTCTTGAAATAAAAATTCGCTCCCGGATTGATGATTAATGTAGGCTAATTAGGTGTTTAAAAGATACCTTTTTATGACCCAACACCATCCTTTACCCTAATAGTTGCAGTGTGCTCTTGCAAGCCATACATATGAAAATCATTTTGAATGACCCTGCACAACCCTTACTAGTGATACCCATGCTTATTTCTCCTTCACCATTTGCATAATATTTCTATGTCTAGTGGGAAAAAGTATCATACACTACCCATCAACAAGTGTTCCCTTCAAATTCAAGTTTGCAACAAATAACACACATGTAAAGGCTACATGATGAGATGTTAGCACTTTTATAAGTTTTATTTCTCTAAAACTTAGTAGAATCAAAGCAAAAATACATGTAAATTGGTTCTTAATAATATTATTTATATTTATATAAATTTCACTTCTTTATATCAAAAATTATTTTTAAGATAAATACTTTTTATTCCAAATATTTGACACATAACTCATATTTATTTTACACATTAGTTAACACTAAGTTAAGTTATAAAGATATTTTATCAATATTTTTAATATACATACTTTTTATTCCAAATATTTGACACATAAATAATATTTAATTTACACATTACTTAAAGTTATAAAGAGCTTTTATCAATATACATACTTTATATTTTACACCTCATCTATTTGAGAAAATAAAAATAAAAAATCATACATAACCCTCCCAAAAATGAACCTTAGGACTTGTGGGACCAAACAACAACACGTTAAAATAAAAACTCAAATCTAAACATAGAAGGTATTTTAACTAGCCACTCAAACTAAACTCTAGAGGTCGTAAGGGAACCACAGTTTCTTTTAGTGAAATCTAAACCGTCGAATGGACAGACCGCCCATTTGTATTGAAATTTTAGATGGCGCCATGACCGACTCCTTGATATTTTTAAACAAATTTGAACTGTCCATGAGTAAGTTTCTTACAATGTTATGGGAATGGATGTACTCAACTGTCCTATTGGGATTTGTCTACCAACGCAACAAAATAGCATGGATGACCATTTTTTGCTGGAATCCAGTAAAAAAGATTCAAAAAATAAAGTAGTTGGAGTGTTTGAATTGTATTTTTGATAGTGTAAATGGATTCAGCACTATCAAAAACCCTTAGGGAACCCAAAATACTGAAGTTTAACAACTTCAAACAAGATTCTGATAAATCTTTACCGGATTTTTTTAGAATATTACCAGAATTTCTGAGTTATTCTGTGGGTTTTTTAGACTATGACATCCTTGTGGTTTCATTTTCTATTTTTCATCCACAGCCTATACCTTGGCATCAGTACTAAGTTCCTATTTTGTGTTTAGGGCACAATTTGTTTGGTTTTCTTTAGACTAGAGGTGGTTTCAGCCAATTTTTTAGGGTATTGAGGGATTACAGGGATTTTCGCACCATACCTTAGTGTCTGTGATTCAGACTCAGTCGTTCTGGGAGATTTTTCCCCAAAATTTTGTTCATTTTCTAGGGTAATTTTAGAAACAAAAATTGGACCAGGCTTAAAAGGAAAGAGCAGTGGCGTACAACCGAAAGTGCGGCAGGCCGGAGAGTTTAGCTCGATCTTTGGATTGATGATAGTGCTAGATGTAGTGAATCAATGGGTAAGATCTCCGTTTAATACTTTAATAGTTTTATCTTTCTGTTATGAAGAAAAATTTATTAATTTCTACTAATCTGCTCGGTTTATGTCCATTCAAAGTGTTAGAGAAATTAGGAAGTTTTGCATTCTTGTTATATTTGATAATAAGATAAATAAAATTTCCTGTTTTGAAAGAGCTGTAGTATTTTTTTCCTTTATAATGTGCTAACATTATTGGCCATTCCAATGCTGATATACTTCCCTGGGGAATTTTAACCCATGGGGGAATTTTATGTAACTTACAACTTATGAAATGTCAGCTGCAAGTTTTCAAACTAGCATTTTCAAGCCCCAACGATCTTGCAACTGTGACAAAATATTCTCATTGCTAGAGCATCTGGATACACTGTAAACCTTTTAACTACCAAGAATGCTGTAAATTCAAAAAATGGGTGAAAATTCTCCAGATTTGGCTCTGCAAGCCACTTGAATATACGCATCCCTGTCCTATAGACAACGATCTCATAATGTAATATTCCCAAATGGGAAAAGAAGGAATATAGTGAAAAATGTTGGAACAATATTTCAGATCATCATTTAAAAATAAAGAGGCCAATATGGAGTCCTTTCATATGTTATTACAGCAGCAAAGTGTACATAATAAATGGGCCATCAGATGCATAACAGGAAATACAAGCCTCCGATTAACAAAATCCCTCAATAAGAAGTGTTGTAATGATGTAGAAAAGTTGGAAGACCCTTACATCGTTTTTTTATTAGCTCTGTTACAGAAAATGATTATACATTAGATACAGGGCTAATATGTGCCTCTAAATATAGATCTATATCAGATCTGAGCACTATAAAAGCTCCTCTAAAGAACCCATCAAGGGTTTTCAGCAAAACACCAATTACAAGTTATAGATCTGAGATCTAAGACTCAAGATATACTGAAAAATATAGATCTAGAAAGTGTGGCTGATCAATAGAATATCCTCCTCAAATAAATCCTCAAAGTGAAAGGTATATCCCCTTCACTAGAAAATCAGCTCTCCAAATGGTGTGCCAAACCAACCTGCAACTCCTCCTATAGAAATAACGCAGATCTGGAATTAAACTACATTGTAGGGATGAATAACCAATTGGCCTGATGCCAAGATTTGAAAATAAGCTCAATGGCCTTCAATACTATCCTCCCAATGCAAAGGAAACCTCCTCCACTGAAAATAAACAATGAGATTGCCTAGATCTAGATATATAATCACCACTTGCTACAACCTACAAAAACAACCAAACCCTCAATAGGATCTGCGCTGTAGTTGAAAGAAGAAGCTTAGAATTTAGCCAGATAATGGACAATGTAGTACAAGAATCCTCCAAGAGCTCCTCAACGGAAGAGGTGGGATTCCTGATCAGGAACACCCTGTGCTAAACAACACTCTATCTCAGCTAACAGTAAGAGAAATATATATGTCTAAATAGACCATATATTCAGAAATATAATATCTATCAACATAATGAACAATGGCTACCATCCTCTTCCTTTTGTAAGTTATGAGCTTGCAAACCCTAAGCCCCATCCAAAAATATCACTACATTCACACAAAGCATATACATCTAAAACTGCGTTGTCCCTCATTGATGACCACTCCTCCATGACAACGTTGTTGATTTGGTCAAGGTTGACCCAGTCAACGTGATCCAGCCCCTTTCACACGAAGGGTGCTTTAATTAAGCTGCCAAGATTTGTCTCTTTCACATTTGGAATTCATTTATTCATTATTAAGGTGAATTATGGACTCCCTTTGTCCTCTTATTCTTTAAACAAAGCAATAAAACAAAATTGAATATTCCAACTAGCTCATGGCTAATTGGGAATATTACAGTCCCCTCTTCCCAAATGTTGCTTGCCCTCAATCAATTGACAAGGTGAGTTCTACAACTCTTCTCCTCCTCCATTGGTGACACCAACATGTGATAAGATCCCCTCATAAGCTAAGTGTTCACCAATCCATCCCTCCATGAATTTCTCCTCCAAAGTTCTCATGAGATGTAAATAATCCATGCCATATGGAGACAATAGCTCAAATGAAACAAGCATGGTTTACCCAATGTTCTCCCTAAAAAATGTAGCATAATGAACATGGAGAATGTCTCTCCCATAGGTCACATACATACCTCCCATCCTCCCTCCAAACATTCCCATAAAAATTATAAGTACATCATTAATGTATGGGATCAAAACTAAGTTCATACAAACATAAATTTGCATAAATGGAGGTGGGTCATAGTCCCGCATATGGAACCAACGCAGTAAATATCCTGACTGCATCAGATCATGATGTGGTAAGTGGTTTCCCCACCACTTACTTGCTATCCAAGTCATCTCACCAACGCTGAAAGTGTGAGATATATTTGGTGCTTTTAGAATGCACCCACAATGATACAAAATCTCCTTTTGATCTCCAAGGGAGTGGCCATGTTCAGAAATTTTTGTGGCCCAAATTTTGCCATAAATTTTATATGGAATAGTGCTCCTCCTTGGAGATATGGCCTACATAAACATGGTAAAGGAATGCATATCTTCATCAAATAAAACATTATTTACATGAGCATATTCTTCACCAAAATTCCTCCTTAAACAAATGGAGTGGTGCACAGATCTATCTCCTCTCTCAAAAGAAGAAAGAGGTGGCTGAATTAACTCCTTTATAGAGTTATTTTGTTGTCCTAACTCTACATGGTTCATGCATCTTTGAAAATTCTGATATAGTTCTCCTTCAAAGCCTTCCCAAGTGTAGATTTCCATGATAGTGTTGTAGGCCTTCATGGAATAAGTGTGGCTGAAAAAGAACTCTTCATAGGCCCTTTGTAGCAGCTTCTCCTTGAGCTTGGAGGCTCTAGATAAGAAGATCCTACCATGATAGTAGATGAATTCTTCTTGGAATGAATATCCCTCTTCATGTAGCTGGTCATCAAGTATCATGCAAGTGAAAATATCCTTGGAATAATCCACCAACAACTGGTATTTCCAATATGGAGCAATCTTCTATAGTGACAGTGCTGATGATCTATCATAAAGAATTTTTTCCATATGGTTGTTCTCCTCCTTGACATCTCCCATGCCAAAGTTATATGTTGGAAGGTCATTCCTTCCATGCTTCTCCTCCCATAGTGCATAATCTGAAATGAGAGTCGGTAATGATGATGTTGGGAGAATGCCTCCCTCCTCCTTGAGTATACCCAAGACTCTTAGCATTGTATCATGGTCTTATAATTCTCCCATCCCTCCTGGATCTATGCTTGGAGCATCATGTTGTAGACATTTCTCACCAAATCTGAATCAGGTGGCCTTCCAGGTGGTTTTCCACTAGATAATAGTGTCCCATTGATCTAGGAGGATCTTGTTCAATGCAGTTCGGAAGAGAGGTCCAGTCAGCTCCAGAAGTCCGATGTCCGGTTCAGTCTTCAATATCATCAATTCGCTAGTGAAAAAGTCCTTTAATTTTTATGGTCATCATATGTGTACGAATTTGGGTTGAAAAGGTGTAAATTGGGTTAAAATGGTGAAATACCTTATACATGTAAAATTTTATGGTTAAAAATCAAACCTAGATCCAAAACCTAAAAACCTAAGCGCAAACTTATTTGATGAGTTAAACCCTTTACAAACCTTATTAAAAAAAAAAACCTAAGAAATAAGGTTCAAGTTTGTATATATATATATATATAAATTTATATTAAGGTTTAAAACCTACCATAGTCCTAACCGTAGCTGCAAGACCGTGTCAGAAACTTAACTTCCAGCACATGTGAATGAGCTTGTGTAGACCACGGTGGATTCAAAAGGTTTACAGCTGTTAAAACCACGTCGGAGATGTTATTCATGTGAACGGGTCATAAACCGCGACAGATAATCGTAACCACCGGGATCAACTGCCCAAAAAGCTGCATGTTCACATGCAGTGACTATTCTTCCTCGCAGTTTAGCCTAACAGTCAGGGCTAAATTTTATCATATGGTCCATTTATGGGTTTTTGAATTAAATTAAGCTACAATGTTAATCAAATTATCTCCTAGGCTTTAGTTAATGAGATAGGGTTCGAGAACTTTATCACATAAATGACTAAACCACCTTCTCTGTTTGGAATCAGAGGTTCAAGTGCATCATTATAAAGGCATGAAATCTTCTTCATGAGGGACATAAGGACATTAAGAGAATTTGAGTTTAGTTTCATAAGGATAGAGGCAGTTTTGTTTTCAGCATAGCTCCACCGTCCGGAGGCGAAATTGAGCACAGAGACAAGCACTGGAAAGATGAGAGAGAGAGATTTATGTTGTCAATGACTAGAAGTGCCTGTGTGCATGATCAGTTGGGTGTTTTTACTATTTAAATATTTCCTTGGATCAATCCTAATAAAGCAGACACCCACTTGAAAGCGGACCCGGAGATTTAGTCTACTAAGGACAAACTCCATAATCAAATGTTTCTTTCTTCTTCTCTCTATTTTATGTTGTATTTTAATCATTTATTTGTTTCTAGTTTATGTTGTCTTTCACTTTAAAGCTCTCTTCATTTAAAAGTTAATATTAATGACAAACTAATCAAACTACCTCAGCACTTAATCAATCACATTCAGATCATTTTTGGTATTAGAGTAGGTTGTGCTTTGTAGTTTGTTTGTCAGTGGATGTTAACTAGACTGGTATTGCAACATGGAAAAGGCGAGCTTGAGGAATTCGATCCAAATATCGGAAAGCGGAAAGTCATTCATCAATCAATGATGACAGGGAATGAGAATTTTGAGACTCCTGAAGCTCCTAAATCAAAACGCGTGGATGAGAATCGAATCCATCAGATGTTTTTAAACATGCAGTAGATGTTGGCAGAATTATATGAAGATAAGAAGATGAGAGGTGCAACCTCATCGTCGAAGGCATCAAAGAAGGACAAGGGTAAAGGAAAGGTAGATAAAACTCCTTCTCCTCCATCATCTCCATCATCATCTTCTTCTTCTTCTACTTCTAGTTCTGAATTAGAAAAAGAAAAGAAACCTAAGAGTCCACTTTTGAAACTTGATGTTAAGTTCGAATTACCTGTGTATGACAGTGAAATGAACCCTGAGAAACTAGATAATTAGGTAAAACAATTAGAAGTATATTGTCGTATTCAAAATATTACTAATGATAAGACAAAAATCCAATTAGCAACTCTTAGAATGGGGGGTCCTGCTTTGATTTGGTGGGACAGTAAGACACAAATATATTTAAACTGTAAAGGAAAAGTTATCACCTCATGGACTAAGTTCTTGATAGTTCTAAAAAACAATTCTATCTGTTAGGTCACACACATCAAGTTGTTACTAGTTGGTAGCACTTGTGACAAGGTAAGGGATAGAATGTTCAAGAGTTCACACAGGAATTCATAAAGAAAGCATTAGCACTTGGTATTCCTTTGGACACAAAAGAAACTTTGTTGCAGTATATTGGTAGTTTGCATTCATATTTGCAGCATACATTATTAATGTTTAATCCTAATGATTTTGATGAAGTTTGTGTTCAAGCTATTCATGTCGAATCAGGTGGTAGACCTTTCAATTTTGCACCAAAGACATACAAGGAGATGGAAACCGAAGACAGAAAAAAGAAGGGAAATTCAAAGGGAAAGAAGACTGTCACAACTCAGAAGGAAGACAAAAGACCTACATGTACACATTGCCAAAGGATTTGCCATATTGAAGCTAACTGTTGGAAACTTCATCAGGAACTCAAGCCAAAGAAGTTCCAAATGAATAAGGGTGAAAAGAAGGCTAAAACAACAATCCAACAAGGCTTGGACTTGGGATTCAATTCAGGTGATGAAGGAAAAATCACTGCTATGGTTACAATAGGTAAAATTTCTGAAGCTAGTACTTCTACTTCTTCAAATATCACTCAATTGAATGAAGGAAAAATAATCAAATTATTTCATATAAGGGTAACTTCAAAGCATACTAAGATAGATACATTGTTCGATATAGGATAATAAGAAAATTTGATTTCTGAGTCATTGGTTAAAAAATTGGGTTTGTAAACATATAATCATCTAAAACCATATCCTTTAGGCTGGTTAAAGGATAAAACTCAAATTCATGTTACCAAACAGTGTCGTTTAAAATTTGCAATCAAAACTAACTATATCGATGAAGTGGATCTAGATGCGATACCATTAGAAACATATGGAATTTTTTTAGGAAGCCCTTATCTCTATGATCATGATGCAGTATTTTATAGGAAAGAGCATATGTATCATCTCAAGGAAGATGGGATTAAATACATCATTCGGGCACATAAAATCAAAAATCACTTGAATTTAATTAATGTTAATAAGATGAAGTGCTTAATTATTTCAAGTAATAGATACATACTCATGTCGATAAAAGAGCAACATAAGGATCTTAATGATACTTTTTCAAGTGGCGAATTTCACTATGAAGGTAATTTGGTTAAAAAGGTAGATCTATTTCAAGATCTAGTTAAATAACCAAAACATCTACTTCATAAAAAGGAAATATCACATGAGATGCAGTTGATGTCTGATGCTCCTAATAATGGAATGTGTCACAAGTCAGTTATAGAGTGTAAAGAAATAAAGAAAAAAATTCTGGGGATGGAATCCATGTGACCCAGTTGATCTCCATACAGCTCACCCATAATTTTCGCTCATAAGAAAAACGAGACATGGGGAATTTGTGTCAATTTTAAAGTTTTTAAATCAGTTAAGAAAAAAATCTTCACAACATCAATCTCAGTTTTGTTAGATCATCAACAACCGTTTGAAGTTAAAACAGATGTTAGTGGTTATACAATGGGTAACAAAACAATGATTCATACAAATCATCAGTCGCTTCAATACATTCAGTCATAGTCTAAGTTGCAACAATCTCTCCACTACAGTTGGATGAGATTTATTCAGCAAATTCACTTGGAAATTAAGAACAAGAAGGATGGGATAAATAAATTAGCTGATATGATGAATAGACTGTCTTTGATTGCTTCAGTAGTACTGCAGAATAATTCATTGAAACATGAAAGCTATGTAGAACAGTATAGTACTGTTGAATATTTCAAAGAAATATATGAATCAATAACTCATGGTACTCAGATAGAAGAAAACAATTATCATATTTATGACAAGTTTTTATATTATTTGGCTAAGTTGTGTATACCGTAGAAAGGAAAAGCGTAAGTTATTCAGAAAGGTCACTCTTCTCAGATACAACAGATACATAGGGTAGTATGGAATCAGTTGAAAGAGAGTTATGCCAAGTTCAAATTGTGCCATGACAAGCATCAAGTCGATCATCATTTTCAGGCCAGCAATCAGGTATGGGTGGATATCAATAAAGACATGTTCAAAGGAGAAGGTAAGAAACTGAAATCTAGCAGGTATGGTCCTTTCAAAATTGTTGAGAAGATTGGAAATAACACGTTCCGATTAGATTTATTGCCTTATATGCATATTTACTCAGTTTTGAATGTTGAAAATCTGAAGTTGTATGAACCTCCGATGATTGTTGATCCTGAGGATGAAATACATATCCCTTCTATTGAAAATTTATTGACTGAGTACATAACAGAGTTGCAAGAAGATACCATCTTAGACAGAAGAGTTTGTACTTCCAGGTGAAGAGATGTGGAATATCTTCAAGTGGGACTGAAGGGCATGAATCCGAGTAAGGCGAAATGGATAGAGATCATAAAAGTGAGGGAGATGTATCCTCACTTATTGTCTAATTAAAATCAAAATTTTGTGGTCCAAAATCTTTAAAGTGGAAAGGATTGATCCAGGAGGATCCTGTTAAATGCAGTTCGACAGAGAGGTCCAGTCAGCTCCAGAAGTCCGATGTCTAGTTCAGTCTTTAGTATCATTAATTCTCCAGTGAAAAGGTCCTTCAGTTGTTATGGTCATCATATGTGTATGAATTTGGGTTGAAAAGGTGTAAATTAGGTTAAAATTGTGAAATACCTTATACATGTAGAAATCTAAGGTTAAAAATCTAACCTTGATCTAAAACCTAAGGACCTAGACCTAAACCCTAACATCTAAGTCTAAATCCTATATAAAACCTAAGTCTAAACCTAAAAACCTAAGCGCAAACTTATTTGATGAGTTAAATCCTTTACGAACCTTATTAAAGAATAAAATCTAAGAAATAAGGTTCAGGTTTGTATATATATATATATATTAATGTTTAAAACCTACCACCTGCCCTAACCGTAGCTACAAGACCATGTCGAAACTTATTCACCTAAGACAAGTCAATGATTTTGTGTAGATCACAGGAGTCAAAAGGTTTACCGTTTTTAAAACCATGTCTTAAAACTGCGTCAGAGTTGTTATTCATGTGAACGGGTCATAAATTGTGGAGGCTACAGGCTAAGCCGAACTATCGCCAGAGCCACCGTAACGATCGGGATCAACTGCCCAAAAAGCTTCCTGTTCACATGCAGTGGCTATTCTTCCGCACAGTTTAGCCTAACAGTTGGGGCTAAATTTTATCATATGGTCCATTTATGGGTTTTTGAATTAAATTAAGTGCTAAGGCCAATCAACTTATCTCCTAGGTTTTAGTTAATGAGATAGGGTTCGAGAACTTTACACATAAATGACTCAACCACCTGCTATGTTTGGAATCAAAGGTTTGAGTGCATCATTATAAAGCCATGACATCTTCTTCATGAGGGACATAAAGACATTGAGAGAATTTGAGTTCAATTTCACAAGGATAGAGGCAGTTTTGTTTTCAGCATAGCTCCACCGTCCAGAGGCAGAATTGAGCGCAAAGATAGGCATTGGAAAGCTGAGAGAGAGATATTTCTGTTGTTAGTGACCAAAAGTTCCTGCATGCATGATGATTCTTGTGTTTTTTCTATGTAAATATTTCCTCAGATCAATCCTAATAAAGCGGATGCCCACTTGAAAGCGGACCCAGAGATGTAGTGCACCAGGGACGAACTCCGTAATCAACTATTTGCTTCTTCTTCTCTCTATTTTATGCTATATTTTGATCATTTATTTTCTTCTGTTTTATGTCATCTTTCAATTTAAATATCTCTTTAGTTAAAAATAAATCTTAATGATAAACTAATCAAACTACCTCAGCATTTAATTGATCATATTTAGATCACCCATGAAGCAATATCATAAGCACAATAGATGGGACTGTAAGTTCCTTGCTTCCACTGTGAAAATCCATCTTTGATTTCTATATGGAAGTGGTATGTGACGGATATGTGTGCATGCCTTTAATCATTTGAGCTTTTCCACTCTTTCTATCCACCCATTCCATCTACATAGTCTCCCAATAAGTGGTGACTTTTCCCAAAGTAATAAACCATTGCACACCCAATATGACATTGGTGTCAAGTATGTCAACCACAAAGAAGTGATCAGTCAATGTATATGTTCCCATGGTGACTAATAAGGATGCAACATAATGCATGCATTGCATAGTTCTATCTATTGGGACCTAAATAGAGAATCCCTCAAAAGCATCAGTGGGTATTTCCCTCCTTTCTACTAGTTGGGCATCAATAAAATTGTGGGTAGCCCAACTATCAACCAAAATAGAAACCCTCTAATTCAAGATGGAACCTTGAAATCCTAAGGTCAAGTACTTAGGTACTCCACTTAATTATGCAAGAGCCCCTCCAATAGGAGCAACTGCTCCATTCCCATCTCCTGATGGTGTTGGTTCATCTCCTGCACTGTCAGCATTGTGACCTCTTCTTGGTTCATCTTCTTCTTCCTTCTCATCATCTGAGAAGACCTCTATGTAATGTGCTTTTCCAGCTGCACATCTATGTCTAGGTGCCCATGATTCTTGGAAAGTGAAGCAAATATTCCTCCTCCTTAAGTCTTTCCAAGTATCATCATCAAGAGGTTTTTTATATGAGCTCTTGTTTGAAGGAGGAGCCTTCTCTTCTTTTCCCTTTGATGGAAAATAAGGCTTATGCTGAAATGTTGCATTTTCTTTTGGCAAGGAATCTTGAAGGTATCTAGCACTTTCAATGGAATCTTGTATGGTAGTGAGCTTGGTATACTTAACCAACCCATGAAGAGGTTCATCTAATCCATCAATGAACATGTACACCCTTCTTGCTGCAGATAAATCAAGAACCATGACATAAAGTCTTAAAAATTCAGATATGTAAGTTTCTGCATTACCTGATTGTTTTAGCTTTGCAAGCCCCATGAATGGTGCTTTAGGATCTCTTCTATCAAATCTTTCCACCAGCCTTCTAGTGAAATTTGAATATGAAATTACATTGGCATGACCAAATGTAGACAAGCCATGGAACCAACAGTCATGTGCTTCACCTTCAAGGTGTAGTGCTGCAATTTCTGGAACCTTGTTCAACTGAAAGAAGATGTTAAGTTTTCCTACCCAAGATTTGGCAGTACACTTGGATGACCCATAAAAATTGGGTAAAAATAATCTGCCCATAGTATGGTGTCGATCATGATTCTGAATGAATCCACCACTTCTATGATGATGCCCTGGTATTCTATTGTCCTTTATTTGACAAAACTCTTGAAAACTCAAGTGATCCTTGAATCTCTGAGTTTGAGATTCATACTCCATAAAATAGTCTTCAAGGGATTCTTGCTCCTGAAACCCTTCATTTCCCACAGCCAAAAATGTAGGCATGGTATAGCATTGGGAAACTTGTGGTTGATGCATTGGTTGATCATTCTAGTGGTGATACATGCCAGAGCCTTCACCATGATGAAATCATTTATGGTATTCCTTGAATCTGTCCATTCTCATCTCTTTGATCTCTCTAGAAATGTATTTCATGGCTCTAAGAAGGATCTTAGGGAACTCATTCTCTTCATCTTCAGCTCCAGATAAAGGGGTTTTACCCTTTTCTTCTTTCTCATTTTTATAATAAAATTTATTGTGGCTTCTTCTTTGATACCTCCTCTCTTTGTCAGTAAGAGGCTTTCCTTCTTTAGATTACATATTGGCTTTTAGAATGCATAGGCTGTGCGAAGATTATGCTTTGATACCACTATAATATTCCCAAATTGGAAAAGAAGGAATATAGTGAAAAATGTTGGAACTATACTACAGATCATCATTTAAAAATAAAGAGGCCAATCTGGATACCTTTCATATGTTATTACAGCAGAAAAATGTACATAAGAAATGGACCATAAGATGCATAACAGGAAATACAAGCCTCCAATGAAAAAAATCCCTTAATATGAGGTGTTGTAATGATGTAGAAAATTTGGAAGACCCTTATAGCATTATTTTATTAGCTCTGGACAAAAAATGATTATACATCAGAACTAGGGATGAAATGTGCCTCAAAATATAGATCTATATAAGATCTTAGCGCTATACAAGCTCCTCTAAAGAATCCCTGAAGGGTTTTTAGCAAAAAACCAAGTACAAGTTGTAGATCTGAGATCTAAGACTGCATATCTACTGAAAAATATAGATCTGGAAAGTGTGGCTGATTTGATATGATCAATAGAATAGCCTCCTCCAATAGATCCTCAAATTGAAAGGCAGATCCCCTTCACTAGAAAATCAGCTCTCCAAATGGTGTGCCAAATAGCCCTGCAACTCCTCCTACAAAAAGAACACAGATCTAGAAGTAAATTGTGCTGTATGGATGAATAACTAGTTGGCCTAATGCCAAGATCTAAAAATAATCTCAATGGCCTTCAATAATTTCCTCCCAATGGAAAGGAAGCCTCCTCCACTGAAAATAAGCAATGAGATGTCCTAGATCTAGAGATCTAATCACCACTTGCTGCAACTTGCAAAAAAACCAAACCCTCAACAGGATCTGCTCTATAGTTGAAAGAATAAGCTTGGCCTTAAGCAAGATAGTGGACAATGTAGTACAAGACTCCTCCAATATCTCCTCAATTGAAGAGGTGGGATTCCCGATCAAGAACACCCTGTGCTAAACAAGACTCTATCTCAACTAAAAATCAAGAGAAATATATATGTATGAACAGACCATATATTCAGAAATATAATATACATCAATAGAATGAACAATCGCTGCCATCCTCTTCCTTTTATAAGTTATGGGCTTGCAAACCTTAAGCCCCATCCAAAAATATCACTACATTCACAAAAAGCATCTCCATCTAAAAGTGTGTTGTCCCTCATTGACGACCACTCCTCAATGACAACGTTGTTGATTTGGTCAGGTTGACCCAGTCAAAGTGATCCAGTCCCTTTCACACCAAGGGTGCCTTAATTACGCTGCCAAGGTTTGACTCTTTCACATTTGGAATTGGTTTATTCATTATTAAGGTGAATTATGGACTCCCTTTGTGCTCTTATTCTTTAAACAAAGCAATAAAACAAAATTGAATATTCCAACTATCTCATGGCTAATTGGGAATATTACACATAACCCCATATTAACTATTTGTCTTACCATAAATTTATCTGATTTCTATCTATAGCAACCAAAAGAGATAATATTCTGCAGTTTGTACATAGAATTGCAGGAGTGGTTGTTCTCTTCTCTTATCATCAAAACAAAATTTTTGTACATGTATTACACGAATCATAACAAATTTGTGCATATTTCTATTGGCATGATGAAGTGGGTGAAGATTTGCGACCGCCATCATTGTGGAGAAAGGCATTGGCATAATAGTTTTTCATTGAGGTTTTGCGAGACCCAGGGAATAGAACTCACCCCAGCTGCAAAGATTCTCGGTGTTTTAGTTTACTTGGTAATTTTAATGCGTATAATTGGGACACATGGCGACCATTTCGTTAGGCATTTGTTAAGATACGTATAATATGCAGAATCACAAAAATTTCAGAAAAGCATCTACTGAAGTTGTGAATGTGGTATATTAAAACAGCAAGGGAAAAAAAAATTAAAGAAAAAGTATAAATGTAAGTGTCACATTAAGTATGTATGACCTTTTGGCCATGTTCCACACCATTGGAGAGG
This sequence comes from Pinus albicaulis, assembly GCA_034641835.2. Lineage (NCBI taxonomy): Eukaryota > Viridiplantae > Streptophyta > Pinopsida > Pinales > Pinaceae > Pinus > Pinus albicaulis. The sequence goes on along the minus strand of CM076572.1, from coordinate 154,409,758 downwards.
TCATAGATGAGGAAGGTCACCTCCAAGAGTTCCACGACATTTTTGGAGAGCCCATCAGCCGTGGAATTGAGTTCATGCAAGATATGTGTGAAAGAGATCCCTTCAAAAGAGAAGAGAGCATACTTTATGTCTTGAAGAATTTATTGAAGGTATATATTCAAAATTTGGATTTTATTATTTTCCTAGTAGATGACCGGCTTGAAATCCGCATGGCCATTACTTCATTGTTATTAAAAAAAATTAATGAAGAAAATTGTAGCTGGGTGCAAAGTGCAATAAATTATGAATGGTTCTTTGTACCTTGCCTAGGAGCCATTCCAGACAAGTACATCATGTGATTGATGTTTGTACCTTGCCCTTAATTTGATATATAAGAGGGCACATGATCAGGATGCACCTCCTCAATGGCTTGTGATCAGCTTTATGTTTCATGCAGAATTTTACCACTAAACCCATTGTGATCTCTAGAAGGATGTTTCGAGTGTTGAAGATAACTGTGTTCCTAGCCTACCAAATATTGTTACCAAAATAGTGGGGACGCCCATGGAAGAAGTTGTCTTTATTTTCCATCCATGTCATGAGATTTTCCGCCAAACATGTGGAAGACCAAGAGCCATTTATATGCAATTATAACACTACTCTTTTGATTACTTTCATTGTGTATGCATCGGAGATAATTAAGTGTGAAATTATCTTTGATGATATTTGCATTAAGACTATAAATGAGGACCTTCCTAGTTCATATTCATGAGATTGTCCTAAGTTGAAATTTTGTTGTTTAATGCTATCCAAAGTGTAGTTTTATATTTCAGGGGTGCTTGTATTTTTTGTAGAGGTTTCCACTAATAGTGTGTTTCCCCAATAAGAAGGGAATCAATGTGAGACTTGTAGCCCAATTTTGTAGTGAAGTCCCCATTGTTGGGAATTTTTGACAATAATAGGTTAACATTGATCTCCTTCCAAAGTTTGATGAGATTTGTAGTTAGGGGATTGAAACATGTGTCCCATTCTACAACATCTTGTCCAACAAGGTGCAAATCTGTGAAATGTTTCCATCTTGTAGGCCCCCGGGCCAAGGGGAATTGTGATTTTGCATTTGTGAGGACATAGCACCACTTTTTATATAAGTGCTCGATTAAATTTTTTGATAATATATAGGCATCAACTAATCCCATGCATGGACCTAGTCCTAGATTCACACTTTCACGATTACCAATATGTAATGCAGACCATTCTCCAATTAGAGGGAAGACTAGTATGAAGGATTCTAGACATTTGATCCCTTTCTAGATTTCCTTGGTTAGTAGATCTAGTCCATGAATGTGGAGGATGAGAGATATTTGGCTTTGACAATTTTTCCCTAAGGGGATGTGTTATGAATTATCTACCAAAGGATCTAGGTTACTAGTTCTTTGATGAAGAGAATACTATTTTTGAACCCTCAACTGCCAATTTTTTGGGGAGAGAAAGTCTATCCCATTTTACCAAGGGATGCTTTTGTTATGTCCTTTGTTAGACCAAAGGAAATTTATACGGGTATTTTATTTTTTTAGATTTTAATTTTTTTTATGTATATAGAATAGTTTTTTTTAATATATTCTCCACTTATTTTTTTTGAAGAAAAAGTCATAACTTTATTCAACTTGAAAACATGGAAAAATTCCATTTTGCAAATGCACGAGGGAATTACAGTCATATTATCCAAAAGGCCTACCAAAAATAAGAGCTCAAAGCTCCATAGTTAACATTCCTCCAATCGAAGGTCCATGAAACATATTTAAAAAATTGGGGATAGGCTGCCCAAATAGCCCCCCAAAAATCCCCAAAAAACCCTAGAGAAATCATATCCTAGGACAAAGTTTGAGGAAAGCCAAGAGGCTAAGCATGTAGGCTTGTCAAAACCTAGTTGGAGCAACAAATAAATCCTTAAACCCCCATTAAAAGAAACTGAGGCACATGCTTCCCAGAAAGCCCAAGAAACCCCAGAAAAAATTGTGGCAAAAACACTTGGCAAATGAAAACAACTGCAAAAACGACAACATCAAACACCCATGAAAAGAGAAACCTAGCCAAGATAGCTTAAGGACCACCATGAACCTGCACCCACAAAGGCTACCTCCATTGCAACAAAAAAAATACATGAAATTGGGGATAATACGACTATAGAGTTTTCCCACCCCACCCCCCTCAACTTCCTTCGCAAGATCTAGGCCAACCATAGAAAAAGAGAGGCTTGAAATTGGAAAAATCGAGATTGTGGAGTTGTTGTACCCTCAACCCCTTCAACTCTCTTTGTAAGATATACGCCAAGAATAGAAAAAAAATATTCATAGGATGAATATGTTAGTGAAAAATGACCAAGCATCAGGCACAAAATCGCGGTGGTGATGATCCAGAACAACAAAAATGGTGTTCGATCTAGATCATGGAAGAAAAAATAATATAGAGGGATGCGAGAATAAGGGTTTATGTCATCAAGATCTCATCCACAATAACTTATCCACTTATTAAAAAAAATTTAATATTTGCATTCAAAAACATTTCTATTTTTAATTTTAATTTGAAAGGTTCATATTTTTCAATTTAAAAGAAAATTGTTTCCTTAGTTTGGTAATTTTAGGCACCCCACAAAAGATGGAGTTGGAGATAATGATGTGTTGTGATTCAAGTTTTAAATTTGAGGCTTTTGATTGTAATGGCCCCATCTATCATGCCCTCCATATCAAACTATTCATAATTTTAACCTTGTAGTGAAAATACAAGTGCTCACAATAAAACCACTTTTTGACTCAAGGTTTGATTTCAAGGTATTTGTTCACAATGGTATTGATTGTTGAGGCCAAATTTTCAAACAAGTTGTAATTTAAATTTGTAAATAAAGTAGGTTGTTACTAATATCATAATTTTTTTTGTGGGGGGTGGGGTTTGATTTTAAGGTCTTTGTTGGCAATGTCACCCCTCTTTTTAGTAGCAGGACCATAATATTATTTTTGGATAAGTAGGGTAGATTGTCCTTGATGGGTTCGTTGCATTTTGATTTTTGGGCACCTTCATGTTTCCCAAGGCCCTCTCATATTTTTTAAGGCACTTCATGTTTTCCAAGGCATTGGTTAGAGCTCTTGAGGCAGTTTTTGGGTTGTTTATGTATACTTAGACCTCTCCTATGCATGTTTTGTGGATGCTCCTTGAATGTTTTCCTATTTATCCCTTTATGATTTTATTTGTACTTTTTCTAAGGATTTGTCTGCAAACATGGAAATCATGGGTGATTTATCATATATTTTCGGTGACATGGAAAGGTGATGTGGATAATGCCACTCCCTTGTTGCAACTTAAATGATATGGACAAAACTTTGTTGAAGTATCTTGGAGAATAAGCGAACTAGAGTGGTTATTAATTCGATTATATTTTTATGTCACCCAACCATTTGGGAATTTTATGACCCAAATTTTTATTTTCAAAAGCATCTTCCATGCTTCATGGGATGCCACTAGGAAAAGCATGACCATGGGCCTTCATTTGGAACATTAGTTAAAGGTGTTTAACCATTATTTTTCCTTAATTTATGAAGTTGTTATGGTGATGTTGTTGTCTTATTGAAATCTTTGCATTATTTTAATTCAACAAAGAGAATGGGCTCATACATGAAGAGAACATAATGATATTTTTTCCCTCGGCATGAAAAGACATGCAATGGACTGGTTTATGAAGCTTGGAAGGGAAAATTTGTGTCTTTTGTAGATTTTATAAAATGGACTAGAAAAGGTTGTAAGTCATAGCAACATATGTCTATATTGAGTTGTCATGATGTGCTTGTTTCTACTAGGTATGATTCATTGGAAGGTGGTTCATTCATATATCAAGCATGGATAGGTGAGGAAACTCTTCTTGGTAGCAAGTAAATAACAGAGAAGATACTCTCTATGAGGCCTTTTAGGTAATTTTTCTCATTAAAGATTTTGGCAAAAAACTTTTTTGTCATTGTTGTGTGCTTTCCTTCTTTGTACAAATTATTAATTTATGTGTTACAATTGAAGGGAAATCCCTTTTCCATAATATATGCTTTTGAAATTTTCATAGGTGATGGTTAAAATTGAGAGGAAAAATATAGTAAGTACATATTATTGGCCATTTAGAACTTGAACAATTATATTAAAAGAATATGTATACATATCAAACTTTGTTTTGGAATTCTGCAAAGACATTTTTGCATGCCCTGGGAGGGAATTATCAGAGGGAGGAGAACACACACATTATTTTGGTTTTAGGACAGACCGTGGACTGATTTAGTTTGAATGCAAAAATGAGAAAGTGGATCTATTATGGACTTATGGGATTTCAAAATTACTTTCTATGACACAACAACTTTTTTTAAAACAACTGTAGAATTTGGCATAAGACTAAGCTTTTTCCTTGTCAGGAAAAGGCATATTTGGTGATGTAGGTCAATTTCCCTTTTCTATGGAAATTTTAATTTTGAGAACCATTTCTGTATTGTTATGAAGCTTCCAAAATCCTAGAAAATCTCAACTTGGAAAAGGGATCTAAAGGTTTTCTGAGTGACAGAAATGTACAACTAACATTTAGGAATCAATTAGTTTGACTATATGTCATTCAATTGACAAATAAATATGATTGTCCCATCCTATAATATATAAAATAAATAATTTATAGGACATATTTGGGCATATGGTGTTATTTATTGTTGAAAATATTCTTGTCATTCACCTTATTCCAAGGTCATGATACTTGGTTCTGGCATGGGTTTTATATAGTTTTTATTCCATAATTTATTATCTAGTTTATCATCGCATCTCCATTTATCTAGAGTCCATTGAACTTGAATAAGTGTCCACAATCCTTACTATTTTAGAGATTTTTTGTGGTTCACTTTGCAGAAACCGGAAGATCTATGACATTTTTGGAGCTTTCATTGCTTATATTGTTGGAGGGATATCACCTTTAGTTGTACTTGACTATGGCTAGAAGGTTGGAACCTACATCAATTTGTTGGAAATTTCTTCTCCCTTTATTAAGGCTCCCTCATCTGTGGACCATATTGTGTCAAGGACCTTGGTTCTATAGTTTTTTTAGTATCCTTCATTAGACCTATATAAAAATTCTTACATCATATATTTGTATTGATTTTGTAAAGAAATATCACATAATTTTTGTGATAGATGCTTATCTGATCATCTAGAGATCCTAGATTCCATCCTTCCCTGAGAATATTGTCCCTTTTAGCTTAATACAACTAAGCCCATCAATGGGAAAGGTCCCCTGTAAATCTCCCAAATTAGCCTTGCAACTAACTTACTATAAGGTAGCCAAAAATTGGATATCCCATCATTGCCAAGCATCCAACACATTCATGAGTTATGGGGATGATTTACAGTTGAAATCAGATATAGGGCCTGCATCACTAAAGGAAGAAATGATAGGATTTCAATCAGTTTCTACAAGTTCTTCAGGGTGTCTTTGTTGTTTATTTGAAGATGAGGCAGATAATGTGTTTGTCAATTCAAAACCCATATATTCAAAATGAATTCCTCTATGGATGCATTCTTCACTATATTTCTTAAGCATATTACGTCATGGCCTTGATTTTTAATTTTTAAGTGTTTCTACCACAAAACAAATACTATCTTATAATCTTGAGATATCTTAGCTTGTTTTCCACACAAGCTCAAAATAATAAATCTCATCATCTTTATCTACAAATTTAAAATTAAGTCAATTAGACTTGGATTATTTTTAGCCCACATCTAGCTAGGACCATGTTCCTCATCTTTATATGCAAATGGAGGACAAGTGACACGTATCTCATTATCATTGATCTCATTGACAACTTCTTCTATTCGACGTGTTATTGATAATAATAAAAATTTAGTCGAGTGTGTATGTTTGTGAAATGACAATCCTCACTAGATTCTTCTATTCCCTTACCTTTCTTATTCATCCCATCATGGATAGTTGAGAGATGTTGTTTCATAACCAAGAAATCATGCGCAGAATGATCTACATTCTGGTGGAGGAAAGGAAACATATCTAATAGTTGACATAGTTCAACTGCTATTATTTTGTAGATAACAATGGTTTAGTTTGACCTTTTTCATAGGAAAGAAATTTCATTTTTGTAATTAGATTCTCATCTGACATGGTCGGTGGAGTATTGTTTGGAGGAAGTGATATGCCATTCAGTCTTACGGGACAAATGTTTGACTCCTCTTTGGGAAAAAAATGATGGTCTCATCATTTTAATAGGATCAACTACTGTGAAACTTGGACTTCATTACTAAAATGAACCTTCTATTTCCTAACAACCTATCCCTTTAACACTTACTTGCAATGTCCGTAAAATTGGTTGTTCCATTTTCTTTAACATACAAATCTACCATCATTTCCTCTTTTCCATCATTTCCTAATTCATCTATTTTGTTGGCATCTGCAATTAATTCCTTTGATGCAATATTGTAAAGAAAACAAATGTTGAAAGCTTCCTGCTCTAACTAATTTAAAAAATTACCAGAAAATATTTCCCCAACCTTTGTATGGGAAAGATGATCTAACAAATTCACAACATGTGGAGGCCAAATCCTTTACCTTACATCGATATGCTTTTCCCTTAGTTGATTAGTGTGACCTTGTGATGTGATGTCTAGATTGCCCTAAAAACAATTGTCTCCTTGGAACTAAAAAATGCCATCTTTGTTTTGTTGCTTCAATGCCAATGTATAAGGTATTAGACATACTACTGTTGATGCAAGGAGTATTCTTATATGCTCAATTTGACTATAATGGGGGTTTCACATCCTCTAAGAATCAATATTTTCCTGCTCAATGCGTATACATTATTATACATTACAATGAGCATGAGCATGAGTATGGACATGTCCCAGGTGTTATCTGAACCTTGGTGGGGGCTTTAAAAGAATCATGCATTAGAGGACTTTTATTTTGATAACTTTCCTAGATTAATATTTTTTTTAGTTGTGCATGATCTCTCAATGCAAAAAAATAACAGAATCTCAGATATAAGACTAGAATGCATTATCATATTCATGATACTTCACCTTGAAAATTCAACAAATGTGAAGGAAAATTCATATTTTTTTACAGATTTCATCGAATTGAACTGCTTTGTGGTGATGGAATACTTATCCAAATGTACAGTATCTGTAAGTGGAAAAAATTGTGCCCCGACCATCTTGACTATCTTATAGGGTAAAGACAAAAATGGAATACCTCTTTGTACTTCTTACACTTTAAAATTTAAAATCTCCATTGCTTGTCATCTTGCAAAGGAACCTCAAATAAGAAGTCAAGTTGGGTTAACTCATGTGTCTACATTAATAAGATAGATCAAATAAGCCTCTTACTGCCTCAAAATAGCAGGATCTGTTGTCACTTTTTAGTAATTTCTAAGTACTTTATGTGTAAGGTTAGTATAACAACTATTATATCATATACAAAATCTTGAGAGATAATTCCCTAGAAACTATCCAAAGAAGTGAAAACACAACATGAATATGAGTGAAGGAAATAATACAGCTGTTCTTACTGGATTAGAAATTCGTTGGAGGAAGGAAAGCCAAAAAATCCAGATATCAACAAGTTCAACAATTCTACCATCTATTCATGTGATTCAAAACTTTAGGGATCCTGAAGACCGAGATTAATCTTTAAAAACCTTCCCCCTTTGGCCTCCTTCCCTCATCAACTGTTGAATCTCCCTCATCTTCCATTTCCATATCTTATTTTTCTTTTCTTAATGGAACCACATCATCTTGTTACTTAAAGGAAACCTCACAAACATAGCCCTAGGTAGAAATCATCTTCCCTCCCCACATTATGTTTGATCTCATAACATGCAAATGGTCATAAAAAGGGTTTATTATTCTTTCAAACACCATATTGCTCACTTCATAACGAGTAGGAGCAGCAGATGACCACCCATTGACTCTATTATTCACACCTCTGTAATAAGCATAACTTTCTTCACCAGATTCTAAAATCTTGTTCTCTAAAAAATTATTGATATTTTTTGGAAACCCAGAAGCAGGACCCTTTCTTTTTGTATTTTTCTCATTCCCATTTTCTTTCCTTTCCACTACAGGAAGAAGTGCTCCAAAAGCACTTATCCTGTTTATATTTCTCTACTTAATATTATCAACATCATTTGTGAACACATGGTTATGGCATACAACTGCAGTTGGGAAAAATCTGAATTTGAGTCTAGATTTGTTTTTTTCAAGTTCAAATTCACTTCCATTAGTCAACATTGGTTGAAACTTATCTTGCTCCTCTTTAACAATATGAAGGTTTGGTGGATGCACGGTTATTACATGAGTGCTTACTTTATATTTTTCTGTGCCTTTATCACTGCCATTCTTTTTCTTTTCTTCAGTCACCATCCTACAAGTTGTAACATTTCGTCCCCAAGATCTAGGTTGGAAATTGTCAGATGAAGGAAATGTTGTTTTCATACCAATGGCTCTATTTTTTCTACCTTTTCTATCGTTCTGTGTAGAGTGATTGCTACAACAAAATCATCTGCAACAACATCATGGTGGGCCTTTAATGCAAAAATGATTGACTTCAATTTCGTAAGCCTACCACAATATGCAACAAAATTGAGACTCTACCCTAACCAATGCACACGAAATTTGCAAATTTTCTATTGATTTCAACCCACGTAGTCATCAAAATAAAACATGCATTTATTTATAAATCACATACAAGGCACAAAATATTGCATCCACGAGAAGAAAATTTGTAAAGAAAAACAAAATTTAATTCATTTTATAGAAACTCTCACTTGTGCTTACAAAAAGTGTTGATGCTTCTGAGAAATCCTAGCATGTGACCTAATAATTCCTCTCTAAAAATCTCCACCCAAAGTGGAATCTATTATAGGAGGAGTAGAAGGTGCTATATAACCATGTACACCTTCATAAGGTGGATAAGGAGAAGGATAAGGAGTTTTTTCATTTGAATTATTCCACCATGTTCCAGGATCCCATGGTCCTACAGTGAAACATAAAAATTATAAACCCAAGTAGGAAAAAACAATTGAAAATTTTCAAATTGTTTCCTTGTAAGGACAATAACAATTGATTGAATTTAACTTGAAGGAATGTTGCTATTGAGATACCTTTGATATTTTTAAACAGGAATTTAATTGTTAAAAATAATGAATTTAGTAGGAATGAAATAATAGTCCCCGTGTTTAAACAATTAATTCTGAAGGTATGATAAAAATATACATTTGCATTGAGTGCATATAGATTATTTTAAATATTTCCTAGATATAATGATATCTTGAGAATGCCCCCTAGGCGCATGCTCCAATAGGTAGTAGGAATGAATTCAATGAAATATGTCATGTAGAAAGTGTTAGACAAGACTCATACCTAAGAGGAAATATGCACATAAATTCTCAAGGGAAAAAGGCTCTTGAATAGGTAGACTTTGCGCAATCAAAGGTGGTTAGGACAAGCTCACAAAATAACACTACGAATTCATGAGAGGTATTAAAATTATTCGATGTATTTGGACTTGAATGAAATATCTAATCTATGAATATTGTGGATCCTTGTAAGAAGTTCAATTTGTCAGTATTCTGCATCCTTTTATCCCAATTGAAAACACTTCATGCTTAGATTGATATCATATTCTTGATTTGTTTGTAGCCCTTTTGTAGTAAGAATTTGTTTCTTTTGTAGGATGTTTCGAATTCAAATTTGAAAACCAATTTAAGATAACTACTGGGAGGAGGACATCCGAAATACCTCTTTTATAAGTTATGCTTCAGCAAACTCATCTTTATTTGACAACCACACAAACATATTTGGTTCAAACAACCCAACATCTTCATCAAGGTAAGGTTTTGGTTCATGTTTTGTTATTACATAATTTTTCTATTTGTTGTTCCAGCAGCTTTTACTAGTTTTCTATAATATAATATACTAATATATTCAAATTATGTTTATAAAATGTTTTGGTCCAGACAAAAAGTTCTCCACCTTCTAAGAAATTCATATAATCCAAATTAAAGTGACACATTAAAGAAAACTCTATTTAGTGAGCATAATGCATTTGTTGATCCCAATGAATCTTCTTCCCCCGATGTTTAAGTTACTCATTTTGGTCATAACCAATCATCAAATGCTTTCTCTTCTCAGGGATTTGGATTTAGACTAGGTTCACCATCCCAACTATTTCAAAGGATGCAAAATTGATCTTTACAAGCAAGTCCATATATGCAAAGTAAAAATTCAATATTGTATAGATAGATCCATCCATTAAAAGGATGAAGTTACCACAAGAGTGTAGTTTTAGAAACTCATCAAGATTCTTTATCAAAGGTAGGTGATGCTTCCATAGCTGAAGTAAAAATATTGCAAGTGACCACCTCAACAATTCCATTAAGTGTTCCCTCTAGATCATCACTGACACGTTTAAAAGAGAATTTTTGTAAATATGGAAAAACCTCCATACCTCACAGCCTCTGATATTCACCCTTTAACTCGGTTAGAATATATTAAAGACCCAAATTCCACTGGACAACTTATATCAATTCCTCAATCAACAGTTCCTCGTGTAGTCACCCAAAGACATACCAACATGAAGGGTAACATGATCACCACTCATCAACTTCAAGGCTCATAGGATGAAGCTGTTATAGGGAAAATAATACTAAGTTTCCATTAAATGACACCACCTACAGTTTCTTCCTTAGATTTTTCTATAGAAAGGGAAACTAAGACACAAGGCTCTCTCACCTTCTCAACTTGACATTTTAGTCGAATAAATTATCAAAATGCTTTAGTTGTCTTCAGGAGTGGGTGATATAAATAATTTCAATCAAAAAATTTTGAATTCAAGATTAATGTAGTTTTGGCATCATACTAGTGAGGGACCCTTAGCCTTGAAAGTTGCTACCATGTATAACAGTTTGGGTGAATATGGAAGGTCTATAAATTTAAACTCTCAACAGATTCCTGCAGGGAGAAATATTGAGCATTTCTTCCTTGGCTCAGGAATAACACCAATAATTACCAGCCACACTAGTCTGTCAGACATGAAAGACATTGAATCTGCAGTAACTATGAAAACCCAAAAATCTGTGTCATTGCTAATGATGGAGGACCACATTGCATATCAACACCAATAATATTTATCTAAGGTAAACATTGGAGCTCTGGTTGCAATTACTCCTAGTAAACGTAACAAACAAGTGTCACAACTCATTCCCTGGCATGTAGAGATTACTCAATCTTGGGGGAATCTTCCCACTATAAGGTTTTGAGCTACTACCTAGCAAATTCACTTCCTTTTTTTGTTGTCAGTATTATGTGAGTTTATATCAGTGGTGTTATTTTTTGTTTATTCCTTGTAGTTTGAAATGTTTTGTGTTTATTTATGAATACTAAGCCAATGTTCATTCTAGGGGAAATTTTTTTAATTATTGTTGACTATTTATTTTCAATGATGTTGTGCTAACATGGGCATCTGCAACAAAATGCTTCACAAAAAAGTCTGGTTATATTTAAGGTCTTTCGATCACTTTTTTACTAGTAGTTAAATAATAAAAATTCATCCTTTCAAATTTTAAGACTTCATATGAATATATTTATTCTTCATGAACCCTAATTATTCCTATGTTGGCTACAGGAGAAAGATGAGATTGATAAACAAGAATAGGAAGGATCAATACCCCGAGTAAAGAGAAGATTAAAACTGAAAACTCAGCTGATGTAGCAACTAATTCCTCCAATACCTACTGCAAATGTTCATGGAAAATCAAGTGTGTAATATGAGAATGCAACATATACTCTTACTAAAACAACCTTTCGAGATGCATGCAAGTTAGCTTCCACCTCTAATAAAGATATGGGAAAGAAAGTTGAAAATGAAAACTTGTATGTATCTAGTTGGCTTCCCTTAGAATAATCAATAAACTATATTACAATTAGGATTTTGTTAGTTCTACATGTAGTTTTATATCTAGTCTATTACCTTGTAATATTGACCATATTTATTAAGCTGTTTTTTCTATCCGAAATATGCAAGTTTTCCTTTTAACATGAATTCTTCTAAGAAATATTGTACACAATTTTTTACTTGCTGAATTGTCTATCACATGGTCAAACTATATTTTTTCAATACCATAAGTATTTGATGAAAATCAATGAAATTCACTGCTTCATTTGTGAGGCCTTTGGGCAACATCAAAAACCTAAAATATTGAATGTGAATTTTGTTTTGAGGACAACAAAAAGATTCATGGATATAGCAAAGAATTTGGGAGATGAGTTCTCTAAGTTTATTGCTCTTTGAACAAGACCACTATTTGGAGTGTATTGTCAATATTTATAGTTGTTTATCAAGATTCAACAAAAAAATTATCCTTTTTTCTTGATTATTTATTGATGGATTTGTTATTTCTACTTGTTTCTCTTTCTTGAATTTTTTGTGCTAACTAGTTTGAACTAATTGAAGATCACACATTGGTGGTATTTCTATAATATGTTGAATTATTGCTTTTATTGAATCAAGTATTTGTTATAAAATATTAATCAATGTGTTATATCTTGGAAATTACAAGTATGGTAAATATGGTAAAACTATTGGTTCTTTGCATGCAAATCTACAAAATAGATAAAAATAATCTTATTTTATATTTTCATTATAATGATCACTGATGTTTTGAGTTTGAGTGAATGAGGATGGACACACGTGTTCCTTCAAATTGGAAGTTTGGTGTGGCAATTCAGTGTGTATTTTACATTCAAGAATCATATAGAAACTAGAATCTAAAAGTTACATTCCAAAATAATCATATTTGGGGGATTTCTAGTGGTGATTGCTACATATTTTGGATGTTGGAAATTTGCTCCAAATCACAACTAATATATTGTACAACAGGTCAGGAACACAATGTAAAGGGATTTGTCTTTGCAATTTATCCACTTATACTATAGTGATCCATAAATATAAGCAAAACATTAATAATTTGATATAGACTAGTTGACTTATTCATATGTGATAATGGACCCAAATAGTAGTTCTTATCTGAAGAAATGCTCACCAAACTTGGGAATTCTTGACATCATCGACCTCCAACCTTGGACTTATTCACTTAGCCTTCTACATTATTCAGTTATATACATGTATAAGAGGCTATCCTATTATTGTATCCTTTTTACTTCATTTCATTATATTCCAAACATAGTTTTGGCATTTTCTAAGAGTTTTGTTTGTGCTCCCACATTGTCTAAGTAATTTATAGCTTGATATTTTTAGCATGTAACTTATTTGGCATTATTGTGCCTAATAATTCCTTGAAGGTTGAATTCTAAGTTTACTAAGGTGTTATTTTCTATGGTGACATTTTATTCACTTTTTTTATACAGGTAGTGGCCACTGTTTCCCAATTGAAGAAAACTTGTTCGGGTTTTTTTATTTTATGGGGGAAAATAACATTGACAATATTTCTTATGTTAAGGTATATATCGTATAAATCCTTTATAGTCTACTTTAGTTTGTATTTCAAAGTTCATCATCTTTCACGTCTTATACTCTACATTGTATCTCATTTCTTTTTCAGAAAAGGAACTCAATATTGATGGTAAGAAGCAAAAAATGAAGAAAGAGGAGAACAATAACATTGGAGCGACAAAATACAAATTAAAGAGAGAGAGAGAGATAGAAGAGAACTAGTCTAGTGGTACCCATAGAGCCAATATCTCGCATAAAGCACACACTTAGAGACTGATGGTTGGGTCTTCAGATTTGGTGAATGGCAACTGCAATGCCTTGGAAACAAAATGATATTGTTTTGAAGCGATGGAACAATATTTCATGTGTAAATTGTACTCCAACCAATATTAAGTTGGAAACTCATATTGCACTACTTGACATTTTATATAATATAATTTGTGGTTGAAATTATTTATAGTTGCACTTGATCTTATTTAGTATTTTAATTAATAGATGTAACTTTGTGTTTTCATATTAGATGAACATGTACATTGTATGCCATTTTTTTACTTTATTTACTTGGAAAATCATACTAATTAATTTATGTTGATTAATAATGAACACAAAAAATTGATCTAAAACTATGGAATTTGTAGTTTATGTTGATTAATGATGAACACAAATAAAATGAATATATCACTAAATTATTTGGTTATAATGATTGTTAATGAAATTAAATGAAATGAATATAAACTACTAAAGTATTCATTTATATAATGAATATGAAACTACCAAAAAAAGATAAATGACTACTGCAAATGATAAGTTTGTGATTAAAAATAACGACTAAATTTTTCGTATATACAACCATTAGTAACTAATTTACAGGATCTTATAACATGACCAAATTTTGGTCATCTTTCTTTGGTCATTAATTGGTTTCAAACGATGACTAAAATTTGCATATATATGACTATTAGTAGCTAATTTATAGTATCTTATAACATGACCAACATTTTGGTCATATTTATTTGATCATTAATTGGTTTTCTAAGGTCATTATTTAGTAATATATTTTGTTTTATATTTGGTCATTAATTGTGACAATTATTGACTAAATAAATAACTAAATTAATGACCAAATTTATGACTAAATATACTACTATACAATAAAATTGAGACAACCAATTAATGACTAAGCTAAAAAAGACTAAAATTTGGTCGCGTTATAAGATACTGTAAATTAGATACTATTGGTCACTGACTGAAAAATAGTCGTTTATATGCAAATTTTAGTCACTTTTTTAGTAACTAATTAGCCATTTTGTACTAGTGACAAGGCAAAGTCTAGTTGTAGTAAATGAAACTTGGTCAAGTTGTTGTAGTTGAGGCAGGACTTGGTTGGGTTCCCCAGTCTCAAAGAAAATAAGGGTAGTTATGATGACATGATAGTTAAGAGAGCATGCTAATGAATGAAAATGTGTGCTAACACATGCCAGATAGTTTCAATGCATGATGAGGAGTATTGGGGAGTGCCAAGGCACCAAAAGGGAGAACTAGTTCAAAGTGCATGGAAATAAACAAATAAGAGTGTCTACCATGGAGTGTCAGTGAATTCTAGGTGTTCCATGGACGATCTATCTTAGGAGAATTTCGTAATAGAAATTTTAGGAGGAAAGCCTACGATTTTGATAAGGGGATGGAAAAATCAGTTTCAGATAAAGCGGGACTTTGGGCTAGACAAAACACTATTTTATCAATGACTTGGTTGGGTTCCCAAGTCACAAAAAAACATAAGGCTATCTATGAGGGCATGAAAGCTAGGAAGTTCCAAGGTGTGTATGGAATCCTAGGAAGTGATAAAAAATGATAGAAATTTTCAGGGAATTTTAGGCATTCAAAGATGTGCTAGGTGCTATGGGGTGGCAACTCCAACACATTCTAGGGAGTTCCAGGGAAGAAAAAAGTAGGACTAGTTTCAATTGCATGGAGATGAATGAATAAGAATGTGTGATAGGGAGTGTTATAAAGTTATAGGTGTGCTAAGGAGGGATTGACAAGGTATGATAGGAAATTCCAAGGCATGATAGAGTGCTGGGAAAGCATGCCAAGATGTGCTAAGTTCCAAGGTGTGCTAATGTGTGCAAAGGAGTCTTACGGAGTGTTAAAGAAACACACGGGATAACTATGTCATAATGCAAGGAAATTAATGAATAAGAGTGTTTGGCATGGAGTGTCAATGAGTTCTAAGTGTGCTAAGGAGGAGTGACAAGGCATGCTTGGAAGTGTTAAGGAATTATAGAGTGCTAGGGTGGCATGCAGTCAAGATGTGCCAACACATGCAAGGAAGTGTTAACTGGGAGTGCCAGAGAAACAAAATGGAGCACTACTTCAAACTGCATGGAAATGAACAAATAAGAGTATGTTATTGGAAGTGTGAGTGAGTTACAAGTGTGCTAAGGAGGGATCGAAAATGTATGATAGACAGTGTTAAGGGATGCTAGAGGCCAAGGAAACATGCCAAGATGTCCTAGGTGCTAGGGTGTACCAACACGTGCAAAGGAGTGTTAAGGAATGTTATGGAAACACAAGGGAGTACTAATTAAAAATGGATTCAAACGAATGAATAAGAGTTTCTATCTGGGAGTGTCAATGAGCTCTAGGTGCGGTAAAGAGAGAGTGACAAGGTATGATAGGTAGTGCCAAGGAATACGAGAGTGCTAGGGAAGCATGTTAAGATGTGCCAGGTGTTAGGTTGTGCTAATGCGTGCTAGGGATGTTAAGGAGTGTCAAGGAAATACAAGGAAGAACTAGATAAAAATGCATCGAAATGAATGAATAAGAGCATGTGAAAGGGAGTGTTAATGAGTTCTAGGTGTGTTAACGAGGGAGCAACAAGGTTATATTCTAGGCAGCTCCAAGTTATGCTAAACTACCAAGGTGTGTCAGGAAGCGCTAGGGTGTGTTAGGGAGTGTAAAAGCATGCGAATGAATGTAGGGGATGCTAACACATGTGACATAGTTCTAAGGAAATTAATACATGCCAGGGGCTATGGCATGTCAACATGTATACTTTGTTGCTTAGTTGTTTTATGACCATAGTTGGATTTGATCATCCTTGTCTTGGTAACTTGTTAAGTGGATGAGTTGAGATTGGAAATGAGTAGCCTAAGATTTTGTGAAACCATCTCCAAAAATAGAATAAAAGAGATATCAATGCCTTAGAAATAAGCCACTTAGAGGGGGGAACCTCCAATACGTTACATGAATGAACAATTCTTGGATGATACAAATGACAAAAACTCATTTCTATATATAGGAGTCCATGGGGCCACAATGTACTCCAAGTGGGGCCATAATGTAATCCTAGCCGACCTAACAATAATAATGTTAGGGCACAATAATAACAATATGGGGGTTACAAGGGTACAACAATAACAATAAGGGGGTTACAATAACAACAATAAGGGACTATACTACTAATATAGGGACCTAACATGCTCCTCTCCTTCAAAAAAGTGTTGTCCTCAATGCTTGAGTAGCTCTGGATGCTTTTGTATAAAATTTTCATCCTTCCATGTAGAATCTTCAGTGGGTATGTTCTTCCATTTGATGAGATACTCTGAAATTGATCGATTTCGTAGTTGTCGAGCTCTTGTCTCCATGACTGTTTTAGGTTCCAATGTGGTTTTTCCTTCCTCATCAAGTTCTGGCAATATTGTTTGAACTAAAATTTTGTCCCCTATAGCCTTTTTTAAGCATGAAACATGGAAAACTGGATGCACTTGCGAAGAAGTGGGAAGCTCCAATTTGTATGTCATAGTACCAATCTTTTGCAACACCTTGTAAGGACCATAGTACTTTGGCAATAATTTATTATCCTTCTTAGATTTGTTGAGGGAAATTTGTTTGTATGGTTGTAGCCATGAAAATATCGAGTCTCCCACATCAAAAATTCTCTCACTGCGATGTTAATATGCCTATTGTTTCATTCAATTTTGTGCCAAATTTAAGTTATCCTTTAAGAGCTGGAGAACTTCTTGTTGATGCTCGATGTGATCCTCCACATCTTGAACCCTAGAATTTCCCCTTAAAGAAGATGTGATGGAAGGTGGATGATATCCATAAAGTGCCATAAATGGGGTCATTTTTGCTGCAGTATGGAAGGAAGTGTTATACCACTATTCAGCGAGAGGTAACCACTTGACCCATTATGCTTGCTTATTATATACAAAACAACGAAGACATCCTTCCAAACATTTATTCACAATCTCTGTTTGACCATCGGATTGAGGATGATAAGATGATCTATGAGCTAGTTGAGTACCGAAACAAGAAAATAATTTCATCCAAAAAATTCCCATAAAAAAGGGATCTCTATCACTTACAATAATCTTTGGATTTCCATGTTGCTTTTGAATTGTTTCCATAAATGCAGTAGCAACTGTACTTGCTTTAAATCGATGAGATAATGCAAAAAAGTGTGCATACTTTGTAAGTCCATCAACTACCATCATGATGATACTCCTTCCTTCAGACTCAGGTAAACCTATGATAAAATCCATTGAAATATCCTCCCAACGTTGACCTGGAATGGATAAAGGTTGTATAAGACCTGGGGTCTTAATTGTCTCAACTTTATTTTGATGGCAAACCAAACATTCCGCCACAAAATTTTGAATATTAGATATAAGGCTATCCCAAAAAAATTCTTTCTTCAACCTGTGGTACGTTTTTAAAAATTCCAAGTGTCCTCCTAAAGGAGAAGTGTGCAATTCCAAAAGAATATTTTGTTTGAGTTGGGAATTCTTGAAAATATATAAGCGATATTTGTACCACAAGGAATCATTTTTCCAACTAAATGTATCAAATGCACTAGGATCTTGTTGCAACTTTTGAATGAGTGTCCACACTTCTTCATCCTTATTCCATTCATCCCTTGCTTTGGTTATCCAATCTGGTTGGACAATAGAAATGGAACAAAGCAATGCTACCACCTCTTCATCTTTTCTTGAGAGTGCATTTGCAACAACATTTAGCTTCTCTTTTTTGTAGATTATTTCAAAGTCATAACCCAACATCTTTGTGATCCATTTTTTCTCCTCCTCTGAAGATAGTCTTTGTTCCAAAAAGTGTTTAAGACTATCATGATCAGTTTTTACCTTGAAGTGTCTTCCCATTAGGTATGGTCTCCATTTCTTTAGTGCATGTATTATTGCTAACATTTCCTTCTCATAGATAGCCTTTTGTAAATACTTTCCTTTGATTGAACGGTTTTCAAAAGCAATGGGTCTTCCTTCTTGCATTAAAATAGCACCAATTCCATTTCCTGAGGCATCCCGTTCCACAATAAAGGTTTTTGTGAAGTCTGGCATAGCTAAGACTAGTGCTAGGAACATTACCTCTTTAAGATGTTCAAAGGCCTTAGTTACTTCAGGAGTCCATTAAAATGCATCTTTCTTCAATATTGTTTTTAGAGGTGGTGCTATACTCCCATAATTCTTAACAAACTTTCGATAATACCTTGTTAACCCGAGAAATTCACACACCTTCTTTATGGTTGTGGGGACTTTCCATTCCTTAATGGATTTAACTTTGTTAGGGTCTACTTTAACACCCTCATGAGATACAATATGACCTGGATATTCCACCTCTTGTACTCCAAAGAAAAATCTGGATGTTTTTTCATATAATTGTTTCTCCTCCAATAGTTTTAGCACCCTGTCAACATGTTGAACATGATCCTTCCAAGACCTGCTGTAGATTAGTATATCATCAAAAAATACTAGCACAAACTTTCTAAGGAAGGGTTTGAAAATGGAATTCATCAACCCTTAAAATGTAGAAGGTGCATTGGTAAGGCCAAAAGGCATGACCAAAAATTCATAATGACCCTCATGAGTTCAAAATGTTGTTTTTGGAATATCTTCAGTCTTCATTCTAATATGATGATATCCTGAACGAAGATCCAACTTGGTAAAACAAATTGCTCCATGTAATTCATCCAATAATTCATCAATCACAGGAATGGGAAATTTATCTTTAATGGTGAGCTTATTGAGCTCCCTATAATCCGGACACATTCACCATGATCCATCCTTCTTGTGTACCAATACTACAGGAGCAGAGAAAGAACTTTGACTAGGATGAATTATACCCGCCTCTAACATTTCTGCAATCATACGTTCAATTTCGCTCTTTTGGAAGTAAGGATATCTATAAGGCCTGATGTTTGGAGGAACACTTCCTTGAATCAAATGAATAGCATGATCATGATCACGAATAGGTGGGAGTCCTTTGGGAGTTTCAAACACCTTGGAATGATTGTCCAAGACTTGTTGGAGATATGTAGAAATAGATGATTTTGATGTCGGAACTTCTAGTGAGCATAATTGTGCAATTACGCCTCGTTATTCTTTCTTTAGAAGCTTTGTCATGACATTAGAGCTTATTATCCTTCCCGGCTTCCCTTCAATACCCCGTAATTCGACTTCCTTTCCTTCTGAAAACAATTTCAAGAAAAGTTCTTGAAAATTAAAAGCTACCGTCCCCAAAGATTGTAACCATTGTACTCCTAGTACAACATCAGCACCTCCCATAGGAATGGAAAGCATTGGAATAGTCAATACATATTCCCCCATGGCTAGCTTGATATTATGGCATTTTCCCGAGCAATTTATAGTTCCTCCATTTGCAACCATCACTTGACATTCTGGTGCTGGGTATAGGAAACAATTCAATTCCTTGGCTACCTTACAATGAATAAAATTATGGGTACTACCCGAATCAATCAACACTATTACCTTTTTCTTCTTGATATTTCCTTCTATCTTGAGAGTTTTATGAGTGGTAATTCCAGCCAATGCATTACATGATATGGTCGGACTTATTTCTACTTCTTCTAGGGTTTCCTCCTAGTGTAAATCCTCTTCTTTTGAAGTTTCTTGTTCATTTTCTTCCTCCTCTTCACAATCTATCTAAAATAATTTCTTCTCAGCACACTTATGACCTTTAGTGTATTTGCTATCACAACTGTAGAAAATACCTTTTTCTCTTTTTTCTTCCAATTGTTGTGGTGTCAACCTTATAGGTTTTGGAAGTCTAGGAGTAGCAACACTTCCATATTTATAGATGTGAGTGGTAGGCTTCCTTGTTGCCATCATTTTACATTCAATTTTCCTTGCCAACCTAAATGCCTTCTCCAATGAATCAGGTTCCCAAACTCTAACTTCATGTTGGACGTTATCCTTTAAAGTCCCTATGAAGACATCAATCCTATGTTCCTCTAGAATATCAGTTACCCTTATATTCAATTTTTGGAAGTTCTCAATGTGCTCCCCCAATAAACCCTTTTGTTTGAGATTTATCAATTGGCTAAAGAAGGTGTTTCTCTTTGTATCCTCATAATGTGCTATCATTTCCTCTGTAAAAATTGATCAAGTGACAATTTTTTTATAGGATCAAGGCCATCGATACCATACAAATGTATTTTTTTCCAAATGTAAAGTTGCAATGCGTACCTTTTGTGTGTTTTTCACATTATTGAGATCAAAATATTGCTCCATCTATAGTATCCATGTTACGGGATCCTTTCTATCAAAATTCCTCGTATCCATTTTTGGAATATGGTGGTTCTTCCATCCAACATTAGAGTTTATGAAATCGCGATTAACATTTATTTTGTTCTCATCATGAGTTTCCTCTAGTATATTTTCACCTTTAGGAAACATTTCTTCTATCAACTTTTTCAAACCTTCCATGTTTGCTTTTATATCATTCTTCATGTTTTCCATTTTTTTCATTGATCTTAGCCTCCATGTCATCCATCTTAGATTCCATGCCAGCTTCCATGCCATCCATCTTAGCTTCCATGCCATTCTTCAAACCATCCATATTAGATTCCAAACCTTTCTTCAAACCATCCATATTAGTTTCCACGCCTTTCTTCAAAACTTCCATGTCATTTTTTGTTGCTCTTCGTGAGAGCGAAATTTGTTGCATTTGCTCTTGTAATTTTGATATGTCATGTTGCATTTCTTCATCTTCATGAGCCATAGTAGAACCTTCTGAAGGCTTGATGGGTGTTGAATTCTTTTTAGGGGGTATTTTAGAACCCAATACTGATATCTATTTTACAATATGCCCTTGAAATCAATTCAAATTGATTCTTCAAACAAGACATACGTAGTTCGGAAAAAAAAATACACACCTTTTTCTTGCTTTTGAGGAGCTCGATATTGGAATTGAATTATATTTGTGATTTTGGATCTTAAATATCTGAAATTTATCCTTGAGGTATCCCTCTGAGTCCTCTTTCGAATGCCATAGGTCTGACCTGATTTTGATTCTTCACGAAAAAGTTATGTCCAATCTTCCACAATGACCTAATTATGGACTGGTTCAATAGAGAAAACTTGTATGACTTGCCACGTGTCACTTTTTATTCCTTCGGCTCTGAAATTAATAGACAGGAAACTAAATTCCATGTACTTCTGGCCACATTTTACAAAATTCCAATCTGATTCTGAAAAAGAGAGTTGTGAATATTTTCCCACGATCACCTCTTTGAGATGAAATTCGGGAGCCTGAAAACGACCTAACTTCCATAGACCATATCTCCGAAAATATTGCGAACCAAGCTCTGAAATTTTGTGACGATTTTCCTCAAGATTTCGACTTCACACCCTCAAAATTCCATCTTCTGAAACTTCGTAGAAAAAATTTATAGTGAAAATGCCACGATGCCCTGTTTGGAGTAGCGAAACCCTAGAATCCAAAGCTCTGATACAAAATGTTGTGAAACCAGCTCCAAAAATAGAAGAAAAGAGATATCAACACCCTAGAAAAAAGCCACTTCGAGGGGGAAACCTGTAATACATTACATGAATGAACAATTCTTGGATAATACAAATGAAAAAACCTCATTTCTATATATAGGAGTCCATGCGGCCACAATGTACTCCATGTGGGGCCACAATGTAATCCTAGCCTACCTAACAATAATAATGTAAGGGCACAATAATAAAAATATGGGGGTTACAGGGGTACAACAATAACAATAAGGGGGTTACAATAACAATAATAAGGGACTATACTAGTAATATAGGGACCTAACATAAGATGAGTTATAGGGAGTTCTTAGGTGAACAAGGCATATGTTGAATTTCCACAACACATGAGAATATGGGTAACTTTGGTCTTAGAATATTTTATTCAAAGATACTCAAGTGCCACAATACATCTACTTTAGTGCATGTGACAATTTTTAACATTTTCAAACTATTCTTCATTAAATCACAAACTATAATATAATAGGCTAGATCTCTGGTACCAGGGATCATGGTCGTTTACAATCACATTGATACAAGGAATAAAAATAGGGCTTTGTGTTAGTCCTTTGAATACCAATATACCTTGAAAAATATAATGCTTGACTCACCTTTTTTATGGTGGCCACACATATCCCTTTCGGTCCACATGTCATGAACACATTTGGCAATTTATCTTGCCTCCCATTATGCAACTCCTCAATCTACCTCTATCAATTAAATTAATTCTTGTAGGTTACTGAAATCAACTCAAAAAACCTTTCCCTCTATCTACCTCACTTTTCCTTTAAGGTCTGCAACACTTAGGGCTTTTGATCAGTTGTTCACAGCTCTCTTTGTGAACAACTCTTTGGTCTACCCACATTTTCCATAGTCTTGCTCCACGATGACAAGTCTAGGTATATGGAGGTTTCCCTTCTTCTCACTAAGTCAATCCTATATAATACAGTGAATTATGGCTAGTTGGATAGCCCACTTGACTGCTACTTTAGTCCTTTAGAGTCTGCATGTCCTTAGGACAATACACCTACCCTTGTACCAGTCTTGTTTTCCTTCACAAGTAGAGGAATTAGGGCTCTTCTTTGATTGTCACCTAACAACCCTCCAACTATACTTGGACTTCCATCAATTTTCCCAACCACAGTCAATTATTTTACTCATCTAGTTCCCAAAACAATGCCCTCATCTATGGCTCTTCAAATATGCTACCTAATAGTGAATTGAGTCCTCTCAAAATCATTATTCTTGTGTGCCAATTTATTTTTTGTCCAATTTATGAACAAATCTGAACTACTCCTCTTATCACCATTGTAACAATTTTTAGATGACTAGACTAGGGTCACAAATCATCCACTAATAGTCTATTGACTAAATTTTTATAGGATGCTTCATATCTTTGTCCAAAAATATATGGATAGGACACCAAAATCAACTCCTCTTCATGTCAATCCATTCCTCATATGGAACATTTCTTCTGCTCAATCTTCTACTTGGGTTCCACTGTCCTTTGGATTTGTTATCTCCGCATATACTTTTGAAAAAAAAAATCCAAATCTATGGTATATACTGCAGAGATAAACCTCTCTCTAAGGGTCATGACCCCTCTTCTTATATGCATATTTGTCACAATCTTAAGGAAATACATTATGGAATTAACATGCTAGGAAATATCCCTAAATAGGGCATCATACTTCTATTCTAATTTCTTTAGAAAAAACCCTATCCACCCATAGCAAAAACAACAACTCTTGCCTCCATAAGTGACTCATCCTAGCTCATATGGATCCATAGATTTTTGGCATTTCTTTGACTGAATCTTGACCCAAACTTTAGATGTCTACAACCCCCAAACTACGGTTACCTCAGTAAATATTACACCTATGTCTACCTCTATTCTAGACCTAAATTCTAGTGTAGTCCCTCCTCCATCTGTATTGGTTTTTATTACAGACTTTGCAGCCTACTAACCACCACAAGATATGGTCTCAACCCCCTCTACTATTTCAAATTTTGATGCGGGATTCACACAGAAACACCCCTGAAATCCCATGCCCATATTCTCATGAGCCACCTCTCTTGAGCTCGATCTTCCATAAGAGAACCAAAAGTATGGCATCCTACTTCCTATCTCGAACCCATTAAGGTATGTGACATTCTTGTGAACCCTCACATGATGATATTTCTCTTGGTGAATGATCATGGCCTCCCTTTAGAAACCCATACTCATACCTTTAACTCAACCTACTTTAGGACTACATCTCTCTTGGCCTCCTTGATTAAATGAGCTCCTTCTCACTTGATGTTATTGCCTTCATACTAAGGCCTCCTTAAATATATTTTCCTAGTTAGGCATCTTAAGAAACCTATAGAACTTATGGGCTTTATACACTTAGACCTTAGGAAATATTATTTTCCCTTTTTAAATTTATTTTATATTTTAAACCCCATCTTGGGTTCGAAACCCCTTCGCTTGGTTTCTTTTCCAGAAAATCATTTTGTGACCGAAATCATACAAACCCATCTCAATACGCTTCTGGAGTACCTCCCAAGATACACAATTCAACAACATAGTCTAGTTGTAGTAAACGTAACTTGGTCAAGCTCTTGTAGTCAAGTGAGGACTTGTTTGGGTTCCCAAGTTTCAAATTAAGTAGTTTCAAATTAAGTAAGGGTAGTTGTGAGGGCATCATAGCTAGGGAGGGTTAGGGAATGCTAAGTAATGAAAAGGCATGCTAACACATGCCAAACAACTTCAATGCATGCTAAGGAGTGTTAAGGAGTGTCAAGACATCACAAGGGAGAACTAGGTCGAAATGAATAGAAATGAACAAATAAGAGTATGAGCCAAGGAGTGTCAGTGAATTCAAGTGTGCCATGACAAAGTATGTTAGAAGAAGTTCATAATAATATTTGAAAGAGAAAAGTCTACGATTCTGATAAGGGGCTTGAAAATGAAGTTTTATATAAAGGGAAACTTTTTGTTGGGCACAACACTATTTTTCCTTTATCTGTTATTTTTATATGACATGTCACATACTTTGGTCGAATGCTCATGTTTTAAACTATTTTAGACATTTCATATTGTATATTTTTGTGTATAAGTTTTGGGGCACTCGGCTTGTGCCAACTTATATCTTGTCTATCTTGAGTATCTTCTCATTCTTGAAAACTCTATGTTAATGCTCTATTGTTTATATGAATCAGACATACATGTGAAATATTTCCTATGTAAGCTATGTTGCTTAGTTTGTTTATGACCATGGATAGATGTGATCCTTGTCTTGGTAAGTTCTTAAGTGGAAAAATCTTAGCTTGGACATGAGTGGCTTAAGATGAGGTATAGGCAGTTATTAGGTGAACAAGACATAATTTACTTGTAGTAGGTGTAATTGGTTAAGTTGTTGTAGATGAAGCAAATCAATGTCACATTAAATGCAGTAGTTAAGGACTTGATTTGGTTCCCAAGTCGTGAAAAAATGTAAGGATAGTTGTGAGGGAATGAGTGCGAAGGCATGCTAGGGAGTGCTAACATGTTCTAGATAGTTCGAAGGCATGTCAAATATGATAATATGTGTCAAGTTATAAGGCATGCCAAGATGTGCAAGGGTGTGAAAATATGTGCTAGGGACTATCAAGGAAAAAAAAAGGAGAAAAAAATTAAACTACAAGGAAATGAACACATAAGAGGTTTAATAAGTCATCAATTTACCTTTTCCAGGAGGGGCATGGTAGGCACAACAACACTAGGTGGAAATAGGTGCCAAGTGCCAAGCGTTAGTGCATTATAAGTGCCAAATCATCCTCGATTAAGTCTCCTCTATTATCCAGTAATTTGTTTGCAAATAACTCTAATATTAAACCATGTCAAAGCATACAAAGGCATCGTAATGAATGTTAGACGTGCTAATACTTTCCAAGTGCCAACATGTGCCAAGTGCTAGTGTGTGCTAAGGAGTGATACACATTTTATGAAGTGGAATGACATATATAAGAGTGCTAAGGTGTGATAGAGTGTGCTAATGCATGTTGAGGAGTGTTATGGAGTACTAGGGAAACACAAGGGAGCACTAGGTAAAAATACATGGAATTGAATGAATATGAGGGTGTGCCAGGGAGTGTCAATGATTGATAGCTAGCATGCCAAGAAGGGAGGGACAAGGTATGTTAATCACAAAGTAAGGCATGCTAGGGAATGTCAGGGAATGTCAAGAAGTACCACAGTGTGCTAATGACTTCCAGTGTGTGCTGACATGTGTCAAATAGTACCAATACATGGAAGATGCTAAGGCATGCTAGGATGTGTAGGGTGGCAGGGCATGCCAATATGTTTCAAGGAGTATAAAGGCAAAAAAATAAGAACTACACTAAAATGCAAGGAAATTATCACATAAGAGGGTTAATAAGTCAAGACTTTATCTTTTTCAAATTGGCATGCTAGGCACACTAATAATAGGTGCCAATACATGCCAAGTTTCAATGTGTGCCAAGTGCTCATGTATGTTAATAAATTCCAAAGTATTCCAGGGCATGTTAGGGACTACAGGGCATGCCAACACATGCTAGGTGAGTGTTATTCTATGCTAGGGCATGCCAACATGTGCTTGGGTGTCCTAGTCATGGCAAGATGTTGTCGTTACAAAGATGTTTTAAGACATGCGAGGTGCCAAGGAATGTTAGTGTTTTCCAAAGCATGTTAAGATGTGCTAAGAGTTTTCAAGAGTGCTAGATCTCTCTCATTCATAGAACTGGAAAAGCTTGATTTTGTATTAAATAATATAGTTTCTCCACACAATAATGGAAATTTATTTAAATGAAATTTGTTAGATAATAAACCTAATAGAGATGAATCATGTATTAACTCATAGGAAAACTATATGCTTGTTACTTGAGGGAAATGATACACACTAATAACTTCTTAATAATTTGACTTACTCTAACCACTATATGGCCTTGGACACATAATGAAAAAGACTCCACAACAATGGTCTTAAATCGTTATATTTTAACAAAAAATATAGTAACATGCACATAACATTATCAAAAACTCATTGGAATGATCAATGATGACGAACATTTTTTGACCGTCACCAAAAGTAACAGAAAAGAGAATTGGTGAGGGTCAATAAAAGATCATCACTAAAGTGTCACCAAAGAAAGAATTAGTGACGACGTTTAACAACCCTCACCAAAAGTGTCAATGAAAATGGATTTTGTGTCAAACCTTAAAGGACCGACATTATATGCACTTATCCCCTTCCATCGGGAAGTGGGGGGATAGGTAGGCTCAAGCTTCCCCCTACCACCCCTTGAGGACCTTTAGGTACTCGCTTGATAGGGATAGGATAGAGGATTTATTCCCCTCTTTTCACATACATGTGAATCTCAGCTGCCTACCCAATTCAGATTAAAGGTCCACCATAGGCATGACCCTCACCAATGTCCTTTTTTCTTGTGGTGATTTTATGTATATTTTTATTCATAACATTTCCCTCCCCTTCAAAAATATTTTTCCTCAAAGCTTACTGAGGAAAGGGATTTATCTATTTTCCTGTTTTGAATATATTATTCTATCAGTACTTTAATCTTCATTGATACAAGATGATATGATGCTTTGAGTGATAAACAAAATTGTCGGACTGAGAATGGATCTTACCACCCTAGATTAATTTTTTGTGGATTATTTTGATCATTGGAATTTGTAATGAACTATTATCATAGGGTTGGATTCTAGAAAATTCAGTATTCCTACAATAGAAATTTGCTTCTTCCATTTTGAATGGTTCAAATATGTAAACTAGACTAATTTTCTACTCGTGTGATTCAGATGACGATAAGGGGTTCTTATGGTTAGACTTTCCCTTATCTTGTGTGTGGTAGATTCATTATTTACTTTACGTACCATTGTTGTTGATTTGGCTACTAAATAATCACTTGGAATTTCCATTGTTTGAACTAAAACATAATATGTTTTAACTTCTATAGGTTTCTCATCTTCTTGAGATATCATATTTACTGTATTGGAGTTCATATGTTTTTCTTCAAATTGGACTGAAGACTTTGACACTTTTTTTATGATAAATTCTTCTAATTTTTTGTTCAATGTTTTCTTATCATTTTTAAGTTTCTTAATTTGAATGAGTAGATTCTGATTATGATTTTTGAGACATAAGAGTTCCTCATTTTCTAAGTCAAATTTATTTTGGCATTCAAGATTCTCATTTTTTAAAGACTTGATTTATTCTAATAACCTTTTTAAGGTATTTTGAGCGTAAATTTTCTTATTTTTTATTTGATAGACTTTCATTGAATTTATTTTTGAAACTTTATTTCTCTTATTCTAACTTGTGCTTTTTAGTTTTACACTTTTTGACTTGTGTGAGTAGTTTCTGGATATGATTTTGTAAACAATAATTTTCTTCATTTTTATAGGATGTGGTGTCCTCTAGCTCTTTTTTCTTCTCCGATATTGAGTTTTTATTTATTTGAGATATCAATTTTGTAACATCCTTAAAGTATTATAATGAGGACAATATTGATTTTGACTTCATTGTCATGTCTCGAAATGTGATCATCTTTCCCTTTTATAGAAAAACATCAATTTTGTTTTCTTTATGTTTAACATGAACACACCCAAATCTCTAAACCAAGGATGACCAATAATTATTTCAACTTCTATATCATAAATTTTTACAACATGAAATTGAGATATGTACTCATATGATCTATTGTTATTTTTAATCATTAATTTCATCTTTTTTTCCAAGAAAACAATGTTGTTTCGCCTACATTGACATCTAAAATTAACATTCAATTCGTTTGATTAATATTTATGTAATTTTTGTCGTTTCTTGTACTAATAGTGATGGTAACTTTTTTCCTTGGATGGTCCATTTTAATGTAATTATCTCGTGGTGTGTGATTAAAATACCCTTATAGGAAAATTTTCCTTCCTTAGTTCCCAGATTAGAAACTACTATTTTCTTCTTCCCTTTAATATCCATTCAATAGTTTAGTTCTTCAGTTGTTAAAAATTATCTAAATCATTTTCATTTTTATTTATATCATATAGTTTTAAAATAATTAAACTTCTATGTATTTCATTAATTGGAACCTAATATCTTTATGAAACTATATGGCTTCCTTAACTGGAACTTGAAACCTTATATATATTTATTATATATATATATAATGAAATATCTCAAAACCTTTTACTATAACCTTAACAACAGGTATGGTGAAGGATAGACTATATGTATCAGTGACAATGGAAAATGAAGGGATATGATTTTCCAAATGGGTGATAGGCGATGTATGAAAAGATGAGACTCTACTAATCAGCGTAATTATCATGGTGATACAGGTCTGGTACTGTGGTAGAGATGATACAAGAATTAAACCATGAATAATCGGTGGCCTACAATGTCTTCCCGCAACAATGAGGCAAATGGGGATTCGTGGTCGCCCGAGAACTGGCAGTCACTACAAGAAATCTGTGAATGGAAGCAGCGGCATAGTTGAACAGGCTGGAAATGGTGGATGGCTCCAAAGTAGGCACAAGTAAGCAGATTTAATTTTTGATCTTGACACAACGACTGAAGAATAGGTGTGTAAGGATAGGGTTGTCAGTGGACTGGTAGTGATGGTGGGGATGAGGTTGTTGGCGGATGAACAGGGACGTCGACACTAGGGAATTGCATATGATGGGGGAAGCAAGAAACATTAGTGTATATGGATGGGTTAGTCGGATACTTCGTTGGAATTTTTTGGCAGCGGAACAAGTGTTGGCAGTGTCTAGCATGAGGAGAGGAACGAGAGAGAAATGTTATGATGTTTTGGGCATCAAGTGGTGGTAGCTGGAATTGGAAGGTTGCGAAAGTGGGTGTAGTCGAAGCCCGAAGGCTCTATGGTGGTCATGCCACAGGCTTGTTTTTTTATCTATTATTATTATTATTATATTTTCTAATAATATATTTTTTTTCAATATATAATTTTTTTTTAATGAATTGTTTTATTTTTTTTTATTTCTTTCTATTTCTTTAATTATATATATATATATATATATATATATATATTTTTAAATTCTCCTGATTTTTTTTAATAACTTCTTTTTCTGTATTTTTTATTTTTGATTTTTTTAAATGGCCCAAGACCTAATGGGTAAATGGGAGAACCTCCAACGATGTGTAGTGAAACAATTAAATAGCACGAAAACAAGGTTAAAGAGTTGATGGCCAAAGGCCTGTATATGCAAATGTGGCTTTGATACCAATGTAATGAACAAATTTCTTCTACTCAAAGGAATGCTCTAATATGAATGTAACAAATAAAGTTTGTATATGCAACAGAGTAATCTTCAGAAGACTTCGAAGACAAAGACATCCATTGTTGGAAAAGTAATTTGTAATGAATATTATATAAAATAATTGATGAGATGATTACAATGAGGGTGAGGGCCTACTTATATACCCTAGGTAGATGTCTCTTCACCAATGGTCATTTACTTAGGGACATACCTTTTCATTAAGTAGTTACTAGTTAATCATTATTTATTACTATTATTATTGTTTTACATTATTTGTATTATTTTATGTATATTTTTATTCATAACACTTCACATATTCCCGCCAAATATTTATCTTCCTTTGAGACTAAAAATAACTATCTTGGATTTAATATTCTCTATATAATCATGCAATTTAAAAAATATCTTCATCCCAAGTAGCTTGCTTCTGAATATTCTAGTTTCTTTATCTCTCCATCAAATGTAGGAGGATTTCCTTTCTTGAACTCATCTGGTAAGTACTACTTCTCTCTCCCCCTATAAGGATGATGGCGGTGATGACAATGATGTCTGTCTAAACCTAAACTAGAATAGAACCCATTAGTGGTACCTCTCCTGTCATGTGTATCCAACCATCTGCCACCTCTGACTATATTGCCTTTTTCCAACTTTTATCCTGATCGAGACCTTCTACCATATTCCCCATTAGTCCTTTCTTTCTATCCATTATTTATCCTTTTTTTCCCTATCTCTCCAAATATGATAAGCTCCAAAACTTCTGATTTCTTCCTTTAAATTTCCCAAGGTAATTTCTATATCAGGAGAATACTCATATCCTTGCTACTCAGTTGATATGTAAGGGGAATTACGTGCACTTTAATCCACCATTTTTCTTGTCATCTATGATCTTCTTCTTCCTCCATTCATACCAGGTTAGATAAACCAAATATAGACATAATCAAAATTATACCTTAGTGAAGTTCATGGGAGCCTATCTCATTTTCACAAATCAGTCTAAATTAACACGATATACATGTATAGACACATAATGGCATCAGTCTATCAACATCTCACATCATGCATAAACTATAAAACCGACAATATACATGATAACTATAACCACTACAATGAATGTATGATATACTATGTATGCATAACAAACACTTCTAGCCCATCTAGTCCAAGTGTTTGAACCTAGAAGCTATGATACCAATCTGTAACATGCTCCTCCCATGTTTACATAAATTCACAAGCTTGCCAGGGTAAACATGAGATGGGTGTCACTATGATATGACCTGACCTCCAAATTCCAGTTATGGAAGTGGGGTTGACACATCGACAAATTTTAGACATTCCTCAGGGACTATAGACCACTCAAGAGCCTCCAAACCACCCCAAGTGATTGATACCTTAGCTAGAGTTATTTTCACAATGGAAACTTTGTAATTGCATGCACAACACAACATCAGTGTGGTTATGAGGTACCAAATGCATGCATAGTCCTGCTTCCATGCAGTTATCAACCAAAATCTTCAGTTATATGCCAACGTTTCTGAGATCTGAGCTAATTTTCTAGGCTAGACTATAGATCATTGGCCAAACATTTCTGTAACTTTTGAGAAACATAAATAAGATTCTAACAATGCTAACCATTTAGAACCCAAGCAAGAACTTTACCTAGACATTCCTAATCCACAATAGGAATTTTTTCAAACATATGGTAAACATATAAGTTACAGGTCATGAATGCATATCTAATATTAAATCTCATAATTTCATTTTAGAATCACCAAAAAGGCTTAATTCCCTCTCAATTAGTTGCAACAACACTTGTTATCCCATGCATTAGTCAACCATTCAAACACTTATTGTTGTAATGGTCTATTTACACCTATTTTATCATCATAATCATGTATATGTATGTTAGTAATTATCGGTAGATGTGAATGAAGGTTGGTTGTGAGTAGGTATACTTGCTCCAACTATATACATCATGTATAAATATACACTAATATCAATGTAAACTTGGATTGGAATTCCTTTTCCAATACTTTTGTGTATTGTGTATTCTTGTATAAGTGTGTTCTTATTGTGCTTCAATGATGTATAAAGTATGTTTGACTATTTTAATTCTAGAATCACAAAATAGTGGTTTTTTTGTTATTAATATGTGACTTTTATAAGGATGGTGAGAACCTGTTGTTATAAAAATGAAGAGAATGAATTAAATGGAGAAGTTGCAAATTCAAAATTCCCTAGAAATTCAAGAAAATATTTATTTATTTTCATGGATGCTACCCCATTGGAAATGAAGACTTGCGAAAGAAAATTGATATCAAGACTTTAAATTGGATGCTTCCTACAAAAAAAAACCAAAATCAAGAAAACTTGCAAGAGGAAGTAGTTGACTTTCATTTAGTATTTGACCGACTCGATTATGCACCTCAGCCTTGATTTATCACTTTGTATCCATTGGGGGATTTTGGTGAGGTATAATCCTGATATGAATGCTTGCTCGTGGTATGTCTCGCCTTAGATTTAGGATCATGGTCTAGTGAGCTCTCTAGATTAAAAAAAAAAATCAAATAATGAAAAATTGAATGAGGGAACTCCTAGGTATGATAGTCCTGTGTTGGACTTGTCCGTAGAGAGAGCAAAAGAGGACACCCCCAGGCTAGAGAGGAGCTAATAATGGTTCCTCTTTGGATTATAGGTTCAGAAGATTGAGAATACTGCATTGTGTGTGACCAACGGAGATATGTACAAAGAGGCCACCAGACAAGGAGTAGTCATAGTAAACCTTGTATACATGCACTGTCATATCCAAATAGAAGTTGTTGTGGCTGAGTTACATGTGCATAACGATATATATGGTCAATTCATAGTAAGGATACTACTACAAAGAGAAATGGTTCAATATATTTTTCATCGTTGCTCGGGATGAGTAGGGAATTGAGGGTGGAGGAGATGTTGTAAGGGTCTATTTAGACCTATGTTTTTCATCATAATCATGTATATCTAAATGTTTGTAATTATCAGTAAATTTGAACGAAGGTCGGTTCTGAGCAGGTATAACTTCTCAAACTATATACATCTTGTATACATATACACTAAGATCAATGTAAAATTAGATTGGAAATCCTTTCCCAATACTTTTGTGTCTTGTATATTCTCATAAAAGTGTGTTCTTGTTGTACTTCAATGATGTATGAATTATGTTCGACTGTTCTAATGCTAGAATCATAACACTTATGAAATCATGAAAAAAATACATAGCTAGATCAAATCATAGAACCATGTTATCACCAACATATAACTAGAATATTGACCATGAAAATTTAGCCGTAAAAACCACATAATAACAAGTATAAGAGCTCTTATATCACAATAGGAAAGTAGAATTTATTAACATATGAAAAATCCAACCAATTTAGGGACTTCCCCATACAACCCGATTGTATATTAGGCTGAACCAAACCTTTCTTTTAATGAATCAACCCCATTCCAAATCCCAAGCATCAACGTGGGATCTCATGGGATAAGCTAATACATAATAGACCAGGTAACCTAGAGGTTAAACCATGTCCACCCTCAAGCTACTGTGTTCTCACATGAACCAATCTCGAGAATAGAATACCAAACCAAGCTTGGATGCCTCTGAATTTATTAACCATACCTTGTGTAAATTTCCAGTCTCCACCTACTTGTTGATTTCTTCCCGAAGAAAACCATCTCCATCCCCCACTTTTGGGAATTTTCCTGAGACCACCTCACCTAGTTCCAAAAACTTCACGCAATCCAAATCTCAACCAAGAATGAATCCTGTCACACCATGACTATCCAAGAAATGGAAAGGAAAGGCTGAGATCATTTTCATACAAGGAAAACCCCATGCCAATGATATCCCATTAAAGAAATAAAAAAATGCATGTACCATGCATTCACGCCTCATCTAGGAAATCACAAATGCAACCTATTACCTATAAAATATTCTTGGGGAAGCTACTAAACCAACCTTCTTCTTGCGTTGCTTAAATTTTCCTCTTATTTCATTTTCCTTCATTTTCTTGTCCTTTTCATTCCTTTTCTTTCCTTTCTTGCTTTCCCAAGTGTTTGTGCTCTCTCCCCTTGGAGGTATCTCTCTCTCTCTCTGAAACTAATCCAAAGCCCAAACTGACAAAAAGTTGTGAATTGTTTCTCTGATGCCTTTTTATCATTGATGTCTCCTTTTTCCTTCATTTTATTTCTAATTTCCTTACCATGCAAATTTGTATCTCTTGATCTTCCTTTTCTGCTATTTTATTTTATTTTTATAATTAAATTCCAAGTATATCCTCTTTTCCTTTTCCAATTCCTTTGGTAATTTCCATAGTCATTAT
This sequence comes from Pinus albicaulis, assembly GCA_034641835.2. Classification (NCBI taxonomy): domain Eukaryota; kingdom Viridiplantae; phylum Streptophyta; class Pinopsida; order Pinales; family Pinaceae; genus Pinus; species Pinus albicaulis. Next base: position 154,374,784 of record CM076572.1, on the reverse strand, counting down.
TGAACCGCAAGTGATGCCCACTACAATTTTTTCCTAACATTCATCCCAGAATACATGTCCCGTGACCTTGTTCTTATTTTTCCTTTATTATCTTTTGTTACATGAAACTTTAACCTGATGTTCTTACACAATGGGAGTATTAAGGAGGTTTATGTCTAAAACAAGGAAGTAGTATTGCACAACATTAAAGTGGGTTTTCAGATATCTGTGTGGTACTAGTGATTACGGTTTATGCTAACAAGGAATACCAAGATTGGACAGAGTGTTGGATATATGTGGCTTTGTTGATGTAGGCTAGGTTGAAGATCTTGATCAGAGAACATATACAAGTGGGTGTGAGTTTAACATGTTTAGAGGAGAAATCATTTGAATGAGAAAGAGATAGTTTATAGTGGTGCTTTCAACTAAAATGGTCGAATACATGATAACCACTCATGCAAGCTAGGAAGAATTTTGGTTACAAATATTTTTTTCAAGTATACGGTTGGTATAGAAAGCTATAAAGATAGGTTGTGATAGCCAAAGTGAAATTTTCTTGGTAAAGAACCATTTAGGTTGTGATATCCAAAGTGAAATTTTCTTAGTAAAGAACCATTCTTATCATTCAAAGGCAAATCATATTGATGTCCAGTATCACTTTGTGAGGGATATGGTTGAATACAAAAAAGTGTCATTTTTAAAGGTGGAAAATTTGAAGAATGTTGTAGATGCAATGAAAAAGTTTGTGACCCCTGAGAAGTTTTCTTGGTGTGGAGAAGCAATGGTCATTGTAACCCTAGATTGGTGATTATGTACTACGATGCCCCCCTGTGTGTAAATAAAACAAAATTTGGTGGAATGTTGGGTATGTGTTATATGTTTTTCTTGAATATTTCCACACATGATACATTGTGCTAGTTGTGGCGGGGGGGTCACATTGGGGGTGGCAGCCCCCTATTTAGGAGGTAGGGGGGGGGGGGGGGGGGATATTGCCCATAATTGGGTGTTGTAGGGGGGCTATAACCCTCTTGCATGAGGTTCAATGTAGCGTCGTAGAAAAAAATTTGATGGACTCACCCATGGTTTTGAACGTGGTTTTGTGCATGCTTTTATGCATGATGGTTTTTGCCATGGTTTTGTACATCTAGTCAAAGGAACTATTGTTATGTTCTAATATAGGGTTAATGGATTGGGGGTTTATTAATGCTTCAACATGTATATAATTTATTGTAACATTGAAATTAATATAATGAAAAATCAATCTATTTTTCGTGGTTTTGGGTTCCTAGAGAAAAATCTCTATGTCTAATTTTTGTTCTCACTGTTGTATATATATATTTTTTTTTTATAATTTGTTTTCGGGTATTATTTACACATGGTTAAAACATACAAAAATATTATTGAAGACAAGGAGTAAATCACTAAAATTAATGTTAGGGGCAAGAAACCAACCAATGAAGGTCATCATGGGGGCATTGGTATTGTTGATAAATATAGATGAGAAAAATATACTACTAATTTCCATTGTATAGTTTGTAAGGGAGATTACCTTGCTCATTTATTTTATCTTACTTCATAGATAAGAAGAGTGTGGTTTTTATCTTAAGTCTCTTCTACTCATGATCCACTATTTATTTCTCAACAATCAACTCAACCATCAATTGATTAAGTTGTCAAGCTATTGCAATATTTAGTTGATCCATGTCTTATTTTAGGGAGTGATGTGACTATTGATTATGTTTCCTTCACTACCTGTTTAGAACCATTTGAAAAAAATGGCACCACACTCATCTCTATAATGCTCCCTCTACATTTCAATATTTTTTTCTTTCATTAGAATGGTATTTTTTAGCCTCACATCCCTTCTTCTGCACCGTTCAAAATAAGGGTTAAATATTTATCTAAAAAACATTTTCCAATGTATAAGATATAAAGGATCCTTCCCAAGAATTTTATCCTCCTTATCTTAGAAAACTATTAGTGCTCCAAAGTTTGTTGCGACTATTAGTTATCTAGTAGATTTTAATTGAAGAACTAGTGATCTTTTTTTATTCTTCTTTAGTATCCTATCACATTAGGTGGGAATAATTTGCTATTTGATATGATAGTGGTGAATGGCCCATTAGGCTAAAATATACTTACTAGGTGTGATTATATATATGCTACGAATATTATGGTTTATATGATCTTTCAAGTTATGCATTGTCCTCACAATAGAAGCATTGTCACCATTCATTAGCTTTCAGTGGTAATCACTATCCTCATTCAGTTTTAGATCGTAGTACCACATATTATTTTCCTATTATTTTGATGGACATTTCCCCACCACATATGAATCATGTGGCATCATATACTAAGTGTTTAATTTCTTATGAAAAGGATCCTTTAGGATCATATATTCCTTCTTCGGACTTGACCCTCACAATTTATTATGCATATTTTTATATTGGTTAGAAACTCCATCATGAAATGGAATATGATCAACATATTTTTTTTGTGTGGGTTGTCACTCCACCTGTTATGCATGAACTCATAGAAACTGAGCTAATTTTGTAAGTGGCTATCATTGATGTCATGGATTCAGGAGATAAAAAAATATTGATTTGGGAAAATAATAATATTCTATGTCATATGGCTAAGTCTTATCTATAGACTAAATCAAGTTGAGAATTTCTTGTTTATAACTTACCACAAACATTTTCATTTCAAAAGAAACAAAATATGAGCCTTTTGTATGTTTTACATGTAATTATGGGAATCATTAAGGAACTACACTAGCTCATGAGACTACTCACAATACATATCATTATTCATTTCATGATAGTGATTTGGTTCTAGTCTCTAAACAGAATCATGAAGATTTAGGAATGTGAAAATGCAACTCTCCATGGCATGGCCTCAACATGGTGTGCCATATGGTGCTTTGAAATTCCCATAAGTTTGTTATTAGGAATCCTTCTCCTAAGCCTAATAGTTGGCTCTATTGCATTTAAACCATCAAGATATCTAGTTCCTTCTACATATATGTATGATGTGAGTGCTTTTTATTTTTTCACATTAGATGATTCAATTCAATGATTATCAAATTTGGTTCTTTACTTTCACATGTCAATAGGTTCCCCTTAGCCCTCATTATAGGCATACCCATGGTGATACTAGGAGGTTACATACATTAGTTAGATAACTAACTAATCGAGGCCTTTTCCCTTCAGTGTATCCAAAACCTGCTAATCGAGGTCTTTGCATGACCTCCAATTCTTGAATCATACCTTGGACATTAACGCTAAGTCCTCCTCCCTTGTATCTCATCTTAGTTGGGAGTCTCGTGCCAGTTCCTGTAATGGGTATCTTCACATTTCCCATAGAAGTGATAACATGTGAAGATGAAATTGAAGAAACATAAATATTGTTTACCTCAGATGTTGATGCTGAAACAGATGATGATAGATGCTTCAAGCCTTTTTTGTGCTTCAACTCCTTCAAGGCCTCTTCCGTGGCTCATAGTTGAAGTTGCAGGCTCTGCTTCTCTGCCTTCTCTTCTTGTAGAAGCCTCCTTAATTCAACATCCTTTGCTTGAAGGCTCTGGTCATTGTGCTTCAATTCTTCCAAGGTTTCCTCTGCGACTTGCAACTAAAGCTTCACTCTCTTCTTATCCTCTTTCTCGTCTCGTAGAAGCACTTTCAATTTAGTCTTATCTGCTTGAAGGCTATATTTGATCTCATCATTCGAATGACAAGAAGACGATGATGAATACGTGGATGAAGCATCTTTTTCTGCTTCTTCTTTCTCTCGTATTTCATAAGCGTCATACATCATATCCACAATTGTTGACATCTTGAGCATGGCATCATGTATGTCTTTTCCATCTTCAATTGTTTCACATTCAATCATTGTTCATGGTTGCAATTCATATCAGCAAGAAGACCGCTTTGATACCACTGAATGAGGGTCCGTCGGCTACTAGGTTTACCCATGATCTTTTAGTTCTGTGATGTTGTTAGAATTGCATTTTAAAATAGCATAAAAGAACACATATGTAGACATAATTAAGAGGAAAACATGTCAACAATCACACAAAAAAACACAATATGTTTAATAATGGAGTTCGCCGAGTGTGTATGTCTCCAGGCCTCAGTGTCTCGATGGTGTTGGCCACTTCATTTGGTGTTGGGAATGGTCATGACGTACATGGACATTGTTTACTTGTCTGATAAGTAAATGTTCCCTTAACATGAAAGCCAAAGTCTCTCCACAAGAAGTTCCACTACAAGGAACTCTCACTCATAAAAAACCTCCTATCAGCATGATAACCTCACACATGGTGACAAAGAGCATCTCGCCATCAAGGCAACAAAGGGATCTCGGAACATAAATTACCTTCCATGATGAATACATATCACATGACATAAACATCAAGATTATCCATCATATATTAAGAAGAAATCGACACGAAATAAAACATCTCACAACAATAACCAATGAAGTACATGGCAAAAAAACTTCATATACCTAAAATTTGAAGTGGACTAAAGAATAGAATGCTCAGTTGCTGGATCTAAAATGAACCATCGAATTCGTGGCATAGAACGACATGAAATCGGTTGTTCACACTATGAAATCTGACACCATCATTTCAATATAGAAAATGGCCAAAAAATCAAGACCTATGTTGCATAAACTGACATCGTCATCATATTCCCGTCGCCGAGAGGTGTAAAATCCATATAAAATTTGTCCAATTTGGACACAGGACAATTTCGGTCCCTCTAAAAATGTGGCTCAGATCATGTTTCCAATACCCACTTTATGGCTCAGGGTTCCACTGCCTCAAACTATGTGCCCACTTTTACCTGTAGTAAAATAATGTTTATGAAATGTGTGTCAAGTTTGCTCGAAATTCACGCTCCTCCTCCTCCTGGTCGAATATTTGGATTAAGTTCTTATACCACTAGGTGGGCAGAGTTATCAAAGCTCCACCCATGCTCTGTTGGTGGCAGACGAAAATGGTGTGGAGGTGGGTCGGGTTCAAACCCCGCCCACTCCAAAATAGCATAATTTTTTTTTAATACTTAACCATTGGTATTGTTATAAAAAATACAAAATATATATAGCAAATTTGTTGGATATTGTTTGAAACGTATACCCATAATTTTGTTTGGTGGTTGATTTTGTAATGTTTTAAATGTGGGGCCATCCATTGGGGAACGACACTTGTGGGTTGGGCACGTTCAATCCCCGCCAACCCTGCCAGCCCCATCATATGACACTTGGCACAAGGAGGAGGGGCTTCTGTTTCAGTTCCACCGGGTTGGGTTGGGTCCACCGAAGGTGGCCCGCCCACCCATGTTGATATGTATTGTCCATTTTATATGGCTACGGTGGTTGGGCCGTGCGGTTTGGTGGGGGTCATGGCCTGTCGAACCATTTAATATATATTTTTAGATATATGATATTCCGTGGGGGTGGCAGCCCTTTTTTTATTATTTTTTTGTTATTATAACAAATAGTGGACATTTTCAATCTTTTCCAAAATAAGGGTTATTGGGATTTTTAAAGAGGGCACAAGTTCACCTTTTTTCGAGAGTTGGGTTCCCTATAGTTGACGATGAATTTGTGGGACACTTAAACCTAGCCCACTGCCCAACTTTGACCATAAGTTTGACTAGCTCTAACTTCTCCATATGGGCTCGAATCAGAGATTCGTTCACACCGTTGGAATCAGGGCGAGGAGTACTTCAATCTAAACTTGGTTTGAGAGCCATCCGACCACATTGAATTTTGACCTATCATATCAGTCCTCTAAGTCTCTCGAGGGTGTCTACAGCCACCTAGATCAATCCTCCCCACTGAGGAGCTTTTGGTCCACCAAAATCATGAAGATAATCTGCAGTTTCTTTATATCTTGTCTGCACCACAAGTGTCCTGAAAGGTCACCGTTCATTATCCTTCACCTTTATCCTTCGGTGCCATAAGTGATGAGCTGACACATGCATCCTCTGCAAAAATGTAGTACAATATTTTGAAAATTACATTCTTAACTAAGCTACCAATCTATGACCCAGGCATTCCCCACACTTTCCATGAGATTATAACTATACTCGATGGTCAAGTTTACATTAAATGGAATCAATACCTTAGTTATCAATACAAGGCCAAAATAACATTGTTGCTTCATAAGTGATGGAAAACACATCATCACTTTTACATTTTAGATCACAACATATGATTTACAAAGTAAGGCCAAACACACTACCAAACCTAGAAAAAACCCATCTCTTACTTATCAAAGTGAATGGGTAATCTCTCTACGGCGCATTTGCTCGTCAAATAATTGTTTCAAATGGTTCATGTACTTATGCTTTGTCCTTAAGACGTTGCTCTGGATGGAGCCTCCAAAACGTGGCTCTCTGATGGCCACTTTTGTCGCAATGACTACAATGAGTCTTCATCCTCCAGACCTACTTTACCTTCTTCTTTCTCTGCAATGGAGAAGGAATTTCATGCCTCATCCTCCTTTGTGTTGCCATTCTTTTCCAACACTTAGAAAATACATGGTTATGTAATCCACAAAAAATGCATGTTTTCTGATGCCATGATCTATGTTCACTATTAGCGTCATGTTTGTAATCAAAATGAAAATTAGAATACTGAGACTTCTTATACCTCTCTTGGTTTTCCTTGGTGCGATCATGGTGACAAGAGATGGACTCATCTCTTTCACTGCCATATGTTGTCATATGATGATGGTGAAGTGTTCCCATCAGTCTCTTTCCCCAACAGTTTCAACCATGCATTGGGAGCTTCTAACACGTTCGAGCAATGTCCTTCAGTGTATCCTAAACCATGTAATTGAGGTCTTTGCACGACCTCCAATGGTTGAATCATGATTTGGCCATTAACGCTATGTCTTCCTCCCTTGTATCCCATCTTGGTGAGGAGTCTCTTGTTGATTCCTGTAATGGGTATCTCCACATTTCCCACAGAAATGATAGCATGTGAATATGAAACTAAAGAAACATCAACATTCTTTACCTCATATGTGGATGCAGAAACAACTCATGATGGTTACTTCAAGCCTTTTTTGCGCTTCAACTCCTTCAAGGCCTCTTCTATGTCTCGTAGTTGAAGCTTCAGTCTCTGATTCTCTACTTTCTCTTCTTGTATAAGCCTCCTCAATTTAGCATCCTTTGCTTGAAGGCTCTGGTAGTTGTGCTTCAGTTATTCCAAGGCTACCTCTACGGCTTGAAACTGAAGATGCACTCTCTTCTTATCCTCTTTATCCTCTCGTAGAAGAAAATTCAATTCAACGTTATATGCTTGAAGGTTATAGTTGGTCTCCTCATTCAAATGATGAGAATACGGTGATGAATACATGGGTGAAGCATCTCTTTCTACTTCTTGTTTCTCCCATATTTCATAAGCTTCATACATCATGTCCATAATTTTGGACATCCTGAGCATGGCCTTGTACATGTCTTTACAATCCTCCATTTTTGCACGTTCAATCGTTATTCACTCTTGCAATTCACATTAGCAAGAAGGCCGCTCTAATACCACTGAATCTGGGTTCGTCACCTACCAGGTTTACCCATGATATCTTACTTATGTGGTGTCATTATAATTAAATTTTAAAATAGCATAAAAGAACACATATGAAGATCTAATTAAGAGGAAAATATGTCAACAATCACACAACAAAACACAAGATGTTTAATAATGGAGTTCGTAAGGTGTGGACAATGTCTCCGGGGCGCGGTGTCTCAATGGTGTTGGCCACTTCATTTGGTGGTGGGAATGGTGATGATGTACATGGAAGTTGTTTATTTTTCATACAAGAAAATGTGCCCTCAACATGAGTGGAAAAGTCTCTCCATGAGACATTCCTCTACAAAGAACTCTCACTCATAACAAACCTCCTATCAGCATGACAACCTCGCACATGGTGAAAAAGAGTATCCTGCCATCAAGGAAACAAAGGGATCTTAGAACATAAATCACCTTCCATGATGAATACATATCACATGACATAAACATCAAGATTTTGCATCATACATCAAGCAGGAATCGACACGACATAAAAAATTTCACAGCAATAATCAATGAAGTACATGGAAACAACACTTCATATACCTCAAATTTGAAGTCGACTGAAGAATAGAATGCTTAGCTACTAGATATGAATGCACCATCAAATTCATGGCATCGAATGGCATGAAAAAAATTGTACACACTCTGAAATCTGACACTATCACTCCAATCTAGAAAATGCCCAAAAAATTGATACCTTTTTTTTTGCGGAAACTGACATCGTCATCAGATTCCCGTCACCGAGAGGTGTAAAATCCATATAAAATTTGTCCAATTTTAACACTGGACAATTCTTGCCCCTCTGAAAATGTGGCTCAGATCATGGTTCCACTGCCCCCTAAATGGCTCAAGGTTTCATTGCCTTGAACTATGTGCCCACCTGTACTTGCAATAAAATAATGTTTATGGAAACTTGTGACGGGTCTACTCGAACTCTAGGCTCCTCCTCCTCCTAGTTGGATTTGTGGATTGAGTTCTTATACCACTGGGTGGGCGGAGATATCAAAGCTCCACCCATGGTCTTTTCGTGGCAGCCAAAAATGGTGTGGAGGTGGGTCGGGTTCAAACCCCTCCCACTCCAAAATAGCATAACAATTTTTTTTTTAATACTTAACCATTGGTATAATTATAACAATTACAAAATATATATAACAAATTCACTTGATATTGTTTGAACCGTATACCAGTCATTTTGTTTGGTGGTTAATTTCGTAATGTTTTAAATGTGGGGTCGTTCATTAGGGACCGACCATTGTGGGTCAGGCAGACTCAATCCCCATTGGCCCCATCATAAGACAATTGGTCCAAGTAGCAGGGGCTTCCATTATGGTTCCACCGAGTTGGGTCAGGTCCACTGGAGGTGGCCCACCCACCTAGGTTGATATGTATTGTTCATTATATATGCCTATGGTGGTTGGGCCACGGGGTTTGGTGGGGGTTGCGGCCCGTCAAAACATTTAATATATTTTTTTAAATATATGATATTCTGCAGGGGTGGTAGGGGTCATGGCCAGCCATCGTTTTTTTTTTTTTTTTTTTTATTACAACAAATAGTGGAAATTTTAATTTTTTTCCAAAATAAGGGTCCTTGTGCTTTTTAGAGAGGACACAATTTTGCCTGTTTTCGAGAGCTGGGTTCCCTGCTGGTTGATGGTGAATTTGTGGGAGATGTAAACCTGGACCACTACCCAACTTTGACCAAAAATTTAACTCTCTCTAACTTCTTCATACGGGCTCGAATTAGAGATCTGTTTGCACCGTTGGAATCAAGGCGATGAGTGCTTGAATCTAAACCTAGTTCAAGAGCCATCTAACCACATTGAATTTCAACCCATCATCAGCCCTCTTGGTCTCCTGAGGGTGTCTAGAACCACTTGGATATATATAGTTGGTTGTGTTAATTCTATTCTCTACCATTGTATTCACTCTTCACCTCTTACCATTTTCATATCCTAACATCCATTTTGTGACCTTTATTGATGGACAAAACTATTTTAATGACTGGACACACCTACCCAATACATTTTATGTATTTAATGGGTCTTATATATGTGCTTGGAGCAAATATACATGTCATTAGTTCACTCATTTTATCCCATAAATTTAATTTTAACTCTTTTCCATACTTTTAAAATGATGAAAGTACACTATTAAGCATACTTTTAATTATAATTCATTCTCATGAAACCATGAAAAATACACAATTGAACATACTTCTAAATCTTTCTAAGAATTGTAAAACCATGAATAAGACTCCAAAGAAAAAAATAAAGAGATGAAAGAAAGCCTTTGAGCTTTATTTTATAAATTTGTAGTATTTAATCATTATTTCCCTTGAACAAGGCACCTATTTGAATGGATAGTGATTCAATGCCTCATGTGTTGTTGCACTATATCATTGGTGGTCTTGAATCAATCCTACTAACTTTTCAATATGTCTTACTATATTTTCAAGTGAATTAAATCACGAGTCAACCATTATATGGTTCTTGACCTTTCATCTCAACCACACATAGGTTGGATTTACTCAATGATTCTATCACTTCACACATCTATCGATATATTTTTCATGTCAATTTATTGGAGATATGTTGGGGGCCTCTCTTAATCTATCTCTTATTATTTATACCAAATCATTATCTAGGAATGAGATTTAGAGACAAGTTAATACCTTAGATATTCCAGACAATATTATTATAACACTTTGCAATCGATAGTGGGTTTACCTTTCCAACTATTGACTAGTCTCTCCTATGAGTGTTTGACAAAAACTATTCTATTCACAGTTTCTATATTTTTGTAAGTACCTTAGGGACCATTTTCATTATTTTTAGGTCTCTTTGTATCTATTAATGGTATTCCTCAATGAATATTAATCAAATAGTTTCTACCATGCTCAACATTATCTTCTCTATTTGCAAAATATAAAATCATGGCATGGATGGGCTGGATTGGAGATCTTGGAATTTGGGAGCATAAATCTATTATGGTACCCCTCCCAAGCTACAATGAAGTATATCATTGTTGTATGAGTACTTTCAAGACTACATTGGCACACTCATATGTGTTGTTTGTCTTCCTTACATATACTATGACATAGATTCACTGCTTTTGGCTATAATATTTTTGATGACATCAATCCAACATGTAACTTTTGGTATCCATGATCTATAATTTCATATATTGGATCCATAATGTATTATGTTGGTTGCCATACTTTTTCATACATTTGATCATAAGTATGCCTACATCAAGGATGTTCTATATATTTGAATAAATGATTATTATTTGCATGTACTTCTAATTCCTTTATTTGGGGATTCCTTTCTTATGTTGATAGGAATCCCAATTAATTAAAATTTAAGGCCTATCTCACCTTTCCTAAGCACATTAAACCTATCCTTGAACACTTAAAAGCACATTTCTTAGCTTTAATAAGTTCTTATGGAAGTTAGATATGTTTATGATAATTTATGTGCCTATTTTGTTTATTGTGTAGGATATTGAGGACATTTGGTATAAATCACAAGGGAAACAATTCAAGAGAGAATTATGGGACCTATCCCCTATTGCAGGATGACCAAACTTGATTGGATTGAAGAAATCATTACTCCCCCCTATTGTTGTCAGGTCACTCAAGGAGAAATATCCTATATTCTATGGATTTTGGAGGTAAATAAGTCCTCTCTTCAAGGAGGTTTCCCTAAAACTATCTTGTATAAACAAATTTCTTGAGTAGCCCATTAGGGGTTGAATTTTCGAATTATAAATTTAGTTGTAGTCAAGTAGAGGCATTAGCCTAAGAATTCCATTTTCACAACTTTCTATGTATAAGCACATTTTTTTATCAATGAAAGAAATTTTTGGTTCTTAGACTTATATCTCCTTATGGATCTGATCTTCCTTGGTTTATGGCCCACCGAAGGTGCTCAATACCCCTCCTTGTACTCTTATTTTTATGTGTTAGTTCATTTAGTCACTTCTATAATTTCATTTTTGAGGATTGTTTCTCACATAGTTAATGAACTAGTTTTCTGACAATTATTTTTTATGGATCATGTTTTAGTAGACTTAGTAATAGTTATTATATTCATTTCACATTACTTTCCATGCATTAAATTACTTTCATTGATGTTTTTTTTTTTTTTTCATGCTTTTAAGTATATTGTTAGTTGCACAATTTCCTATTAAGCAAACCTATATGAAACCCTAGAATTGTTCTTTTGTTGAATAAACTTCTCTATCACATGCATAAGGACATGGAAAATATTTTCTTACCATACTATAGTTTTTCCTTATCTCACCCTTCCTTCAAACCGCATCTAAAGTGCATTTTGATGCTCACTAGACTACCTCTTGTAGCAAAATAGGGACTCTTGTAGTAGCCTACATTTTACATTAGAAACTCATCTAGATTTACATCCAAAGCATGCTTAGCCTTCCTTGACATGTTAAGACATCACAAAGACCTCAAGGATGATATTTGGAAACCAATAGACCTCGTAGATAATTTTACCTAGTTGTTATAGGAAAGCTCATTTTTTTGTCAATTTAGGGTTTGATGTTTTTATGCTTTGTTTTAGTTGCAAGTTTGTTTTCAATGCACAATAGGATAAACCTGATTTTATTTAAGAATGATTGAATTGATTTTCTTCCTTTTTTTTAAAATAGTATAGGTTTGCTTATTTTTCTTCATATCCTGCAATTTTGAATTTTTCTTGTAGCATATACAGTAAAATGGTCTCTATGTAACTCAATTTCTCCTTAGTTTCTTTCACATGTATAATATCAACAAGATAAGAAGATAATAATTTTCTTACACATAGTGCTAACCCATCTTAAGTTTTTTCTAGCCCCAGGTTGATAATTAAAGTTAAGACATTTGGGAGTTGCGGCATTCTTGTTGTAATACTAAGGTACACCATATGCCACTCTACTCACGTGATTATCTAGTAATTTATTTTGGCCATTAATTATCTTATGACTTCACATATTATAAAGCATATATTATAGTACTAATTCCCATCCGAAGTCTCATAGAGAACCTGAAATTATATTTTTTAGACAGTAATACCACTATGTTCGTGCACTATTTCTACTTAGGATTTTAAAAGGAGTGAGTTATCATATTTTTCTATTTTGGAAGAAATTATCATCAATTTTTTCTAATTTGGAACATGTGAAAACCTCTATAAATTTCCAAAACTTGAGGATTTTTATGGAAATTGGATTTTGTTATGATGGACATGATCCATTATGGGCCTTGGAATTTGTGTATGGCCTATTTTTTATGATGTTACAAGTTTTTGAATATCTCTCCAAGCCTCCTCCATCATTTTATGAAAATATTTAAATTCACGGGGAAAACAAATATAGATCACATCTTATCCTTATGCTACCAAAGTATTGCTAGAGAGAACCTTTACATTCTCTATAGTTTCAACTACATTTAGAAAAATTTCTAAGAACGGGTCAAGAAATCTGCAACTAGATAGTACCTCAACAAGTCTCAAGGTAGTCTTTTGTTGTACTTTATATTTACCATTAATGTATATCAATGGTTCTTCCCCTCCAATGTTTTTAAGCTAATACCATTTATTTGCATGCATTTCTAGATATATTCATACTTGAGCATGATTGATTATATCTACTTATTCTTATATTCTCTTTGTAGGAAATGGGTTTGAGGGAGGTGTATTTGCAATTGCATGAAGGTGTTTGAAATGTTACAAGCATGATTGAATTATTATAGCTACATCAACAAGGATCACACAAAGGAGATTGACTAAATATGGTAAGATATACCCTCCTATCATCATTAATATATATTAAATATACAATTCTAGAGTTAAAGTATAAAACATTATCCGTCTGTCTATCTCTAGTCATTAAGGAATTTCGAGGTTTGGAATAATCCTCCGAAGAAAAATAAAAAATAAAAAATTATGAATTTTATTGTATTTTTTATTTGTCTCCTTATAGGTTTACTCAAATTTCATGTATGGGAATTCGTTGGATGTGAAATTAGATTCTACATCCAATGATTACCCATTGAAGAAACATTTGAGTAGACCCACACCGAGAAAAAATGAAAATACATGGAAAAGAAACATGTATTTTTCATGTATTTTCAATTTTTCTCGATGTGGGTCTAATAAAAAATATGTAGAGTGGATAGTCATTGAATGCTAAATCTAATTTAACATCCAACAAATTCCCATGATTGAATTTTGGGTAAACCTATAAGGATAAAAGTCAAAAACATGATTTAAAAAGTAACTTTCTTATTTTCCCTCCAAAAATATCTACCCTTAGGATGACATTATCATCTTCAATCGTATTAGGTCTTTTAAAGTTGATTTTAATAGTATAATTTTCATTTCAAGTCCCATTTTTTACATTAATATTTTTCTAGTAATTGAGAAAATTCATGCGGACACTTGTCCATAGGAGGAATTCTCTTACAAGATACATCGGTCATTGGATCCAATCATACCTAAACAAACACATAGATTCACCATTATTGACCAAATGCTATGTTACCTTTTCTCTAGGCATGTAGGCAATGATCTTGATAGTCACAATTAACATGTGTTCATTCTTTTTGTTTGAACCTATCATATATAGACACTTTTTTTTCTTAATGTAACATAAAACAAACATACTTTACAAAATCCTCATCATTTCTCAACACATCATGTACATACTATGCTTTATATTATATGAAATTAAAATCCCTTAATTAATTAGTGCTCACTACTATATATTTGTTGGAACTCTATCTATTTGGTAGAACTCTATAATGGGTGTAATGGGAATCAGAAGGGCCCTATAAAATAATAATAAAAATAGAATAATTACAGTGTATATTTAATTTAACATTAATTTGTCTTAATGATCTTAAATTTCATCATGTAATTAGGAAAAAATATCTTAGGATACATTATGATTGCCTAGTTCACTTTAGGTGACTTTATAATCATTAATATATGTTTTGGAACTGAGTGACATGTAATATTTGTAATAATCTATTAATTTTTCAATTTAAAACATTACTCTAATGTACATAACTTTGGATTTGGTGCAATTTTTTTTATATTTTCCTTTTTTATTGAGAAGATGGATAGATATATATATATGATATATATGTAAAAATAAAAAATAGTTATTGATTCATGAAATTATTAGCTACCCTTAATGCACATATCATACATGCAATGAACCCCTTCCCATGGATATATTTGTTGTGAATGAACTAGGAAAAAGATCAATTCCCTCATGGATACACATTGCATTCTTGAAGGCGGTATCAAAACTAGGTTTAATTTTCTTGTAGTTCATAGCACAATGGAATATGATTTCATTGGAAAAAGATGTTAGATCAGATATTCTTGGAGGCAGTGGTAAATTGTATCGATTGGGTTGGAAATAAATGGTCCTCGTAATCATGTGACTCCCAGAAGGAATCCCTTATCTTCCATGTGAATGAAATAGCATAAAATATGTTCATTGTGTCAAGAGGCATTTTTTATCACCGAGATGTTGTAATGTAATGTATTATAACTTCATGTCATGTAAAAATTTTGACCCGATGTTGTAACTTTTGATTGTCATGAAATTTTCTAAAGATATTCCGAAAAAAAAAAAAATTTATGCACTTTATAAACATATATATGAACTTTTTATAAGTGCTACATATATTTAGTTTTGTTTTTTATATTAAATAAAGTGTAAATAAAAAACTGTGATAAAGCACTTGCATATTTTTGGGGTGAGGATGTGATCTAGAGTGGTCAATGACATTAAGTCAAGAGTGGACCCCCCCGCCCCTCTGTGTGCTCAAAGTTTAAGGGGGGGGGGGGTTGTGTACACAATTTATTGTTTTACCGATACGATGTTTGGGTACATGGAAGAAGTAAGTTAATAACAAACCCCCCCACAATTTCACTTTGGTTTCCACTAAATTAAATTTCCCTTTAGTATATTTTAGTTACCATCATTTTATTCACCTACCAGATCCCATTTCCACTAAATCTTATTTTCGCCAATTCTTATTGCTACCGAATATTATTTTTGTATAGCTTGTGTTATTTTTATCTAAATTTTTCACCTTTCTCCCTTTTTTCAAGGAGTTATAGAATAAGAAGAAGAACACCACCTTTTAGTCATCCAAAATAATCAATTGCAACTTGTTTTCAAGCACTATGATTTCACAGGAAATCTTTTTTCTCTTTCCCTCAATTCATATTGAAATTATGATTTCACATAAAGGAAAGACAGCTAAAACTTAGGCTAACAGACCACCTCCTACTGTGTCGGTAAAAATTTATGAAATGGCTTTAACTGATCTAGATGCTAAGATTATGGAAAAATAATGACAATTTGACCTTTATGAACTGCAAATTTGGGCATTCGAAATGCTCCAAGACCACAATGAAGTGTTATTGGAAACATATCAGAGATGAACCCTTTACCAAAGAACTTTCATACCTAAATCTATTTTTCTAGAGGGAGGCAACATTCCTCAACACAACCCTCATTATCCTTCAAATATTTTCCCAAATATATCCAGAAAAATGATATCAATGTTATGTTGTTTATTAGGGTATGAAAATGAGGAAGTTGTGGATGAAGCAGTATTAGGGTTTTATATCAAATCTATAAGCAGGAAAGAATTATTTTGTTTATTTCAATTTTAGTCAGTTTCTCTCAGACATAATTCATGATAATTTTTTGAAATTTTGAATTGAGATATCGTTTAAATATTAGTCAATTTTAGTGTATATGTTTTTGTATCGTGATTCAAACAAGTTCCTTCAAATACAATTGTGAAAAAAAAAATGTAAGGGTTTCAATGTTCAATATTTCACTAGACTTCTTTGGTTAAGAAACATTCTGAAGAATTTTCTTTTGCAAATTTTATGGATCAATTTCTATCAATATGTTTCAATCTCTTAAACAACAATGAAGTCCCAAGAATTCTACCAGAGATCAAGCACACTTTGCGGCTCAGTGAACATAATAAATTAGGAGAATGGTGTATAAAAGAATTACTGAAATAATAACATATGAATGTGAAGTCCCTCTGTATCATTTTCCATTCTTTCTCCCAATCATAATTTTTTCACTTGAATTTATTAGACAAAGTATAAATATAGATCAAATGCATTTCTTGTCAAAAACTAAATAGGATATTTTCAAACTCAATGCACAAGTTGGACCTTTTGTTGTGAATATTAAGGAAAATAGTAAAGAATTTGATTTCATGTTAGCACAAATGAAATTTACGAAAGGAAAAATATCTTATTTTGATCCAATTGGTAATATTTCATCTATCATGATTCAACAGGTTTCTACTTCTTATGTTATGATTCCTAAAAATTACATATTGAAAGATATGTCAGTAGAGAAATATGGGAAGAAGGTACCCTATAAGAGTTATCATAGGAAAAATATATGAGTAATCAGTAAAACTTAATGTTTTAGAAACTCCTTGGAAAATGGAAAAGGAATTCAAGAGAGGTATTGAAGATGTTCCCCATTCCACTTCAGATTCAGAAGCAATAGAATTCAGAGTATACAAGAGGCAAATTGTAAGGGAAACAAAAGAATAAATGTTAGAGACTATGTCAAGAGATGTATCTACACCATCAAAAATCATTTTGTCAAGCGATATTGTATTCAATCTACAACAAATGGAATCAGTAGCATGATATTTTTCTTTAAATTCATCCTCTGCCAATTAGAGTATTTTTCTTGAACTTGTATATATTAATAGAAATTTTTTACTATTGATATATTCAAACTAAAAAAAAAAATATTACAAATTTCCTCTGCTATTCTGTGGAATGGAAATCACAATTTGGAAACACATGCAATGGAATCTAACCATTAAAACACCACAGGAACACAATTATTTATAGGGGAACCCAACTGGGAAAAACCCCTTCATTGGCTTTCATTAATCATATGAGAATGAGAAATTATTACAATGTCTTGCTTCGATCCCGAGGCATGCCCTACACTATAAACCTATTCTCCTGTTGACTGTCATGGTCTAGCAAAAACTTAGCTAATTTGAGGCCCCATCTTGCTCCTATTTTCTTGTACAATCTTGGAGGAATTTAGCTGCTACAAAATGTGACTTTTATCCTATTTTCTTGCAAAATTACCGTAATGATTCACTTACTTGACTGCCAAGCTTGTACACCCAAATACTATACATTTGATAATTAAAACATGCATTTTCCTCCACTCTAGCTAGGAAATTTGAATTTCATGCATATCTAGGCTATTTTTAGATGATTGACTAGTTTAATTGAGATATCATTGAGTTAAAAATAGTTCTAATACTCAATTGAGCTTCAACTGGCTCAACTAGGGAATTGAGCTTAGTTAACTGAGTCAAAATGAAAATAACTGAACTAGATTACTAGATTTTAGCAATCACTACATGCACAAATCTAATTTTAGACTATAATTTGAATTTACTGAGCAAAATAGTAGACAAAACCATGTCACACAAGTTAACTACAATCCAATTCATCCTACCGTTTGTGCTCAACCTAGTGTTCCCAAATTGAGTTCACTAACCGTCAACCAGGGTTGGTAAATTGCTGAAGTGTGGTGCACTATATGTGCCTAGGTATTTGTTTCTCACTATGTTGTGTTTAGTGTTTTCTGATGTTTTTGGTTTTATGGTTGAAAAGGGAAAGAACTAAATGCTGGTGAAAAGAAGCTATTGGTTATATTGAAGTAGAACAAGGCCTAAACTATGGATAGCAAACAACAAATGAAAATACTAAAACAGAAAAAAGCCTAAACTATGGTAGGCAAAAAACAAATGCAAAGCTTGATAATGACTTCATTGCAAGGAAATAAATCACAACATGAGCTAGAAATTATCCAATTCATTCATTAAAAATGTGTTAGAAGAGCTTGAGAAACAGACAAGTTAAGTGTGAATGAAGTTCTCCTAAATAAACAATCAACTTATAATGTTACAACATCTCATCCATGATTAAAGGTTTATTGGAACATATTTGGAAAAGAACATTTGTAGCACAATAAGATTTTTACTCTAACCTAACTTCTAATTCTGTTCTGCAACTCAATTTAGCACCACTAGGCCTCACTCAAAAGTTATAGATTTCTTTTTAGAATGGTCCTTGAGAAAAGGCTTATTTGTGAAATGGTAAAAAGGTTGCAAAATACTCCAGGCTTTAGACTGATACTAGCTTCTATCCAAATGATTATGTATTAATACGAGGCTGGAACAAAAGAAGTTTTTGTAAATAATGAAGACCATGGTATCTAAATTTAACAACTAATACAATTTAAAATGCAATGGATAGCAACTAAACTGGAATGATAATACAGTGAGCTAAGACTAAACTACAATTCTACTAATCTACTTGAAGTACAATGAACAGAGTTAAATTAAAATGCCATTATCAAAATTGAAATGTAGTGACAGAGCTAAACTAAATGAAATCATCCTTCGGAGTGTCATGACTAAACTAACATGCAGCTAGTCTATTGGAATTCTACAGCCCATCTTGTTCAATGTGAATGATATTTTGGAAGAGTTTGTAAAAAGAATTATGGCTGTATTATTCAGTGCAATTGAACATAAACATAAGATTTGAAAGCAAATACAATTAAAATCTAAGATACCATAACTGTTTCTTATTCATTGTTAATGATGTTTTGGAAGAGTTTGTAGGAGTAAGACCGGCTGTGACACTTAGTATAAACAAGCATAAATCATAAAATTCGAAAGGAAATGCAGCTAAAACCTACAACACCATAGCTATGCCTTATTCATCGTGATGATATTTTGGAAGAGTTTATAAGAGTAAGTCTAGCTGTGATGATCAATGTAAACAAGCATGAAACATACACTTCAGAAACGTGCTTAAGCTAGAAATGAAAAAAAAACGAGACTAAAATACTTATCTAAACCGTATAAACAAGGCTGCTCAGGAGGCAGAGGCCCTCTACCACCGGAGTAGCACGCAAAATCTACTTCAAGATTGATGCAGTGCTTTCAATAAAGTAATACTTCTTGCATTAGAGAGAAATTACTTCAAAACAGAGTGTTTTTCGTACTTCTGAAATCTAGCAGTCAAATACAAAATCTAACCTTGTCCCTCGGTTTCCTGAGCCATATTTATAATCAAAATTACATAACTGTCTTGAGATAACCTAGGGATAATTGTCTTTCCAAATAAAAACCAAACTAGGACTCTGATGGTGGTCACGTAATAGAATTAAGGACATCTGGACTGTCCTTGTCCTATTAGGAGTCTCTCTCCTAGTTTGAGTTCCCACGTACATAACCGCCTACAGAATTCCGTTCAAGCTTCGTGGAGAGCAACAAATGATGAGGGAATGATGTGGAATATGCCCATATGTGTTTTTATCCAAGATGACACCTGGAACCTGCGTAGACATGAAGACAGCTGCAGAATCGGCAACTAGCTACAGAATGTCTGCATTCTGTAGCTAGATCTAGTTCAAAAAGTACTACAATGAAAAAATCATAAAAACATAGCAAGTTAGTCATGATATTCATTCTTAAAGAAATTTTAACTAATTCTACTGATCATTTGAGCCTGTGATTAATAATGGACAAAGGAAATGGAGTGGAATGTGGTGGAAGAAAGAACATCTTTGGAGCTCAACATACCCCCACTGCTAGATTCTTGCATGTCTCCATGCAACTATTCCATGAACTCTGAGACCTTTGCAAGGACATCCAACCCTCTTCTTCTACTTTGCCTGGTAGTCAAAGGCCTTCTGGGCTTTCTTATGACTAACTTGAATCTCAAATTTGTGAGTGCCCTGGTTAACTTTTTATTTCTCTTCTTCAATTTTTCACTGGCCTTATACAACTTTTGCATTTGTAAAGACAGAGTTGAATTCATATCAGTTTTCAGTTTAACCTGCTCTCTCAGAATTTCATTCTCATTCTTGATATGCCTGCTGAGTACTTCTAACTCATACCTATCTCTTCTTAGCATATCAATTTCAGACTTTGGTGGGCTAGGGGTTCTGTCTCTAAATTCTTAAGCTCTCCTCTCTAATGTTTCAACATAGTTGTAAATTTCTTGCCGTGCTGGGTCAATTTCTGGAACTTCTTCATCAAAATCCTCCTCAGTAGGTGTTTCTTCGTCCTCTATGTTTATGACTCCAATTTGTTTAACCTTTGTTTTCTTTAGTATCCCTCTAAGTTTGTGGCTCCTTCTCGGTTGAGATGGCCCTTCTCCTTTCTCTCTGGAAAATTTTCTTATTATCCTCTCTTTCTTAAGCTGCTTCTTAATCTGAGTCAATTTCTCAGAAATCATTTCTTCACTGCTTTCTTGTATTGTTTTACCAGTTTTAGTTTTGGAGGTTTTCCATCTTCTGCTTCTTTTTGTAGGTTTGTCTTCAGGTGGAGGTTCCTTGGGTTCCTCAAAGTGATTTCTCACTAATAACTCTTCTCAATTATCTCCCATTTTGCTCAAATGATGTTCAATCAAAATTTTGACTAAACCATGGTGGTATAAGGTTGTTTCCAGAAATTGAATTCTCTTTTGAACACTTGAGGCCATTTTATTTAAACCATGAAGCAAGAAAAAGGGCAAATTGAGTTCTTCTTCTAGGAAATGCATTATCAATCGAATATGATAGACATAGAAAGTACCATATCTTCCTTCACAAGTGATGAATTTTTGCAAGATAAGCAACATGTTCCTCCATTTGTTATTTAGTGCAGAGCTAGGGATACCCTTTTTAAAAATGGTAACATCCATACCTGGTGACTTGAGTATCTGCTTCCATGCTTCGTTATGAAATTCTCTATTCTTGAACCACCTTTCTCCTTGTCTGGGAAATTCAGTTTCTTCTGCAATGGAAGCTTCTATAATGGTGAATTTAATATCTCCTATCTCGACCTCAGTTCCTTTGAAGGATCTTGCAAATTTTTTGGTCACCTCTTTGTGAAACCCACTGAATTTTTCAAAGAATTGCAACCACCCTGCTTGTTGTAACATTTCTCTGACTTGAGGATAACCTTCCAAGTACTTAGTGCCAACCGGTTCAGTCCTCACTATAAGACCCATAACTCCTCTTTCCAACCTTCAAATTGTTGCTCCTCTGTTCATGGTGACAATGGTTGTTACAGAGATGCCTCTGTTTCACAGACCGGAATGGTTACAAATTGGCTATGGGAAAGAATGATATGGAGTGATTGTGGAATGAATATAATGAGGTGAGGATGATGTATATGATTTGAAGGATATCACGGTAGAAAAGACCGCGGAGATATTTTATAACGAATTCGAAATCATCATTAAATGCTTTGGCCTAGTGACATGACTAATCCAATCACTTCAGCACTTTAACCGTTTAGATTTTTAAATGATGATCGAATATGAGATTTGAAATGGTGGAATAGAAGGAGTTTTATCCAAAGTTTTTGCGGGAGGTTGGTTAGGCATGATCAACAAAATTAATTAAAACAACTTTTTGAATTATTCATAACTTAACTATACTAAAATATTTCATGATATGTCATTATAATCAGAAATTTTACCTTTGCCTTTCCTCTGATTTTTTTTGTGTTCTTCATGTGCTTTGTTCTCTCCTGAAAATCATTAATTTTTGAGTCTTCATAACCTTCTTGATTTTTATTGTTGTCATGGATATGCAGGATCATTTTATTGCAGATCAGGTGATTACTAGACAGTGCCTTCAGGATCTATGGCTGCAGAATGTCTATCTGGCTGCAGAATGTCTAACTGGCTGCAGAATGTCCCTGTAGAAGACTTGAAACATGAAATGGAATGGTTTGGAGCATGAATGGAATGTTGTATGGAATGAGTGAGGATGGATAATAAAATATGGTGTAATGTGATATGAATGAAGTGAGTAATGGAGTGGAATGGATCACATCTTATGAAATGGAGTGAATTATGAGAAGTGGCCTACAATTCATGATATGTATTATTCAATTGCAGAAAAACATCAAACTTTAAAAATCTGGAATGAAAATGAGGTGGAACATGGAGTGAAGTGAATGAAGTGAATGAAGTGTGGATGAATGAATGAAATGGAGTATGGATGAATGAATGAAATGGACCATAAGTGAAATGGGTTTGCACTTATGATTTTGTAATAACTACTTGCAGAAAGAACAAATTTGAAAAGCTAGAGTGTCAGAAAGATTCTGATTTTCACTCCACCTTTTCTGTATAAACATGCCAATCAATGATTGGTTTTCATGTTATACTTTATTTTTATTTTTTATTTTTTATTTATTTTCAATATCTGACTTCAGAAAATTCACTTAAGTTGATGAAGAAGAAAAATTCTTCTTCATTAACTTCATATCACTGCTTTCCTGGAATTTCTTGACAAATTCTTCTCTTGAGAGTGGCTTATGATACAGCTTCAATCTATGACCATTCACAAGAAAAGTGACCTTCTCTTCATTTATTGTCCTGATTTTTATTTCTCCATTGTCAAAAATTCTTATGATTTCATATGGCCCAAGCCAATGTGTTTGGAATTTACCTTGAAAATCCTTGAACTTTGAATCAAACAAGAGAGCCCAGTCACCTTCCTTGAACTTCTTTTCCTTGATGTACTTGTCATGCCATCTAGTCCTTTGCTGTTGGAATAGACTTGTTTTCTGAACTGCATCTTGTGTGATCTCATCCAATTCATTAATCTGCTCCAATCTGTGCTTTTGTGCCTCTGATAGATCAAGTCCTAGCTGAACTGCCATTTTGAAAGTTTGAATCTGGAACTCTATGGGAAACAAAACTTGCTTTCCATAAACAAGTTCATAAGGAGTATGGTTTTTTGTGCTTCTCCATGTAGTTCTATAGGCCCACAAGGCTTCAGGAAGCCTATCTACCCAATATTTTTTATGTAAATGGACAGTCTTTGTTAGGATCCCTTCAATAACCTTAATAGTAGATTCCACTTATTACAGGCTGTGTGGATGATAGGGTAATTTTGTGTCTAATTTTACATGCCTATCATCATTTGTTCCACTAGCCTTAAGTGTGACTTAGGCTCCTTGATGCGTAACAATTTCACTTGGGACACCAAAATATGGTAAAATATCCTCAAAGAAAATTAACTGCAGTTAAACGATGTGAAAATTAATGGTTTTGGCCTCTACCCATTTGGTAACATAATCGATTACAAACCTAATATATGTCTCTTTGTCTTGATGGAGGACTAATAGGTCCTACAATCCAACCATTTTTCAAGGTTCAATATGTGCTGAGGTTGTAATGGCATCTCACCTGAAGGAGAAGGTTTTCCTACCCTTTGGAAACTGTCACACCTTTTGACATACTCTTTAACATCTTTAAACAAGGATGGCCAATAATATTCTAAATGAAGGATCTTATAGGCTGTCCTTTTATCAGCAAAGTGTCTGCCACAAGGTTCATCATGACATGCTTTGATAATCTCAGGCATCTCATCTTCCCGAACACATCTCCTAATGATAAAATCTGGATCTGTCTTGTACAACTCATTAGCAACCCATGAATATTTTGCACTGTCATAAATGATTTTTCTTTTATCTCTTGCATTCATTATTAAAGGAAATTTTCCTGAAACTAAATAATTAGCAATGTCAGCAAACCAAGGAGTTTGGGTAGAAATTGCAAAAAGATATTCATTAGGAAATTGATCTTCAATTGGAGTGTCATCTTTGATGTTTTGGAGTCTAGATAGGAAATCAACTACTGTGTTTTGTTTTCCAGGCCTATCTAGAATGGTAATGTTGAATTCTTGTAAAAGCAATAACCATCTTATAACTCTGCCATTAGTAATTGATTTGTTCATTAAGTATCTAATTGCAGAATGATTTGTGTGAACAAAAGTTTCATAGCCTGTTATATAGTGTCTGAATTTGTTTATGGCATGAACAATAGCTAAAAACTCTTTTTCAGTTACAGTATAGTTTAACTCTGCAGGAGTCAAATTTTTACTGGTATAGTAGATGGCATAAGGAATCAGTTCTTTTTGTCCCAATACTGCTCCTAGAGTTGTATCTGAGGCATTTGTTGAAATATGAAAAGGTAACTTCCAGTTAGGTCCCCTTAAAATAGGTGCTTCAGAAATTTTTGTTTTCAGGGTCTCAAAAGCTAACTGGAAATCATAATTCCATTTGAATTCACAGTCTTTGGTAAGCAATTTAAAGAGTGGAGATGTTATCTTGGTGAAGTTTTCTATAAACCTCCGATAATATCCTGTAAATCCTAGAAAACTCCTAACATCTTTTTGACAACTTGGAATAGATAAGTTAGAGATGACTTCAACTTTTGACTCATCGACTCTAATCCCATCCCCTAAAATATGATGCCCCAAAACAATACCTTTAGTAAACATCATGAAACATTTCTCATGACTAAGTGAAATATTTTCTTCTTGACATCTCTTTAAAACTTTTTCCAAGTTTGCTAAAGCTTCTTCAAATGTGTTTCCATAAACTGTGAAATCATCCATATATACCTCTACACAATCATGTATTAGATCTGAAAAAATTCCTAGTACTGCCCTTTGAAATGTTGCAGGTGCATTGCATAATCCAAATGGCAATACTCGGTAAGCATAGTTACCCCAAGGACAGGTAAATGTGGTTTTGTCTTGATCTTCAAGTGCTACTTGAATTTGATTATAACCACTAAACCCATCTAAAAATGAAAAGTACTTTTTGCCAGCTAATGTGTCTAACACCTGATCTATGAAAGGTAGGGGAAAATGATCTTTAAGAGTGGCTTTGTTTAATTCCCGGTAGTCAATACATACCCTCCATTTACCATTTTTATTTGGTACAATTACCAAAGGAGAAACCCATTGACTATCTGAAATGGGATAAATAAGTTGACTTTTAACAATTTCTGCAATTCTTCTTTAACAATCTCCCTAAGGTTTGGATTCATCCTTCTCTGAGGTTGTCTGATTGGTCTACAATTTTCCTCTATGTATATGTGATGAGTGCAAGTCTTAGGGTTTATCCCTTTCATATCAGTGTACTCCCATGCATATGCAAAAGAATGTCTCTGTAATATTTTGACTAGCTCTTCTTGTTGAGATTTTTCTAAATTCTTATTTATGTTTAAAGTTTTACTTGGAAATATCTCAATTGTCGGTACATGAAATTTATCCATAGAATGAAGAGACATCTATCTTGATGATAAAAACTCAATGTTGGATTCTTCTTGAAATTGTTCATGTTTGTATTCCGAAGAAGATTCAAAGTTTTCTAAAGTATTCAGAATTTGACTATCTTCACTAATTTTTGAAATTTTGAAGAGAGGTTGTAAGTCTTCTTCATCCTCTATCCATTGAGTATCATCTAAATCTGTAATTTTCCTTGTTGGAGGATACAAATTGAATTTCTTAGTTGAACTACCATCAAAGATATACATATCACCAGATCTACAACTAATGAAAGCATCAGTTGTAGCTAACCAAGGTCTTCCTAATATAATAGGATGCCCTCCTAGATTATTCTTAGGAGTTAGGATCATGAAATCCACAGGGTACTCCCAAGAATCTAGGGACACTGGAATGTCTTCTATTACCCCATCAAATTTCATCACAGATCTGTCTGCTAATTGTAATAATGTGGGTGTAAAGAGAAGATTAGGAAGTTTCAGTTTATCCATTATTTGTCTACTCATGATATTGATTGTTGCTCCTAAATCAATGAGTGTATTTTGGATCTCAATTCCTTTGATGTGAATTTTGACAACTGGATTTCCTGGGTCTAGATACTTTGGAATAGCAATCTTACCCATCATGATATACTATCTTTTTCCACTTGCGGTTGATTGTTTCGATGTCTCTCTTATTCTTTTTCTTGTTTTCTTCATGCTCAACTCTAACTTTGTTGTCTTTGCTAAAATTGGAATTTCACTTGATAGCTTGTAATAATGGAATCTTAATACGGACATTTTCTTAGCTCATCTGGGAAATCATAATTGAGCACCATAATTTTGTTTTTCTACCTCTCAATTTGTAATCTTTACGGAAAGGGAGGTGTAGAAGGAGTGGATGTTGATGGTTGTTCTAATGTAGGAGTTGAAATTATTGGTTCTTTTTGTTTTGATTTTTCAATGTTTAGGTCTTGAAAAGGTGTGTTATCTTCAAGACTTTTATTCACCAGTAGAGAATCTTCCTCAGATTTTTTTTGCTCTTGTATGATTACAGAAGGTTTCTTCTTTTCAAGTATTCTTCCGGACCTAAGTTGAACATGACTAAGGTCTAGAGGAGTAATTAAATAAGTTGGAAACTGTTGGCCTTCTATCATGTATGTGTTCTGAGGATTTTTATTGTTGGGGTTTGGTATGGGTTGAGCAAGCAACTGATTTTATTTCTGAGGAAATGGTAAGGGGAGTGGTTGATTTTGATGTTGTGGATTTTGAGGATGAGGATTTTGAGGAGGAAAATGTGGGTATGGGGAATAGGATGGTGGATATTGATAGTACTGTGAGTATCTTCCATAGGGATTTTGTGCTCCTTGTGCCCAAGCTTGAGATTGATTTTGAAATTGGGGCCAAGGTTGCTGCCAAGAATTCCAATTTGGTGGGGTTTGATTATACATTTGATCATGAAATCCTTGTGTTTGAGGTCCTTGCCAAGGCCTTCTAGAGACAAAATTGAGAGATTCTGTGGAACTTGTAGGAGTATCTTCTTGAAAGACAACTTTAAGACCAGGAAGTGAAGGACAACTCTTGGTCTCATGTTTTTTTGAACAAATCACACAGGTCTCTACAACTTTTGCATCCAAAGGACATTATCTCAAGGCATGCTTCTTTCTACATTTGGGACAAAAGATTTCTAAAGCATCAGATTCAGATTTTTGCTTGTTTTGTAACTTAAGGGTGTCTATTTGTTCACTAAGACTCCCTAAGATGTCAGATTTGAATTCATCAAGCATATGCCCTATCTTTGCCCTACTTACTGTCCCAGAAGAAGACTTACTTACCCTTGCAAGAGCAGGGTCTCCTGGTCCTTTCACAGTTTTAGATTTTCCTCTTGAAAGGTTGATACATAACTCAGATATTTCAGGTAATGTGAGCTGAGATATATCCCCTTTTCCCATAATGTTAAGGATATCCAACCATTCATCCCTAATTGTCTTCAACAAGAGAGCTTTTAAGGTGTCTTGGTCTAAGTTTTCCATTTTTTCTCTTTTGATGTTGTAATGAAATCTCTCCAAAAAATCTTCCAGGTTTTCATCCTCTTTTTGTATCATCTTGAACACTTCCTCCTTATGATTGACTGGCATACAATAATCCAAATACCTTTCTAGAAATGCTTGTTTCATGTCTTCCCATGTCCTAATATAACTGTTGATCAAACTCATAAACCACTTCAATGCTGCTCCTTTCAATGTTGAAGGAAATAGTTTAAGTTTATGAGCATCTTGTAAGTAGTCATAATTTCTACATAGGACTTAAAATTCAAATAGGAAGGTTTCAGGATCTTCAGTTTTAATTCCATAGAAGTTTAGAAGGACAGAGGGTGAAATGTTTTTCATAGTTGTATTGGTTTCTTCATCTACTATAGGAAACCCAAAAGAGCTTCCCATTTCTCTTCTACCTCTTCCTCTACCTCCTTCTCCTCTACCTCTACCTCTACCCCCTCCAAATAATGTGTGGTCTCCATTAAAGACTCCTCCTCCCCCTTCTTCTGGCATAGTTGATTCTTCTGTGGAAGTGGAAAAGTTTGTGTCTCTAGCAGGGGTCCTTGAATCTTCTTCTAAGACAGGTTCAGTGGACAAAGTGGAAGGTCTTTCTAATGGAATATCTAATCTTAAGTCTTCTAGAAGTCTAGGATTAGTAAAGGATTGAATGTGGGTCTGAGTTGGAGGTGTGCTGGCTCTAGGTCTTGATGAAACAAGTGGTGTTCTAAGAATCAAACTTCTGCTTCTGCTTCTTATGAATCTACCCCTTGAGTCTCTCTGTCTACGCATATCATTGTTTTTGGGAGTTAAGAAACAAGGCTACCTAGTTACACTTCCCTGGCAACGGCGCCAAAATGTTTGTGCTCAACCTAGTGTTCCTAAATTGAGTTCATTAATTGTCAACCAGGGTTGGTAAACTGCTGAAGTGTGGTGCACTATATGTGCCTAGGTATTTGTTTCTCACTACGTTGTGTTTAGTGTTTTCTGATGTTTTTGGTTTATGGTTTTATGTTTGAAAAGGGAAAGAACTAAATGCTGGTGAAAAGAAGCTATTGGTTATATTAAAGTAGAACAAGGCCTAAACTATGGATGGAAAACAACAAATGCAAATACTAAAACAGAACAAAGCCTAAACTATGGCTAGAAAAAAACAAATGCAAAGCTTGATAATGACTTCATTGCAAGGAAATAAATCACAACATGAGCTTGAACTTATCCAATTCATTCATTAAAAATGTGTTGGAAGAGCTTGAGAAATGGACAAGTTAAGTGTGAATGAAGTTCTCCTAAATAAACAATCAACTTACAATGTTACAACATCTCATCCATGATTAAAGTTTTATTGGAACATATTTGGAAAAGAAAATTTGTAGCACAATAATATTTTTACTCTAAACTAACTTCTAATTATGTTCTGCAACTCAATTTAGCACCACTAGGCCTCACTCAAAAGTTATAGATTTCTTTTTAGAATGGTCCTTGAGAAAAGGCTTATTTGTGAAATGGTAAAAAGGTTGCAAAATACTCCAGGCCTTAGACTGATACTAGCTTCTATCCAGATGATTATGTATTAATATGAGGTTGGAACAAAAGAATTTTTGTAAATAATGAAGAACGTGGTATCTAAATTTAACAACTAATACAATCTAAAATGCAATGGATAACAACTAAACTGGAATGCTAATACAGTGAGCTAAGACTAAACTAGAATGCTACTAATCTACTTGAAGTACAGTGAACAGAGTTAAATTAAAATGCCATTATCAAACTTTAAATGTAGTGACAGAGCTAAACTAAATGAAATCATCCTCTGGAGTGTTATGACTAAACTAACATGCATCTAGTCTATTGGAATTCTACAACCCATCTTGTTCAATGTGAATGATATTTTGGAAGAGTTTGTAAAAACAATTCTGGCTGTATTATTCAATGCAATTGAACATAAACATAAGATTTGAAAGAAAATACAATTAAAATATAAGATACCACAGCTGTTTCTTATTCATTGTTAATGATATTTTGGAAGAGTTTGTAGGAGTAAGACCGGCTGTGACACTTAGTGTAAACAAGAATAAATCATAAAATTCGAAAGGAAATGCAACTAAAACCTACAACACCACAGCTATGCCTTATTCATCGTGATGATATTTTGGAAGAGTTTATAAGAGTAATTCTAGCTGTGATGATCAATGTAAACAAGCATGAAACATAAACTTCAGAAACATGCTTAAGCTAGAAATGAAAAAAACGAGACTAAAATACTTATCTAAACCGTATAAACAAGGCTGCTCAGGAGGCAGGGGCCCTCTACCACCGGAGTAGCACGTAAAATCTACTTCAATATTGACTCAGTGCTTTCAATAAAGTAATAATTCTTGCATTAGAGAGAAATTACTTCAAAACAGAGTGTTTTTCGTACTTCTGAAATCTAGCAGTCGAATACAAAATCTAACCTTGTCCCTCGGTTTCCCGAGCCATATTTATAATCAAAATTACATAACTGTCCTGAGATAACCTAGGGATAATTTTCTTTCCAAATAAAAACCAAACTAGGACTCTGATGGTGGTCACGTAATAGAATTAAGGACATCTGGACTGTCCTTGTCCTATTAGGAGTCTCTTTCCTAGTTTGAGTTCCCACGTACATAACCGCCTACATAATTCCGTTCAAACTTCATGGAGAGCAACAAATGATGAAGGAATGATGTGGAATACGCCCATATGTGTTTTTCTCCAAGATGACACCTGGAACCTGCGTAGACATGAAGACAACTGCAGAATCGGCAACTAGCTACAAAATGTCTGCATTCTGTAGCTAGATCTAGTTCAAAAAGTACTACGATGAAAAAATCATAAAAACATAGCAAGTTAGTCATGATATTCATTCTTAAAGCAATTTTAACTAATTCTACTGATCATTTGAGCCTGTGATTAATAATGGACAAAGGAAATGGAGTGGAATGTGGTGGAAGAAAGAATATCTTTGGAGCTCAACAGAAGGCGTAGGAGTAATTCTACTGGTGATTTTCAATTAGTAGCAACGAATGCATCAAAGATTGATCCTTCACTTGAGGCTATAGTTTCACAGGGTGGTCCTAGTGTAAGTCATGATCTGGAAAGAAACACTCCAATCCTTTCTAGGATTTTCTTTTAGTCGGCCTACGAGGTTGAGGTTAAAGAGATTCCCAAGTCCCCTATGACCCCTTCTTCACCTCTTTCTCCCAATTTTCCAGACGTAGTATTATACGTTGGGACCCAGACTCACAGGCCATCCAACCATGTTTTTTCTCCTTCTTTTCTTTTGATGGCCACTACTGGGAGCACAATTTCGGCTATGAGTACTACTAGTGTGCATACTCCTCTTTCAGTTGAAGGAGGAGGTACAATTTATATATATACTATCACTCTTAGACTACAATATTTGGCTCTACCTCCATTCCATATTTGAGAGGGGGCACCCAAGCTTTTTCTTCCCACACTGTTTCCTTTTCTTTTGGAATTCCTTCTAGTGCAATTCCCTCGATTCCTTTAACTATTTAGTCTGCTGTTTCCACACCTATGTCTTCTATGGCTAGCGGTCCAACATATTTCCAGGGTTTTCCTTTTGGAAGTGGTCATATCCCTCATTCTGACCCTTTTTTAGGTTCTCTTCCTTTCTTTGCTCAAGGTCATGGTTTTAATACTTTTCAAGGAGGTCAAGGCTTTAATCCTTTTCAAGGATGGACTAACCCTACTTTTAGTGGTTTAGAAACCAAGAATCAATTTTCTTCTGGTCAATAGGGAAACATGCCTTTATCCTATGTAGGAAACTCTCAGGGTTTTTCTCCCTTCACCAATGCGTGGAACCCTTACCAAGGAATCTTTTCTCCTTTTAGTACTCGCTTGGGGGGGTATTTTCTAGCTATGGTAACCCTTCTACAGGAGGAGTTCATACTCTGAATTTTTTTGGACCACAAGTTTTTCCTTACGGTTTAATGTCTTCTATAAAATTTCCTTAACAACACAGTGCTTCTACAAATCCAGGTTATTCTTTTCAAAATGTTGGGAATCCTACTCATGGTGGGTGGAATTCTTAATCTCCTCCGTGCTTACCATTCTCGGCAACCCTAAATTTTCCATATCTTTTAAAATTGACTAATGACCCGAACTTGGCCTCCGGTTCCCACCAAACTTCCATTGGATATTCCAAAATTAGATGGAAATTTTGGAGAGGATCCATCTAACCATGCAACAAATTTCCATTTATGGTGCCCATCTAACTCCCTAATTGATGATTCAATCAGGTTAAGATTTTTCCAACACACCTTAACTGGAAATGCTGCCAAGTGGTCTATAGAGCTTAGTGGGTGTTATCACTCAAAAAATTCAAAACATCATTTTGACAAGGCTACATAGGTTCATGGGTCAAAATAGGGATTTAGGAGTCATTTTAAATTTGATCAAGGGAAGATTTAGATTTTTTATAGTTTGAAGCTTACCCTAAGGTTTAAAAAAAGTCATTTTTAAACTCTTTCATGTCAAACATTCATCATTTTCCATTGCACTTCATTTCCCAAAGTTTTTGTACCAAAACTGCATAATTAGCCAAGAAACCATAGTTTTGTAGCGCATTACACTGTAAAAAGTCACTTTGTGCTACGAAAGCACTGATAGTTTCGTAGCGAAAACAGTCAAATTTACACTATAGGCACTACAAAAGCACGATTTTGTAGCTGTCTTGTCAGTTGAGTTGTCAAATGTCAGAAACCATTGGGGAAGGGTAAGTTAGATGCTTGTTGAGTCATGTAATGATGAAATCGAAGTACATACCCATGTTTGCAATCATCATGATCAATTTAGGTTATGAATAAGCCATCAATTTCAGCTATGAGAGGACATTTAAATTTGAAATCCTTTCCTAATTAGTCATTCTCATTGCTTTTTCCTCCATGCGTAATATCTGAGCTCTTAAGCATTATTGTATCGAGCCAAACTTGTGGCTGGTTCTTTCAAAGGATTTACTACATCCATATCAAGCGAGGTTGAGCATTTATATCAAGCGAGGTTGAGCATTTATATCAAGCGAGGCTGAAACATTTGTATCAAGCAAGGCTGTGAGGTTCTCTGAAGAACTATGGCAGAGGAAAGAAAAATACACAGAGGAGGAAAGTGCTTAAGACATGAACCTGAAGACATGAAAGCTATAAATGAAGACCCAGTAGTAATGGAAGCATTTAGAAAAGCAGTTTCCTACAATTTTGTGAGAAATTGCAGGGCTGTCATACACAGGTATCCAAGGAATTTGCTATGAATTTCGGTGGAACAACCACTAAAGTGGGGATGCTAAGTTTGTCTATCACACCAGAGGTCCTTGTTTCTGTTACAGGAATTCGAAGAGGTCAAGAAACCTGGTTCAAAGGATTCAAATTTAATATAGAGCAGTGTAAAGAGTTCATGAAGCCTGGGCACATTAAGATGGATCTCAAAAATGCTATTCCAAGAAGCTGCATCAAAGATAATTATTCAAAACTGTTGCTCATCATCCATAAATAATTTACCTGTGAAGGCAAATATCACAAGGTTTATTCATACCATTTCAAATTACTTCTACACTTCACTGGTAATATTTCCCTTGAATTACCTTTTTATATGCATAGAAGTCTTTCAAAGATGGATAATAAGGTTCAAGCAAAGTCTGAGGGGAGTGAGACATCATTGTTTCATCATGGCTTAATGAAATTATTGGTTTTAGATGAACTTCAAAGGCTAGGCAGAGATTGGCCCTCATTATTGTTTGTTAATGGTTTTGAGTTGGATACTTTAACTCTGCAAAAAAACCTAAAACTAAGAAAGTCTCATCACCACTAGCAGCAGAACAGAGCCAAAATTTGGTGGAAAAACCAAAAGAACCTGCAAGAGTAAAGACATGTAAGAAAACTGAGAAAAAGTCAGAGCAAGTGTAGAGTCTTGACACACCAACTCCCCCATCTGTAGAATAGAAATCAAAGGCGGTCAAACACGCAAAAAAAAATAATTTGTTAGCAAACAAAGGACCAAAATAATGACTAGAAGCCAAACAGTGGTTTTGAAAGAAAACACAGTGGCTATAGAAGTCAGAGCAGTAATAAAGGGGAATCCAGGCTTAAAAAGTAGTAAATCGCTACGAAACTACTGTAGCTACGTTTTTGTCTTCCTGATCAGTTTTAAAGGGTATTAAGGTTTGAAAATGATATGATACATGTGTTGAAGGATGATAAAGCTGATGAAAGAAGAAAGAGTTAGAATTTTTTAAGATAAAGGCTTGTAAGGCAGCGCTACAAAAAGCGCTACGAAACTGCTTTATTTTCGTAGTGCAATACATTACATCCTTTTGAGTAGCTTTTGAAGTGGTTTTTCAACAAGTGGAGGTTATGGAAGTGTTATGGAATATGTCAAACCAATATTAAATATTCAAGGCCACGAATTAGATATTAAATGATAGGCAGAATGCTCAAAGAAGAAAAAATATCCTTTGCCTAAAAAACAGGGTATTGTTTCCTATTTTTGAGGAGGTCAGCTAAGTGGTCACGAAGAAATGAATCCCATTATCCAAATTCGACCATGTGATGAAATACTTGTCAATGATGTAATTGCAAGTAGATAAGGTTGTTAAAGATAGTAATAAGGAGTTTGAGTCCGTTTTGAAATAGGACTGTCAAGTAGGATAGGTGTCTTTTTGTCATAAATTTCATGTTTTATAGTTATGCAAGGTGTCAATGGATATAAATTCGATGTATCTAGCCTAGAGGAAGATCATCTGGTGATGTAAGATCTCTATTAAAGGCCATTGGGTCGAATTTGTCAAGGGTTGGACATTTTGGCAAAATTGCAGCTGATTGTTAATTGACCATTTCAGCTAATACAAAGATTTTTTACTTGACCAACTTGAGATTCTAAAGGAGTTTTTAGTGTTTTCCTATTCTATCTGTATCCCTTGTATATCTCACTTGCAGTAGTTTTCATTTATATTACTCAGAATTCATCTATGAGATGCTATGACTTCCATTATAAGTGAATTGACTGTGTATTTATATGTTTCATGTGTGTATGCCTTTTTACTAAAAACTCTGATCTGACTCAACTTCCATGTCAAGTAGACTCACTGAATCACTGAAAGCTTTGACTCCATAAGCCCAATGTATACATGCTAATGTTATTTTTAACCTACATCTATCAAAATAAGTTGATTTCCTAAATAGAGTTAGCCATCTATATCTTTATTTCATATCATTAACCCTTGAGAGAGCCCTCTCAGGTTGAGGAGGCTAAGCCTTAGTTACAATATTGGTTTGAAATAGTTACATAATATTGTCTGATAAAATAGCCTATCAGGTCCAATTTTGTGATAAAATTTTGGTGCATCTACTGAGAGCTTGAATATTATACTTTCCCGAAATTTTGAAGCTGAACTTCTGAAGGTAGCAGGAGCTCAGGAAGTTGTTCGAGGCTGCATCTACCTTGGTGACTCCATTAAAAATTCATATGATCAAAGGTGGCTTCAAGAAGGAGATACACGAGGAGTAATCCTGACCTAGATCCACCTACCATTGTGGACAATCCAAACACCATTTCCAAAAGTATTCAAGGCATTTCTGAAATATCAGTTACTCCATCACATAAAAAATCATTGTCCTTTGAAATATTAAGAAGTCCTGAAGATAAAAGAGTTGATGATAAAATTAAGGAAGTCTTGTTTAGATCTGAAAGTGAGAAATAATTAATTGAAATTATCTTAGACTTTCATAAGAGAGGTATTGATACCTCAGCCCTAGAAATACAGGAAGATAAAAAATAGTTTTGGGAAGCAGTAAATTCTGAGTTGGTATTGGAAAGAGAGTCTTTAGATAAGTTGAAAGAGCTTGACCCTTTTGAAATATTGTTAAAAAGTAAAGCTGGTTTTCCTCTTCCTAATTGGAGTTCAATTGTTAGTGGACAACAAAGACCAAACAATCCTCCTCTTAACAGTTGCTCATCCTCTATTTCTGCTATCCCTAAAGCTACCATGGTCCCTTTCACCATGGCTGGAATTTTACCTCCTCCACCTACTGCACCTGCTAGATATGCCCCTCTTGTTCTTCCAGTTGTTTTACATGACCTCCCTAGCAAATATGTTGCTAGAATCAAAACTTGGGGAAGTGATGAAGAGATTAAAACAGAAGAACATGTAGATCAATTTAATGATTTTATAGACAGGGAGGAGGTTGATCATGAAGATGTTAAGTTGAGATTGTTTGCTCGGAGCTTTACTGGTGAATTTAGGAAGTGGTTCAAAGCCCTAACTCCTGGAAGTATTCATAATTGGAATGAGTTTGAAGATACCCTTTTGAGAAAATGGGGAAATAGAACTAATATTGTACAAGCCCTCACTGGGTATAACATTTTAAGAAGAGCTATTGATGAAATTGTTCAAAACTTTTCAAAAAGGTATAACAAGGTTTATGACTATTCCTGCCCATCTTAAACCTCCACAAGCCTTAGCTTAGATGAGTTATGCTGAAGCTTTTGATTATGACTTTTCTATACTGCTGAGAGAGAGAGACCCCTTCACTTTCTGAAATGAAAAATGATGCAATGAAGGTGGAGGTTAATATGATAGCAGCCAAAAAGTAAAAAATGGGTAAGACTAAGTTAAAAGAAGAAGAGAATCCTTCTTCCTCTTCATCTGATGATAAATTTGATTCAATGATGAAGACCATGGAAAATTTGATGGATAGGTTGGCCCTTGGGAATACCTCAGCTCCTCCTGCACAACATGAAACTCAGTTTAGAAACCCTAAATTTAGGAGACCTCAGAATCAGAAAAGGCCAAGAGAAAACATAAATCAACAGCTTGATCCTCCAGTGAGACCTCCTTTCCAGCAGAACTTAATTTATTAAGAGGATGAACCTAAAATCCTGAAGAGTCTATTCACTATTTAGATGGAGAAATGTCTGGAATTTTCTTGACTAAAGAGGAACATGATGAATCAGACAGAGGTATTCATGGAGAGGAACCATTTGACTATTTTAAAGGGTATCAACATGCAATTTTTGAGATGCAAAAACAATACAATCTCAGAAATAACAATGTGCCAATCATTTCAAATAAAACACAACCTAAGAAAGATACACCTAAGGCTGCTGAAGGAAAGAAAGATACTACACCTCCTCCTCCTATCAAAGAAGTTGAAAAATATGTTTATGTTTTCAGTTTGGAAAATGAAATTTCTAAGATCAAAATACCAGTACCTTTTGGTGAGATTCTCAAGGTAAATGAGTATAGAAGCAGGATTGTTAAAATGTTGAATTCACAACCAAGAGTTGCTGATATCTTGAATGTTCAAGAGGATCATCCAACCATATACTTGGGTCCAAGATTAGAAGATGAAAATAATGAGGAGGTG
Source organism: Pinus albicaulis (assembly GCA_034641835.2). Classification (NCBI taxonomy): domain Eukaryota; kingdom Viridiplantae; phylum Streptophyta; class Pinopsida; order Pinales; family Pinaceae; genus Pinus; species Pinus albicaulis. The sequence continues at coordinate 154,337,614 of CM076572.1, read as the reverse complement.
CCTCCTTTTTATGTGAGCCTTAGCATTCATGACATGACACTGCATAATGCTATGTTGGATTCAGGGGCCTCTCACAATATTATGCCCAAAGTAATCATGGAGAGGATGGGGTTAGAAATAACTAGACCATATAAGGATTTTTTTTCTTTTGATTCAAAAAGAGTTCAATGCATTTTTTTAATTAAGGATGTTGTTGTTTGTCTTACACAAGTCCTAGCCAAGACAGTGGTCATGGATATTGTGGTAGCAGACATTCCACCTAAGTTTGGCATGCTATTATCAAGGTCATGGGTATCAAAAATCAAAGGGACAATGCAGATGGACCTTACTTATGCCACCATTCCTGTTTTTGGTGAGAAAAGGAGATTGTACAAAGAGACAAGAATGGCTTACATGGTGAGTAGCAAAGATAAACCTCAAAATTTTCCAATTTATGATCTTGATACTGAACTTCGATCTGCTATTATTTTTAATTAGTTGACCGATGAAGTAGAAGATGAGAAGAAAGCCGAAAATGAACAATCTGAAATTCAGCAGACAAAAAATCAGCAAGCAGAAGATCAACAAGTCAACGATAAGAAGGCGGAACGTTGGTGGTTATTGCATTTTGATGGATCAACAGGAAGAGAGGGGGTAGGAGCAGGGATTTGGATCACAAGTCCAAATGATGAAAGTAAAATCTTTTCCTACAAAATAAATTTTGATTGCACAAATAACATGGCTGAGTATGAATCCTTGATTTTGGGCCTAGAGGTTTTGAAAAGAATGAATGCTCAAAAGATTTCTATTTTTTGAGATTCAGAATTAGTCATTAAGCAAGTTGAAGGTGTTTATCAAAGAAAGGATATAAGAATGAGGACATATAGAAACTTAGTTTTGGACATGCTGGAAAATTTCCAAGCTTATTCATTCATTATCAAGACTAGAGACCAAAACTCCATTGCTGACTCTCTAGTTGTCTCTGCAAGTCTTTTCATTATCCCCATACATTCCACTGAAAAATATGAGGTTGAAATTCACCATAGACCAGCTATCCCCGATAATATTACTCATTGGCAAGTTTTTGAAGATGACCAACAAGTGAAGAAATTTATTGAGCTGAAAGAAGAGTTTGAAAATATACAAGTAGATCAGCAAAACATGCTTGCTGAATCTAAGGGAAATTCTGAAGTGTTACAACTAAAGAATAATTCTATACCAAAGGGTCTCATACCTCTTGAGAAGCTTTTTGATCAGATTGATGTTTTCAAATTTCCTAAGATACAAGCTGATGATGAAGAGGTAGAGAGTTGTAATCTTGGTACAGTAGCTTGTTAGTCATCAGTATTTTTGCCTGTTGTGATGACTATATGCCTTGCCTACGTTTTCTAGAAACCAATTTCAAACAGTCAATTTGTCCTCCAGAAAACCCCTCAGAGAAATTTTTATCTTTTTTCCTCTCTTAAAGACTGTGTTAGAGGTGGTCATCAAGTTTTCAGTCTTGATAAAACTCCCTTGTCCATAACTGTCATAAGCCTTGTATATCTGATATCCAAAATTCTCTATTTTCACACAGCTCTCTGTCAAAGCATAAGACAAGTTGTCTTTTTCTCCTCTCACTGTTTGAATGTCCATTTGATGACCTGACTATGTCTAAGAAACCCTTCAAAAGTCATGACAAAGTGTCTAGGTTTAGGTGATGGTGTTTAGGATATGTATCTTGAGAAAAATGTCTTTAGTCAAAAACCTGGTTTCAAATATCAGTCAGCCATCCTCTGTGTTATCTGGAAAAACAAAAATTTGTTTACCCCTAGGTCATACACCATCAAAATGATCACTGTATTTTGTCTTAGAAAAGCTTGTAAGTTTCAAATTCAGGAAGAAACAGAATAAGAAGGTCCTATGTCAGAAGAAAGTAATCAAGTGAAATTTTCAAACATTATCATCATGATACCTCAGAAAAGGTCTGCAATGGTCAAAGACATTTTATCCATGTATCTTTGCAGGGGTGCTATGGATAGATGGCAATAAGCAGTTCTGAAACAAAGGGACACTTCAAGTAAAATTTTCAAAGCTGGAACAGTTGAATGTTGGGAAATAAAATAAATGCAGATTTCAGAGAGAAAGGAACCTATATGATTCATTACCTACAAATTCAAAGCACCAAGAAAGTAAACAAACATCCATTATGGAAAAATGGGTACAAAGGTCGGGAGTTTTCTGCATCTAGCACTTGATATCAACTCACAATGGCATTTGCACATTCTTGCCGAACATATGGGCACAACTCTGAAAAATAGACTTATGAGACTAGGTGTATTAGTTCTCTGGCAAAAGATTTCCAGTAGTTTTAGGCATCATAGTGAAAGAATATAAAAAGGGAACAACTGCCTTTTTTATATCCCTATAGCCTAGACTCTGAACCATCAAAGACTTTGTCATCACAAGGAAGCTAAAACTATTACAAAGGAAAGTTAACCTAAGAGACACAAGCAAATATGTTGGAGTTTGAAATACCTTACATGCTCATTATCTTCACTGTAAATTTCTACAAAGAGACCTGTCTCATACAAATTGATAAAGGATAAAGCCTTTGAATTGCCTCCTTCATAAAAAGTAGAGGGAAATCACTTGTTTTTATGAGGCGCCCCCTTCAATGATGATAAGCAGAGGGCACAAGGTTTAGTTTTCAAAGGGAGGCTTCATTCAAATCATGAGCAGAAGGCCATAAACAACTTATGTCTAACAAGCCTCATTAAATGATGATGAGAAAAGGGCATGACACAAACAGTTTGTGTAGGAGGCTAAAGGCTTCATTTGGAAAATAGAGACTGGGCCTAAAGTTTCTTTGAAAAGTCTCCTCCAAATATAAGCAGAGGGAAAAAAACCACATTTTCTTTGAAATGCCTCCTTCAAATATAAGCAGAGGGCAAAAAAATGTTTTAAAAGACCCCCTTCAATATTATAAGCAGAGGGAAAACTACAGTTGGCAAAAGATCCTTTTTCATTAAAAAGTGGAGGGCACAATTTTATAAGTTAACACAAGGGATTTTTGTTCTTACACACAAAATGAAAACTTATTGTGATGTTTGCAAAGCACTTTTTCGAAATTGTTTCATAAAAAAAAAAGGTAAATGAGTAAAAAGGGCAGAGGTTTGATAAAACCATTTGGAAAAAGTCAAAGGAAGGCTGCATTTTTTAAAAAGAATTGTACAAGGCACAAAGGCCTCAAAGGGCATATTTCATTTTCAAATTATTGATTGGCAAAAAAAAGGAGGGTTTCTCTGGTTCCTCGGCAAGCCCCGTGCAATTTTTCTTGGTCGCGACGCGCTTGTAGTCGAGCGCTACGTGCCTGTAGCGCCTCACCGCAGGATTTTACAAAGGACATGACGCGCTTGTGCACTGGCGTGACGCGTTTCCTCGTTCAGTCTTCGCCCGAGCTTTCGTTCAGTCTCTGCCCGAGCCTTCGTTCAGTCTCTGCCTGAGCCTTCGTTCAGCCTCCGCCTGTTGTTCAGACTCCATTCAAAAACATAGTTTTTTGAACTAGCTCAGTGTTTTTTCCTCGTGCAGCTTCCGTTCAGTCTCCGCCCGACCCTTGTTCAATCTCCACCCAAGCCTTCATTCAGTCTCCGCCCAAGCGTTCATTCACGCCCGTCGTTCACACTCCATTCAAAAACATAGTTTTTTGAACTGGCTCAATGCATTTTCTTTGTTCAACCTCATTCAGATGCTACGTGCTTGGGTGTAAGGGCGTAGCACATGCTCATTTATTTCAAAGGGCCAAATTTTCCAGTTTTCCTCAAAGGTCAGTGCTCATCACTGCAAAAGCGTTTTGGATGTATTTATCACTATTTTTACCCCTCAAATTGCTCATAAAACATAAGGAATATTTCGAAAAACTGGATTAAAGGAGAAAGAAGTGTTAAAGGAAGAGAAAGCCTATTTTTATTTAAGAGCTGTCTAGTTGATTTTGGAAAAGAACAAAAAGGTAAAAATGCCTCCAAGGAAAGGGGTTAAAAAGGGAGGTCAACACAACAGATTTGAGCCCACCACTATTTAAGAAATCACTACCTCTCCCTCAATCTTGTCCTATTTTCAAGAGGTAGGCTGTTTTGAATTTTGCAGAAAAATACCAGAGGTCACTAGCCACCCTCATATAATAGAGTTGTTTTCCCTGAGGTTGAATGGAAAGCAAGTTCACATAGCAGGTGTAGATTTTGAACTCACTCCTAGAGCTGTTTCTAAGGCAACCAAAATCCCTAACATAGGAGAAGAGTGTTTAAATACTCATATCTTGACCTCAACCACTATCAGCCTTTTCTCAAGCCAAATCATCAAGATACATGCAACTCCATTTTCCATTTCTCACACTTGCTAGATGACTATGCAACCCTCATGAAAATAGTCATGAATTTTTTCACATGTGAAGGTATATATTCCCAAGTATATGCCTATCACATCAGACTCCTTATGAATTTCACAAAAGCTAAGTTGCTAAACCTACCTTTCTTCCTGTGCAAGAGTATAGACAATATGTCTTCCATTGTTAGAAAAAATCCTCCAGCTTAGCAGAAAGAAAGTTTATTCCATCACTCTCTCATTAAGATAATTATCCTTCACCAGATGAAACAAAAGGGCATCGCTTGGGAAACTTTAATCTCTCACCCTCATTTCACTTCTGCATCTTCTATGCCACTACAGATCAGGCCATTTGCATCCCAAAGCCCTCCTCATGCTCATTCCTTGCCCTCCACACCTTATGTTTCCTCTTCTTCTCATGAGTCTACTCCCCAAAAAAAATCATCCTCCACAGATAGCAGTGAGAAAGAAGAGTGTAGTAAAAGAAAAGAGCAAGGAAGTGATGATGACAAAGAGCAAGAAAGTGATGATGACAAAGAATAGGAAAGAAATTGTGAAAAAAATCAAGACAGTGATGAAAGCAGTAGTATAGGGAAAGGAAAGCATGATGGCCTCAGGCAGCCCACAAGGAGAGAATGAAAGCAGTAATCATGAAGCTGTTAGCCCACAAGGAGAAAATGAAGACAGTGATGAAGAAAGAGGCAGCCTACAGCAAGAAAATGAAGACAGTAATGAAGAAAGAGGCATCCCACAGAGAGAAATTGAAGATACTAGTGGAGAAGGCAACCCACAACAAGAAAATGAAAACAATAATCATGATGAAGGTAATCCACATCAGGAAAACATTGAAAACAATGAAAGTAATAAAAACAGTCATGACAGCAAGAAGATAGATGAAGGTAGAGATATTTTTGAAAAGGAAAAAACAGTAGACCTAGACATCTCCCACCAAATAGAAAAGGGGCATGATCTTTCTAAGTTTACTCCTGGTGATGAGTTCATTGCAAGTATCAAAATTAATGAACAAGTAAATTTCTCACATCAAAGTAACCAAGAATTACAAGTAGAGAATGTTTTTGGAGAAGAAGATAGCCCTGAGGCTGCAGGAGAACAAATTAAACAAGCCCATGTATTAACTCCTCCTCTCACTCATCATCAACAAGGTCAAGAGCATGTGTTTACTGCCTCTCCAAGGCAAGGGGCCATTCTTCCTTCCTCAAAAATACGAAAGGCTAAAAACACCAGAACATCAAGGAAGAAAACCACTCAAACAGTGACTAGCAATGTCACTAGGGCACTACGAAGCAGAGGTAAATTGCCAAAACATAGCAAGGTTGAATTTTCTAAGAAAACTAGAGGAAAGAAGCCCATCAAAGGCAAGGGCAAGGAGAAGATTGAAGAACAAGAAATTAGTCATGAGCATGAGAGGGAGTTTGAACTAATACAACTAGACAGTGATGTTGAAGAAGATGAGGCTAGGATTCTTAGATCCCTCTTGCAAGATCGGGATGCCCAGGTTAAAGACTTGGAAAATGACCTAGAAAGGACAAAGGACCTTATCCACTTTTTGCAAATGAAAAATAGACAAATGAGTGGACAGATGGCTATTTATGAAGATCGGGCAATCAAATATAAAAGAGAAGTGCAAAAGTCACAAGTGAGGTTAGAAGAATACATGGGTGAGTATGCAGAAGATGATGAAGAAGAAGGACCAGCAAGGAAGAGACCTAGGACCATGGTTCTTAGAAAAGCATTACAAAAGGAGAAAGAAGAAGAATCAGCTCGTGAACAACAGTACCCTTTTATGGAGATCCTTGCCAAAGAAATTGAAGATAATAGAGAGCCTTGGATTGAGAGGGAAAATCAGCATTTGGAAGCCAAATTGGAGAAAGCTAACAAGGATTTGGGCCTACAAAGAAGAATGACCAAGCACTACAAAAAGTTAAATCAATTTGCCCGAAGGAAGCTCAAATCTGCCCAAAGGAGGCGCCCGGCGGAAAAACATGGAAAAGACCTATCCCAGCTTGGAATTCTTGCTGAAGCTTCATTGCATGTTTCTAAAAACCCTTAAGGGGTTTACTCACCAAATTCAGGCATTTTTGGACACATTCTTGTTTTTTGTGAATTTTAGGGCTAAAAGCATAAAATCATTGGTGCCTTAACTTTTTCTCGGAGTATCCTCAGCTGAAGAAAAATATATTTTTGGATTCCTTGACATCAAAGGAACATGCTCAGAAATTTTCAGATCAATTGAAGCTGTTTTGGTCTTCAAAAAGGCCAAAACCAACCATTTTTCACCTTTCTGCCCCTAATATCAGCAAGTGCTACACTCCTGGGTTTTTTCACTATTTCTAATTTTTGAATAACTTATAGGCATTAAATTGGAAAAATTCAAGTACTTTTGGAAAATAGACATCTGTATCTTTCCAACGAGCCATCACAGGACTCATTTCAACATCGGGAGGTCATGCAAAACTTCACTGCAACACAAACCTTTTTCTGGTGCTACATTCCTATAGATTTTGCTGAAAAGCAGTTTTCTGAGTGATGATTGGGCCAAATGTGCGTTAAGCAAGTTTATCTTGTGTGTCAGGCCTTGAAAGTGATCCTTTTTTGCTATTTTGGTTCGAAAAGATATTTTTGTAGGATATTTTGTGACTTGGACTTTGTTAAGCCTTAAGGACAGTTTTAGATTTTTTTTTTTGGCCAATGGCCTTCTAGTTTCTCTAGGTGTTTTTCCTCCTCCTTGACTTATATAACAAAGAGGATTCATTGTAATACAGAGGCAAAAATTAACATATTGAGAGCAATACAGAGCATTATGAGCTTGGAATAAATACTTGTTTTATGAAGTGGATGATGTCTTGCTTGGCTTGATGGTGGAGGAGCATTGTGTGCAGGATTCCATGGCTTGGTGAATGGTGATGTTTCTCTGATTTTGTTTATGTTTCCTTGTTTTCATAAATTTTTCGTATTTCTCATTTGCTGTAGATCAGAAAAGTATATGTTGAGACATGCTCATGGAAGCACCTCAAACATCCTGCATGTTACAACTTTAATGTTTTCCTCTTCTTGATCATTTCTAAAGGATTCTTAACTACTGTTTAGGTCCATCAAGAAATTGTTATTTGTTTCATTTATGGTCAGTATGTTTTGCTATCTTGTATGATTTAAAGTGTGCCCTGCTTACTTATAGCTTCTCAAAACTCCATTTCTGAAATCTTTCTATGGAATATTGGTTGTTTTAGTTAAGTCAAAGAGGTCTCGTTCGATCTTGCCCTTTGTCCATGCTTGCAAAATTATTTCAGAGTTCCTGATAGCTCAAGATATGTTGTTTAGGAGTTCCCTCTTCATAGATTGAGTTGTTTGTTTATCTTATTTGTTTTCTCAACAACTGAAGGTGATTTTCCAAAGTTAGAGGTTCTTATGCTTCTATGTATCGCCGTATTGTTTATCTTTCATATGTATCAGTTTGAATTTTATTCATAGATATTTATGGTTTGCCCTACCTCATGAATACCTGCTTTAAAACTATATATGTTTAAGATCTCTTTGTCTTTCACAAACTTAATGTTCATTTCACTTCATTTTCACCCAAAGAATCCTTTTACCTTGAATAAATCGGCCCTGCAGTACTACCTTGTCCACCATTTAGACAGTCCTGACTCTATCCGACCCCATAGCCCTGTTGATTCAATGAAATCTCTTTCTATTTTTCCTTTTTGATCAATTTACCTCAAAAACCCAAAAAAAAAACCAAAATATACTTAACAGCTAACCTAAAATCAAACATACAAAGCGAACAAGTTCACATCCTTTGCATAATAGAGAGAGCCCTCTCTGAGTCCAGGAAGGCTAGGTCCTAGGACTCCAAAGTTGGTTTGATGTTGCCTTGTCATTTGGTTTACCAATCTGCTAAATCATGGGACTCTAACATAATGGCGATCATGGTGGGATATTTAAGTACATATTTTCCTGAATACCTCATACAAACTTAGTTAGACTTAGAAATACCGATGAATCTGCCTCCTCATCGCCACACTGATCATACTGGCGATTGCGGTAGAAACACTAAGTACATAAACAAACTAACAAGCCTTGGTAGACTCTTTAGTCCTTCTATATTAAAATCAGATAAACAGCCTATAATTTCCATTTAGAGTAGAATATTTTTGTTTCAACACCTTAGCTAAGTGAAGAATCAAATATAGCACACTCTTACGGAATAGGCTATATATAAAACTCTGTAAAAAACCTCACAAAAACATCCCTAGATTGGTTTCTATCAGTCATTGGCGGTGGACCATAAAAATTTTTCTTTACAAGACAATAGTATTCACTTGGCGACTCCACTAGCCTCTAGTAGGCCTAATACTCCATTTAAAAAACCAAAAAATTTCCATAAGCATGCTCTCCTGTTGACTTACCTTCCCAATGACAAAGATCATGATGCAGCCTCTGAAATCAGTGACAAACTAAGTGCTACTTAGGAATTCAGAAATTTTCATCAAACATAAAAAATCAGCAGAATAACCTGATTTCCAGATTCTCCACCACTTCGGCTCTTTTCGCCCCAAATCTGCTCAAAATCAGTCTACAAGTCCAAGTACTTCCATCCCACCCATTCAAAACATCACTGTGCAAATCACCTCATCCCATACTACAAATCCTCCTATTTTGAATCTACCAACCACTCCCATCATGGTAGCCTGGTATGTGCCCTTAGTATTACCAAAACCTTTGGTACCGTTGCAAAATGATTACCAATCCAGAATCCCACACTTTATCGGGACTGAGTCTACTACTGCCCAACAGCATGTAGATAGAATCAGTGATGCTTTTGACTACATGGAACTAGAAGATGAAACCATAAAGATGAGAATGTTCGTCCAAAGCCTAGGTGGAGAAGCCAAGAAATGGTTTAAAAAATTGGCTCCTAACAGTATACATGATCTCCCATCACTCTACCAAACTTTTATAAACAAATGGGAAATTAGGAAAAACCCCATTCAAATCCTTCCGAATACAAAAATCTTAAAAGGAATATGGGGGAAAGTGTTCAAGACTATTGCACTAGGTTCAACAGTGTCTATAATGCCCTTCCACCTCACATGAAACCTCCACTTGGCTCATCACTAGCAAAGTTTCTGGAAGGTTTCGATCCAGATATGACATACCAATTAAGAGAAAGAGACCCCGCAACCTTATAAGAAATGCAAAAGGTAGCTATTAGTTTCGAATCCAACCTAGCCGAGAAGAGAACTAGGATGAGATCGGAAAAGAAAGTCACTTACCGAGATGAGACCATACCTTCCATTTCCTCTTCAGATTCCAAAATAGACAACCTGGTTAGAACTATGGAGAGAATGTTAGAAATAATAAATCTAAATGAAAGGGCACCTCCAAGGGACAACCAATCAAATCCTCAAAACATAAACCAGAATCAGAACCTGAGAAGGGACCCACCTCAAATAAAACCAAGGGAAAATGATCAACAGATCAGGCCACCTTTCCAAGAAAATTATGTTGATGAGGTAGAAAGAGATATGGAACCACTTGATGAAAATCACTTAAACTTGATAGGTTTTGATAGTGAGGGTGAGGTTTTCCTCATAGAAGAAGAACAAATTTTCTTCTCCTCAAACCAAAATGAAACAAATTATGAGGACCTCGAAGATCCTGAAATAGGATTACAAAACTCCATAATGGAAGTTCATAGGCAATATGATCTTAGGAGTAAGAAAAACCAAGACAAATCTAGGAAAGGTAGCCTAGACACTGCTGTTACAAAAGCCCCCAATACTATTCTTAAAAGAACAACAGATAGTAATAAAACCATGGCTAAGAAGACTGAACAAAACAAAGACAAAACTAGCCAGGCAAACCTTGCTCTTAACCATCCTAGTACCTCTACTAAGATCCCCGAAACAGCTGTATTAAACAAAACCCAAAATCAAAATTAGCAAATTAAGAATATAGAAAGAATCATAGCTGAGAAAACTGAAGTGAATATACCTAAAATACAAGTACCTTTCAGTTTTGAAGGGGAAATTGACAAAATTAAGATCACCATGCCTCTTACTGAACTTATTGCCCAAAGCTCATAAAAATCTCAAGTGCTAAAGGTCCTAAACATAGGAAATGATGCAGATACTTTACACCTTGCTGATGATACCTCTGAGGTGTTGTTTGGACCAAAAATAGAAGGAAAATATCAAGAGGGAACCACTCTTCCTTTTTACATTAGTTCGAATATACATGACCAAATCCTACATAATTCCATGCTAGATTCCGGGGCCTCTCACAATCTCATGTTAAAAGTTGTAATGGAAAGATTAGGCCTAGAAATAACAAACCTTATAAAGATTTATATTCGTTTGATTCAAGCAGAGTCAAGTGTTTAGGCTTGATAAAAGACCTTTGTGTCAGTTTGGTGCAAGTACCTGCTAAACACCTAGTCATGGACATAGTGGTAGCAGACATTCCTCCCAAGTACAGAATGCTTTTATCTAGATCTTGGGGGGCCAAGCTCCAAGGAAATATTCAACTAGATATGTCCTACGCCACCATTCTTGTTTTTAACCAGACAAGAAGATTGTACTGATAATCACACATGAAATATATGGTTAGCAATCAAGAAAGACCAAACAACGTACCTCTTTATTCTGTACATTCGGACCTTAATTCTTTCATTTTACATATTGATGAGGACATTGATAAACAGATAGGTAAAGTTGAAGAAAATCTAGGCCCACTGCATCAGTCACACCAGCTTCTCTATGATGAGATAGACACTCAAAACTATCATGACCCGGAACAATTGTATCCTGATGAAAAAGAATCTGATGTTCTAGACATAGAAAATAAAACCTCAAAAATAGAAAACATTGTACACTCTCAAGTAAGTTTCTCAAACCAAGTACAAACCTTAATAATACAATCATAACCTTTTCCCAATACAGAGGCACTAAAGAACTTGCATAGAACAAAAATATTTGGAAATCAAGGCCAAGAAAGCCTTATGTTCTTACCATATCTAAATACCTGGCCATCCCAACACTTTACCCCTCCAAATAAAACTTTAACTATTGCAAATACTTTTGTCGATCTGGGAAAAATTTCTGATAAAGAAATTATGGGGAAATGTGATAAAAGCAGTCTTGGAGAACCTGAGCTGATTGAACTAGCTAAAATTTTGTCACTACACCAAAAATTGAGAAGTGCCAGGATACACAAGATTCTTCAGGATACTAGTACATGTCGAGAAAATAGCTCAAAACACCATAACACAACCATCATTTCCAAAAGCCATCCTTACAAAAGGGAACACAAAAATCTTGATCAGGCATTAACACTTAAGAAGAAAATAGCTGGTTACAGGATGTGTGTAGATTTTATAAACACAGATGAACATTCCCTAAACAACACACATATCCTTCCAAAAATAGGTCATACCACACAGAAGCTAGGAATTTCTAACCATGTGTCCTGGCATGATAATATTTCAGGATATCATCAGCTGATTCCTCTTCAAAGCAAACAACTCAAAGATTTTTTCAAATACACTGGAAGCAGTTTCAAGTTCAAACCCATTTTTTTAAAACTGCAAGACACCAGGGACATGTTTCAGAGAACTATGTTTCCAGTGCTGAACATCTTTACTATAATGTACCTTGATGATGTCATCATCTATTTTAAGAATGACAAAGAATATATGGATTACCTAAAAAATATGTACAACAAAGGCAGGAGTGGAAATCAAAGGTATAAGGAAAAACAACAAGCAGACACAGGGTTTTTTAAAGATTCTTGCAAGAACCCTTATGTTGTGCTTACAAGAGAAAATTTTCCTGATTTTTCTTTTCAAGAACTAAGTGGACCAAGAGCATCAGGGAATCCTTTTGAAGATAAGATGCTCAAATTCCACCATTATCAAGAGTTCTAGTCATGAAATTGGTTACTCATTGTACATATTTTGTTTGAATAAATAAATCAGAAAGTAGAAAATACAAAAACAAAAAAAAATAGAAAAAGAGGGCAGTCTTAAAGCAGCGGTGCAGCCCCATACCCAAAAAATAGTCATGCTGAAAGTGCGCAAGTCTAAATGCCACTAATAGTGCTCAAAAGATGTCTTGTTCAATTATATAGCTTAATCATAACTGAGCATGTTTTAAATTGATTGCTGATAAGTTAGTGAAAAAGAATGATAGTCAAAATATGCTAGCTGGACTTATCAAAGAAAGTAGATTAGGAAACAAAGATGCCGGTTCCACACGCTCAAAACATAACCAAAGAGGAAAATAAGGATGAAAAGAAAACTATGTATCCTAGCCCTGGGTTTTCTAAATCTCATTTTGTACAAAAATAAAATTTGTGTGCAGCTTGTCTTTATGCCACAAACACATGAAAAATCAGGCTGTCTAATCCTAATTTGATCATTTTTTCAATTTCATGTTTTAGTCTAGCGAATGAAATCCTGTCAAACAACTTAATCTTGAGAGTTGATCTAGTATAGGTAGAGAAATGAAGGAGTTCATTAGTTTAATATGAACTCCCAGAAGATATAAGTGTAGAAGTAGATAGTGTTTTCACTTTCAAAATATCATGTCAAGGGTTTTCCAGTCCAAGTGCACCCCAAAGAATAAAAAATGTTAGGCAAAGTAGCTGGGTAAGTAGATATGAGGTTGATGCTAATCATGCTGTTAGTTTGTCAGAAAGCATCATTTTCAGGAAAAGCATCAAGAAAAGGAGAAATATGAACCAATGGAGGAGGCATTGGTCTTCATAAACCATAGATTTGCAATTCTGGACACCTCCCGAAAAGGAGATGCCCTCCCCAAATGGAGCCACTATTAGTCATCAATATTTTTACCTATTGTGATGAATATATGCCTTGCCTAGGTTTTATAGAAACCAATTTCAAACAGTCAATTTGTCCTCCAAAAAACCCCTCAGAGAAATTTTTATCTTTTTTCCTCTCTTAAAGACTGTGTTAGAGGTGGTCATCAAGTTTTCAGTCTTGATAAAATTCCCTTGTCCATAACTGTCATAAGCCTTGTATATCTGATATCCAAAATTCCCTATTTTCACACAGCTCTCTGTCAAAGCATAAGACAAGTTGTATTTCCCCCCTCTCACTGTTTGAATGTCCATTTGATGACCTGAATATATCTAAGAAACCCTTCAGAAGTCATGACAAAGTGTTTAGGTTTAGGTGATGGTGTTTAGGATAGGTATCTTGAGAAAAATGTCTTTAGTAAAAAACTTGGTTTCAAATATCAGTCACCCATCCTCCGTCTTATCTGGAAAAACAAAACTTTGTTTACCCCTAGGTCATACACCATCAAAATAATCACTATATTTTGTCTTATAAATGCTTGTAAGTTTAAAATTCAGGAAGAAACATAGTAAGAAGGTCCTATGTCAGAAGAAAGTAATCAAGTAAAATTTTCAAGCATTATCATCATGATACCTCAGAAAAGGTCTCCAATGGTCAAAGACATTTTATCCATGTATCTCTGTAGGGGTGCTATGGATAGATGGCAATAAGCAGTTCTAAAACAAAGGGACACTTCAAGGAAAGTTTTCAAAGCTGGAACAGTTGACTGTTGGGAAATAAAAGAAATGCAGATTTCAGAGAGAAAGGAACCTATATGATTCATTACCTACAAATTCAAAGCACCAAGAAAGTAAAAAATCATCCATTATGGAAAAATGGGTACAAAGGTCGGGAGTTTTCTGCATATAGCACTTCATATCAACTCACAATGGAATTTGCACATTCTTCCCGAACATATGGGCACAACTTTGAAAAACAAACTTATGAGACTAGGTGTATTAGTTCTCTGGCAAAATATTTCCAGTAGTTTTAGGCATCAAAGTGAAAGAATATAAAAAGGGAACAAATTCCTTTTTTATATCCCTATAGCCTAGACTCTGAACCATCAAAGACTGTCATCACAAGGAAGCTAAAGCTATTACAAAGGAAAGTTAACCTAAGAGACACAAGCATATATGTTGGAGTTTGAAATACCTTACCTGCTCACTATCTTCACTGTAAATTTCTACAAAGAGACCCGTCTCATACAAATTGATAAAGGATAAAGCATTTGAATTTCCTCCTTCATAAAAAGTAGATGGAAATCACTTGTTTTTATGAGGCGCCCCCTTCAATGATTATAAGCAGAGGGCACAAGGTTTAGTTTTCAAAGAGAGGCTTCATTCAAATCATGAGTAGAGGGCCATAAACAACTTATGTCTAACAAGCCTCATTCAAGGATGACGAGCAAAGGGCATGACACAAACAATTTGTGTAGGAGGCTAAAGGCTTCATTTGGAAAATATAGACTGGGCCTAAAGTTGCTTTGAAAAGTCTCCTTCAAATATAAGAAAAGGGAAAAAAACCACATTTGCTTTGAAATGCCTCCTTCAAATACAAGAAGAGGGCAAAAAACTGTTTTAAAAGACCTCATTCAATATTATAAGTAGAGGGAAAAATACAGTTGGCAAAAGATCCTTTTTCATTAAAAAGTGGAGGGCACAATTTTATAAGTTAACACTAGGGAGTTTTTTTTTTACACACAAAATGAAAAATTATTGTGATGTTTGCAAAGAACTTTTTCAAAACTGTTTCATAAGAAAAAGGGGTAAATGAGTAAAAAGTGTAGAGGTTTGATAAAACCATTTGGAAAAAGTCAAAGGAAGGCTACATGTTTTAAAAAGCATTGCGCAAGGCACAAAGGCCTCAAAGGGCATATTTCATTTTCATATTACTGATTGGCAAAAAAAAGGAGGGTTTCTCTAGTTCCTCGGCAAGCCCCGTGCAATTTTTCTTGGTTGCGACCCTCCTGTAGCTGAGCGTTACGCGCCTAAAATGCCTCACCGTAGGATTTTACAAAGGACGCAATGCGCCTGTGCACTGGCATGACACGTTTCCTCATTCAGTCTCTGCTCGAGCTTTCGTTCAGTCTCCGCCCGAGCCTTCGTTCAGTCTCCGCCCGAGCCTTCGTTCAGCCTCCGCCCGTTGTTCAGACTCCTTTCAAAAACACAGTTTTTTGAATTGGCTCGGTGTTTTTCCCTCATGCAACCTCCGTTCAGTCTCCGCCTAACCCTCGTTCAGTCTCTACCTGAGCCTTCGTTCAGTATCTGCCTAAGCCTTCGTTCAGTCTCCGCCCGTCATTCAGACTCTGTTCAAAAACACAGTTTTTTGAACTGGCTCAATGCATTTTCTTCGTTCAGCCTCCATTTAGATGCTACATGCCTAGGTGTAAGGGAATAGCACATGGTCATTTCTTTCAAAGGGAAAAATTTTCCAGTTTTCCTCAAAGGTCAGTGTTCATCACTGCAAAAGCGTTTTGGAGGTATTTATCACTATTTTTACCCCTCAAATTGCTCATAAAACATAAGGAATATTTTGAAAAACTGGATTAAAGGAGAAAGAAGTGTTAATGGAAGAGAAAGCCTATTTTTATTTAAGAGTTTTCTAGTTGATTTTGGAAAAGAGCAGAAAGGTAAAAATGCCTCCAAGGAAAGGGGTTAAAAAGGGAGGTCAACACAACAGATTTGAGCCCACCACTATTCAAGAAATCACTGCCTCTCCCTCAATCTTGTCCTGTTTTCAAGAGGTAGGCAGTTTTGAATTTTGTAGAAAAATACCAGAGGTCACTAGCCACCCTCATCTAACAGATTTATTTTCCCTGAGGTTGAATGGAAAGCAAGTTCACATAGCAGGTGTAGATTTTGAACTCGCTCCTAGAGATGTTTCTAATGCAACCAAAATCCATAACATAGGAGAAGAGTGGTTCAAACAATCATACCTTGAACTCAACCACTATCAGCGTTTTTTCAAGCCAAATCATCAAGATACATGCAGCTCCATTTTACATTTCTCACACTTGCTGGATGACTATGCAACCCTCATGAAAATAGTCATGAAGTTTTTCACTTGTGAAGGTAGATATTCCCAAGTATATGCCTATCACATCAGACTCCTTATGCATTTCACAAAAGCTAAGTTGCTAAACCTACCTTTCTTCCTATGCAAGAGTATAGATAAGATGTCTTCCATTGTTAGAAAAAAGCCTCCATCTTAGCAGAAAGCAAGTTTATTCCATCACTCTCTCATTAATATCATTATCCTTTACCAGCTGAAACAAAAGGGCATCCCTTTGGAAACTTTCATCTCTCACCCTGATTTCACTTCTGCATCTTCTATGCCACTATAGATCAGGCCATTTGCATCCGAAAGCCCTCCTCATGCTCATTCCTTGCCCTCCACAACTTATGTTTCCTCTTCTTCTCATGAGTCTACTCCCCAACAAAAATCATCCTCCACAGATAGCAGTGAGAAATAAGAGTGTAGTAAAAGAAAATAACAAGGAAGTGATGATGACAAGGAACAAGAAAGTGATGATGACAAAGAACAGGGAAGAGATGGTGACAAAAATCAAGACAGTGATGAAAGCAGTAGTAGAGGGAAAGGAAAGCATGATGAGGCAGGCATCCCACAAGGAGAGAATGAAAGCAGTAATCATGAAGCTGTCAGCCCACAAGGAGAAAATGAAGACAGTGATGAAGAAAGAGGCAGCCTATAGCAAGAAAATGAAGAGAATGATGAAGAAAGAGGCAACCCACAGAGAGAAATTGAAGATACTAGAGGAGAAGGCAGCCCACAACAAGAAAAAGAAAACAATAATCATGATGAAGGTAGTCCACATCAGGAAAACATTGAAAACAATGAAATTAATAAAAATAGTCATGACAGCAAGAAGATAGATGAAGGCAGAAATAGTTTTGAAAAGGAAAAAACAATAGACCTAGACATCTCCCACCAAACAGAAAAGGGGCATGATCTTTCTGAGTTTACTCCTGGTGATGAGTTCATTACAAGTATCAAAATTAATGAACAAGTAAATTCCCCACATCAAAGTAACCAAGAATTGCAAGCAGAGAATGTTTTTGGAGAAGAGGACAGCCCTGAGGCTGCAGGAGAACAAACTAAACAAGCCCATGTATTAACTCCTCCTCTCACTCATCATTAGCAAGGTCAAGAGCATGTGTTTACTGCCTCTCCAAGGCAAGGGTCCATTCTTCCTTCCTCAAAAATACGAAAGGCTAAAAACACCAGAAAATCAAGGAAGAAAACCACTCAAACATTGACTAGCTATGTCACTAGGGCACTATGAAGCAGAGGTAAATTGCCAAAACATAGCAAGGTTGAATTGTCTAAGAAAAACAGAGGAAAGAAGCCCATCAAAGGCAAGGGAAAGGAGAATATTGAAGAAAAAGAAAGCAGTCATGAGCATGAGAGGGAGTTTGAGCTAATACATCTAGACAGTGATGTTGAAGAAGATGAGGTTAGGATTCTTAGATCCCTCTTGCAAGATCGGTATGCCCAAGTTAAAGACTTGGAAAATGACCTAGAAAGGACAAAGGACCTTATCCACTTTTTGCAAATGAAAAACAGACAGATGAGTGGACATATGGCTATTTATGAAGCTCAGGAAATCAAAGATAAACGAGAAGTGCAAAAGTCACAAGTGAGGCTAGAAGAATACATGGGTGAGTATGCGGAAGATGATGAAGAAGAAGGACCAAGAAGGAAGAGACCTAGGACCATGGGTCTTAGAAAAGCATTACAAAAGCAGAAAGAAGAAGAATCAGCTCATGAAAAACAGTACCCTCTTATGAAGCTCCTTGCCAAAGAAATTGAAGATAATAGAGAGCCTTGGCTTGAGAGGGGAAATCAGCATTTGGAAGCCAAATTGGAGAAAGCTAACAAGTATTTGGGCCTACAAAGAAGAATGACCAAGCACTACAAAAAGTTAAATCAATTTGCCCGAAGGAAGCTCAAATCTGCCCAAAGGAGGTGCCCGGTGGAAAAAAATGGAAAATACCTATCTCAGCTTGGAATTCTTGCTGAAGCTTCATTGCATGTTTCTAAAAACCCTTAAGGGGTTTACTCACCAAATTCAGGCATTTTTGGACACATTCTTGTTTTTTGTGAATTTTAGGCCTAAAAGCATAAAATAATTGGTGCCTTAACTTTTTCTCGGAGCATCCTCAGCTGAAGAAAAATATATTTTTGGATTCCTTGACATCAAAGTAACATGCTCATAAATTTTCAGATCAAATGAAGCTATTTTGGTCTCTCAAAAATGCCAAAAACAACCATTTTTCACCTTTCTGCCCCTAATATCAGCAGGTGCTACACTCCTAGGTTTTTTCACTATTTCTACTTTTTGGCTGATTTATATGCATCATATTGGAAAAAATCAAGTATTTTTGGAAATTATACATCTGTATATTTCCAACGAGCCATCATGGGACTCATTTCGACATCGGGAGGTCAGCCAAAACTTCACTGCAATACTTGTTTTATGAAGTGGAGGATGTCTTGCTTGGCTTGATGGTGGAGGAGCATTGTGTGCAGGATTCCATGGGTTGGTGAATGGTGATGTTTCTCTAATTTTGTTTATGTTTCCTTGTTTTCATAAATGTTCCATATTTCTCATTTTCTGTAGACCAGAAAAGTATATGTTGGGGCATGCTCATGGAAGCACCTAAAACATCTTGCATGTTACAACTTTAATGTTTTCCTCTTCTTGATAATTTCTAAAGGATTCTTAACTGCCCTTTAGGTCCATCAAGAAATTGTTATTTGTTTCATTTATGGTCAGTATGTTTTACTATCTTATATGATTTAAGGTATGCCCTGCTTACTTATAGCTTCTCAAAACTCCATTTCTGAAATCTTTCTATGAAATATTGGTTGTTTTAGTTAAGTCAAAGAGGTCTCGTTCGATCTTGCCCTTTGTCCATGCTTGCAAACTTATTTTAGAGTTCCCGATAGCTCAAGATATGTTGTTTAGGAGTTCCCTCTTCATAGATTGAGTTGTTTGTTTATCTTATTTGTTTTCTCAATAGCTGAAGGTGATTTTCAAAAGTTAGAGGTTCTTATGCTTCTATGTATCGCCAGATTGTTTATCTTTCATATGTATCAGTTTGAGTTTTATTCATAGAGATTTATGGTTTTCCCTACCTCATGAATACCTGATTTAAAACTATATATGTTTAAGATCTTTTTGTCTTTCACAAACTTAATTTTCATTTCACTTCATTTTCACCCAAAGAATCATTTACCTTGACTAAATTGTCCCTGCAGTAATACCTTGTCCACCATTTAGACAGTCCTGACTCTATTCGACCCCATAGCCCTGTTGATTCAATGGAATCTTTTTATATTTGTCCTTTTTGATCAGTTTACGTCAAAAACCCAAAAAACAAACCAAAATATACTTAATAGCTAGCCTAAAATCAAACATACAAAGCGAACAAGTTCACATCCTTCGTGTTGTACCTTAAGAAACAATTCCTTTGCTGTGATAAGGAATTTGTGCTTAAGAAATTATCTAATTCTGTCACAAATGAATATATTCTGTCTCTGTATTAAAAACCCTTAAACATTAATTTGGTAACCTTCAAATATCAAACCCATACATGTTTCTGCAATGCCATATTCCACTTATGCTGAAATGAATGAATGGAAGAAAACGAGAAGAAGATTTCAAAATGATATGTTGTTTAAAACAAAATTTACCAATTTAAAACCCAGAAGAATTATGTAAAGATAAAGTTAAAATAGAGGAGCGCACATTAAGGTTTATTTAACTCTTAAATACACATGTATAAAGAGACCCGCTGCTCAAATTACTCTATTTCATTCATAGATATGAAAACATTATGTAAACTGGATAAACTCTCAGCATAAACAGAATGATAGAAACTTGCATACTTCTTTCATTGATTTGAAATTCTTCAATACAAAATTTTGCTTCCAGGTTCCAAAACTCGGACCCTTTTCTTTCTTGAAATTTCCTTTAAATACAAAGTCATAAAAATGTGAAGCTCTTAGCCTGTGTGCCTTTAGTCCGGCGAAAACTCATTCTAAGCGCTTAACCACATCGGTAGTTACGGAGGTACATGCCTCGAAGGGTCCTATTACAATTTGCATGATTTTAAGAAAATAACATAGTGTGAATTTGAAAACGTCTAATCTATAAGGAAAGCCACTTCTGATGCAGTTGTTGAATCAACAACTACTCTTGGTTGAGACGTTGGGATCTCTTTCGCTGTGTCCATTGAGAATGTTTTGAATTTTTTCCATAGCTGACTTTGGGTTATCGGGGCATTCTTGAAACTATGATACTTCAACATGAATGCAACAGCTTGGCTGTGGGTAGGTCTTTCTGTGAAGAGAGTCTTCACCATCCATAGCAAATTGAAATGTCTCTGCAAGAAGTTAAACACTGTTTCTCCTTTTAAAATCTGTGTCTTTTCATGTCTATTATCCACCCTGATTTTTGCCAATACTAACGAATCTTCATAAAACTTCCATGACATAATATTCCCTTTCTCTGTCGAATAGGAAGGTAAACCTGTTCTTGTCAATTTATCAAATGATATATCAAATTTCTTTACTGTCTCTTTAATTCCTAGTAGCCTCTTCTCTGCAACCTTTCGAAGATCATTCCTGATTATCATTTTATTCACCTCTTGAGCATAAAAATATCTATCTTGTATCTCAATATTTTCCAATTCCTCATCCGACTTGGAATTGATAAAATCTATGAACTTCCTAGCCCAATTTGCTCTCTTGATGGCTGTTTGTTTATCAGATAGTATTTCTTCTTCGTGTTCTGAGATCAGGCTTTTCTCCGTAGCAACTATATTCAGGAAATTCCAATTGGACTTCATTTCTGAGACAATTTCACCCCAAATAATATCTTTAGCGTTTATAAGGGAAATATTACCTTTTAACTTCTCTTTAAGGTCTTTAATCTCAGCTTCAGCCTTTTGTAATTTCTTCTTATTCCCATTCGCTTCATTTTCTAGTGTCTATATGACCTTGGTGGCCGTTTCTAACTCTGATTGAGCTTGCTTTAGATCTCCTTCTGCCATCTTCATCTCTGTGCTAAGTTGAGCAATCTGTACTTGGGGATCTGTATCACCTGTAGGAAAAAAAAAGTACAAGTATGACTTTCAATATGGTTTTGTAAAGATATAGCAGTCTGCTTTACTTTAGACAACTCTTCATCTTTCCACAACAATTGCAGACGCAGCTCTTCTTTTTCTTTCTCCACCTCTGCTACTTTTGCAGCCGGTAACTTTATTTTTTTTCTCAAGGAAGATATCTCTATTTCTGCACTCTTCATGAGCTTTTGTACTGCAGCTTTGTCGTTAGGATCTACACCGATTTTCATGATAATATTTTTCAATTCCTCGTTTTGAACTGATAAAGCCCTTGAATTAGCCTTCTCCATCTTGAACTGTTTGATCACTTTCGCTAGCATGTTTTCAGCTTTAACAGCTGTGGCATTGGTCTTGGTTAAATCATTGACAATTAACTGTCCAGTTTGCATATGAAGATTCATCTTATCCCACAGTGGGATCTTCTTTACATCCATGGTTATATTTACCGCATTAAAACTGCTTGAAGATCCAAGGGACATCCCTGTTGGATGTGTTAGAGCCATTTTGAATTGATCCTTTTCAAGGTCCATTACAGTCAACAACCTAGTCTGATCAGCAGCTATGTGATGCTCTGCCTGAGCTTCTACATTAGCTTTTATTCTATGATTTTTCTCTTCAATCTGTGTAAATATTTGTTTGACTGAGGGCATCTTCTCTGAGTAAAGCTCATGACCTCTAGGAGAAGAGGGAGCATTTTGTTCTTCATCTATATGGAAGGTAAAACCTGGTGAATTTGAAGAATGATCTTTGGCCAATTTAGTTCTCTTCTCCTCTCTTGGCTCTTCATCATCTACCTCAACAACATCATCCCTACTTCTTTTATTTGCCCTTTCAATTATAACAGGTGTTTGAATGCTCGTTTTTGATGTATTTATTTCACTTGTGTTTGCCAGCTTCTCCTGATCAGGTCTGCTTACGTGAGAAAACACAGAATATCCATTCTCAATTCTTCTTTGGGAAATCACTCCATGCGGATCATATGACCATTTTTCTCCTAATAGCAAATGTGTCTCTTCCAACATCTTAGAAACTTCATCAAAAGCTTGCCTCATATTGACCACGAAAGGTCCCACACTCATAGGCAATTTATACATAAAACCTTTCTTCATGGGAAGAAAGTGCACCTGATCTACATTAAGGCTCTATCTTATGAATTCAAGGGAAAAAAGCCGTATAGGCACAAAATTTGGGAGCTTGTAAGGCTCAATATTAGCTCCATACAATCTTATCTCCGAATATTCTTCAAACACAAACCAATCTCTGAATCTGCAACTAGGTCCTAACTGTAGAAACTCCCGGGCTTTTGGTAGAAAACATGGAGGAGAAACCCCATTCAAAATTCTATAAGAAATAGACATATAATGACTGGCAAACTCAAATAACCTTGCTTCATTTTCCTCTTTTCTAGTTATGTCAGTCCAAAATAAAATTGATTGCTTTTGTTTGTTGACATCAACTATATTCAACCCCAAACTCATAAATTCTTCGACATTTTGATATAAGAATAAATAAACAATCAATGACGAGAATTTAAAGAAACCTGTAAGAGGAAAGGTCATCAACTGAGAATTGACAATCTCTTGCCAGAAAGATGGAATGTCGAGAACAACCCTAGGTTTCATCATCAGTGCGTACATTCCCAATAATGATTTATCAATTGTAAGGTCATTGTCTTTGCCCAAAATCTCTGCAATACAACTCAGAACTGGTCTATTCTCAGCATCAAACACTTCCAAACTGAATTCTTCTCCTTCTAGTTGAAATTCCTTTGAATTTGATCTCAAATGGGACATACATTGATCAAATTATTCACCTGAAAGGTTCTCAAAATAATGCACCAATGAATCTTCAGAGAATTGCAGTGGTGACTCGTTTTCAGGAAAGCAAAGTGATTGGCGAATTAACTGCGTCGACACTTGCAGAATGTTTTCTCTCTGCGAATTCATTATGAAGAACTTACCAGGATACATTGAAGAAACCAGCCACGAGATAAATTCGGGAAAGAAATGGGTTTTTGGGATACAGGCGGAAAAGACACTAGATTTCTTCATGGAAGAAAAAACTGGGGATTTCTCAGCGTTTAGGGTCACTTGATGATACAATAAGGAATGGTTTACAGAAGACGTGGTATCCTGGACGTCTTTTTCACTTTCCATGAGGGAATTGAATTTTGTAGTACTAGATAGTGAGACTCGTTTAGCCATGGCTTAACGGACAACAAATGGCGAACGGAAGGGTGGCGATAATACAGCTCGAAAGGGGAAAATGACAACAGGTAATTTGAAAACGAGATAAAACAAGCCTTTTAACAACTGCGCAAAGCCATATTAAATGCCTGTAATGACGTGTAATGCTGCTGACGTGGAGTACAGTTGTCTTCCACCTCGCTTTATTACGTCACCGCGGGGGCTCCTAGAGTACGGCGGTGAACTTCGACTTGCACCCCCCGCAATGAATCCAAGCCGTTGATCATGGCTCACCCGCGGTCAAACTAGTCAACTGCGGGGGCATTGCATTTGATAATTAACGAACTCTTTGTGCCTCCGCATTAACTCGTCCGGTTTCAATCTTCAACGATCACTACTCCCGCTCGGAGAGTTGCTCGAATCTTAAAAATGAAGTATACATACATTCAAATAGATCTTAATGATAAACTTTAATCTGCAGCGAGCTTGTAGAAACATTTCATTTTTTTAATGATATAGTATAAAAACATTATACTATAGCATATGCTTTTTGAAATTTCAGATTTTTTTTATTTTTCAATTTTCAAAATAAAATAGAAAAGGATATGCAGATGATCCACAACATCTGGCTCCACCTGGGGATAGTGTTTTTGCCACGAAACACTAAGAACCTGCAGATCTGTGCCTTCACCTCGGGCATGGAGTCAAAAATTGCTTGATGAACTATGTACAATGATCACGCTGGATATATACAATGGTGGTCAAATAAATTTTAATGTTGGAAATAATGTTTTAGATATTTCCCATTCACAGGCATATCCATCACTTCTCCTTCAAGATTCTCCAGCATGAAAGTATTATTCGTCCTGGCCTCACTAATTCTGAACGGACCATACCACAAAGGATCAAACTTGCTGTGTTTCCCTTTGTCTTCCCTTCAGGTATCCCACCTCAATACCAGGTCTCCCTTCTAAAACATGATTTCTTTTGCTTTCCTGTCAAATATTGTCTTCATTTTTTGCTGGTAAGTAAGCAAATTCTCTCGAACTTTATTTCTATTTTCATTTAACTCCATTACATGATTCATTCTTCTAATCATGGCATTAGGTTCCTCTTGAGCATCTTGAAGGAAATTAATCACAGGTTTCACCAACTGAGTGGGAAACAATGCTTGAGTCCCATATACTAGCTCATAAGGTGACTTACCAGTGGATCTTCTAGTGGTCATCCTTGTTGCCCATAGCACAAAAATTAGCTTTGAATCCCAGTTCTTACCAATGTTTTGTTTGAAGATTATGCCAATCCATTCCCTTGTGGATGATAAGCTGTAGAATGAGACAATATCACATTGTAAGTCTGACAGAAATTAATAAACCTGATTGAGTTGAAAACTTGTGCATTATCTGTCACAATATTTACTGGACATCCAAATATGCTAAAGATATTTTCTTCTAGAAACTTCATAACAACCAAATCATTTTCCTTCCTGGTAGGGATTACCTCCACCCACTTTGTAAAATAATCTGTAGCAGTAAGGATCCACTTAAATCGCCCACTAGATGGTGGATTGATTTCTCCAATAAAATCCAATCCCCATTGTCTGAAAGGTTCTTCAATAAAAACAGGGAGAAGAGGTAAAGGGGCTAACTTTTTCTTTTCTGCAAACACCTGGAATTTTTGACAACTTCTGACTGCTTTATATACATCAGCAAACACAGATGGCCAATAGAAACCTGAATTAAAAACTTTATGGGCAGTTACCTTCAAACTGTAGTGACCCCCGCACAAGCATTCATGATATTCTTTGATTACTTCTGGAACTTCCTCCTCTATCAAACATAACAATAACACACCAGCAGGATCTTTCCAATATAGCTTTGCTTCAATTATGACATAAGGTTGAGCCTTAAGTTTCAAAGCTCTGTATTTAGTTCTGTCTATTGAAGGAGGACAAGAAAGAAAGAATAAATAATGAACAATATCCTTGTACCAATTTGAGCAGAGGAATTTATATTTAATTGCTGGCTTTGACCGAATATCACCTGTTTCTCCATCGACCTCCTCTACAGGTGCTATTAAATTAATTCCTAGTGCTTGGAAATTTGATTCTGTTAATAATTTGGCCAGTCCCAATCCTTTGATCAATTTTGTTGGTTTAATATCCAGGTCGTATTCTTGGATTTTAGCAATCCATTTGCCTCTTTTCCCTTCTACATCACTCTGTACTAAAACATCCTTTACAGCAGAATTGGGAACGTATGCTAAGATTTGAGAGTGAAGGATATAAGTTCTGAATGCTTTCAATGCTTTCACCAGAGCATATACTTGTTTCTCCAATATATTATATTTTATTTCTGCATCTCAGAGTACCTTACTAAAATACGCTACAGGCTGTTCACACTTTTCTTCATTTCTCTGTAATAACATAGCTACAATCGTTGAGGGAGACGCAAATGAGAAAATTTGAAATGGCTTCAGATAATATGGACTTATTAGAACAGGTGCTTCCTTCAGAGCTTCTTTAATTCGTTGAAAAGATTCTCTTGATTCTTTGTCCCACTTCACCTCTGCATCCTTTTTCAACATGTCTGTTATTTTCTTGATAATCTTTGCGTAATTAGGAACAAATCTTCTCAGAAAATTTATTTTCCCAAGGAATCTCTGAATATCTTTCTTACTTCTGGGCAGTGGAATTGACTGTATTGCTTCAACTCTCATTGGATCAATCTTCACTCCTTGTTTAGAAACAATATGTCCCAGCAGTTTACCCTCCTTCAGAGCGAACAATTTTTTTTTAGGATTCAGCGATAAACCATATTTCCTACACTTCAAGAAGGCTTTCTGCAAATGCTGTAGATGCTCCTCATCAGAATTTGAAAAAATTGTGACATCATCCAGATAAACAAACACAAATTCATCTCCTACAAATGCAATATCCATTTCTCTTTGGAATGTGGCTCCTGCATTCATTAGGCCAAACGACATCCTGGCATACATGAATGTCCCCCAGGGTGTAGTGAAAGCAGTTTTATTTTGATCTCCCTTCTCCACAGCAACCTGATTATACCCTGAAAAACCATCCACCATAGATAATCTGTAAGCTCCAGTCACTTTTTGTAAGAAAAAATCCATCTTCGGCAAAGGATAATTATCTTTCAATGAGGCCCTATTCAGGTTTCTGAAATCTACGCACAGCCTTATCTCTCCATTTTTATTTCTGACTGGTACAATATTGGAAACCCAATCTGAATATCTGAGAGGAACAATTATTTTGGCCTACAACAATTTCTTTACCTCATTTTCAATCGGAGCCAACAATAATGGATTAATTTGTCTGAGCTTCTGTTTATGCGGTTTGACTCCATCTTTCAGTGGGATTTTATGCTGTATAATACTCTTATCATACATCTTCAAATCATCATAAGACCAAGAAAATACATCTTTGAATTGTTTGAACAGATCTATGTACCTCTCTTTATAGTCCTTCGGGACTCCTTTGAACAATTTGACCATTTTAGGCTCATGTTGAGTTCCTAAATTACAATCTTCCACATTCTCATCTTGGTTTTCTTTCTTCTGATTCACTGCCACGTCATTTGCATCAAACAGTCTTTCAAGAGGCACCAAGCCTCTTGGCAAAACATTGTCTTTCAATTGAATAATCTCCTGACCACCAATCTTCTTTTTTAGAGTCTTACCTGCCAACTCATCTTCATCAGTTTCCAAATCAATCTGATGATCTTCAAAATCTTCAATCATCAACAAAAATTTCTTAATCTGTTCATCATCCTCAAAGACCTGCCAATGTTTGACATTGTCAGGGATTGAAGGTCTATATCTCATCTCAATTTCATATCTTAGTCTCAGATTGATCGGAGGCTTGAATGTACTGGCTGCAACTGCTAAAGAATCAACCATTCTATTCTCTTCCCTTGGAAAAAACTGTAAGTTGAAAGCTTCAAAGTAGTTTTCAATTAAATCCCAAACCTCATTCCTATATGCTCTTAATCTAGGATGTTTAGTTTGACACAAATTCTTTATTTGTTTTATGATTAATTCAGAATCACCAAACATGGTTATAGACTGAATTCCCATTTGCTTAGCTGTCTGCAGACTAATGATTAATGCTTCATATTCTGCTACATTATTAGTGGACTCAAACTCCAATTTGAAAGAAAAAGGTACAAGGTTACCTTCCAGAGATACAAAAATGAAACCAGCTCCCGTGCCTTCTTTAGAAAACACGCCATCAAAATAACACTTCCAAAGTCTTTCAAATGCAGCTCCTTATGTACAATAGCTGAAGGGAGCTGCCCCTGTGTTTCTTCAGCAAATTCTGCATCTTCATGTAGCATGAAACAAGAGAGGTCATCCTTCTCTTGGCCATAAATAGGTGAATTACCTGCATCTTTCTTGGTAGCAGTTTTTTGAAACCTAGTTTCTCTGTACAACCTCCTTTCTTCCCCATTAAAAACATGAATGATAGCATATGTAAAATCTAGCTTCAAAACTCCTCCCAGCTTTGCCCCCCAAGATCTAGATAATAACATACCAAATCTAGCTGGAATGTCTGCTACTACCACATCCATCATAATGCTCTTCGCTGGGATTTGAGCCAATGAAACAACCATATCCTTAATAAGACCCACACACTTCACCCTTTTTGAATCAAAAGAATAAAGATCTCTGTATGGCTTAGTGATTTGCAAATTCAACTCTTTCATCACACACAGTGGCATCAGATTGTGGGATGCGCCAGAATCTAGCGTACAATTATGTAAAACAAAATCATGTAGCAGAAGTGATATATAAAAAGGAGGGACGGATGAATCTACCTCTTCAACATGAGGCCCAAAGGTAACCATTGGTTTTTCTTCTTGCAGATTCACGATATCGCCCACCTCATCAGACTGAGATAAATTGATAAATTCAACAATCTCCTTCTTATAACCAGGTGTTTTCATTAACTCAAGAAGAGGTATTTGAATTTTCACTTTCTCCAACTCTTTCGACAAACTGAAAGTTTGATTTTGTTTTGTCAACTTTTTAGGTTCTTCTTGATCTTTATTTGAATTTAGACTTTGATTAGGAACAGTAACAACTTTCTCCAAAACATTAGAATCTTTGATCTTTGTTTGAGAAGCCTCAACTTGCTGTTTTTCCTTTTCCTTTTCTTCATTCCTGGGCTGCTTCCTCTTATCTGACTTTGTGATCTGGTTTTTCTGTAATGGAGTCGCCATTGGAGCAGGTACTACTTCTGGTTCTCTTCCCTCATCATCTTGAGTTCTTAACCTCTTCTTTGACCTCAAATCACATTTTTTATGTAATTCTGCTTGCATGAAGTCTGTGAACTATCTGCAGTAATCATCCATCTCTTCTTGATCAAATGAAAGATCATTTTCTTCATTTTCTTCCATTCCTTCTTCCTCAGCTTCTTCTTCTGTTTCATCGTCTTCCATGTACACAGCAGAAATTCAAGCATCATCCTCTTTCTCATCATCATCATCTGCTGAACGGGATGGAGCTAATTCTATATACAAAGGTGTTTGCACCTGATCTTGATCTTTCCTTTCTCTTTGTAGAATCTGCAGGGGCTGTTTTTTAAATTGGGGATTAAAAACCCCTCTATTTTGTCTTGCAGGCTTATTATCTATTTCCAACTTCACCAATTTATTAGAAATTTTTTTTATGACCTTAGTCATATCGTCAATTATTTGATCTTGAGATGAGGCTTCTTCTTTAGATTTTCCTTTATCTTGAACTTTACCAGCAGCGGACATATTAGCCTCAATCTCCAGAGCATCAATTTAAATCTGCGCCAAAGTAGGAGACCTTCTTTCTCTCAATGTGAAACTGAACTCTGGCTCAAATGCACCAGCAAAAACAACCCTTGCTCCAATAGGAGGAGGCTTCATCTCCACAGGAAAACTATTATACAATTTGTTAAATCTTTTCACAAAATCACTCATATTTTCATCAGATTTCTTTTTTATTGCATTAAATTCTGTCAAAGAATAACCGTGGTCCCTCTTTTCACCCCATCTCTTGATGAAACATATTTCTAGGGCATCCAAATCATTTATGGAACAATTAGGCAATCGTTTAAACCATTTCCTTGCCTCTCCACTTAGAGACTGAACAAAGAGTCTCATTACAACGTCCAAATGTTCAACATTTAAATTCTCAGCAAATGTGCAAAACAGGGGCAAGTGCTGTTCTACAGTTATTTCATCTTCACCAGTAAATCTAGGGAGTAACTTGAGATACTCCTGAGGCATATCATGCAGTGTTTGGGGTAGATTTAATGGTGCATATATATTCATCAAGAAAGTAGGGGCTACCATGTTTATGCCCGGGTTAACTGCTCCTTGAGCGGGGGTGAAATGAATACCAGTTGTAGATGGGGGTGAATGAGGTGGAACAACTGATATAGGAGTTGGTGTAAGAACGACTGCAGAAGAGCTGGCGACTGTATGAGGTTGAGTTTCTGTAAACGGGAAAGACACAAACTCTAAAGATTGCTCTTCTAATGTGGGTTCTTGGAAATGAATCGGTGATGGTGATGATTCTTTTTCCAAGAAAATGAGTTTCCTGGAAATATTCTTGGATGAGGGAGTACGTGAACTACTGCCTGGTGTGAGCAGTGTAACTTCTGGTGTATCAAATGTTTTTGGTTTCCGACCCTTCTTGGAAACAAGCTTCTCAGGATCAGACAAGACAGGATCTTTTTGCTGAGAGGTATCCGACCTCGTGTGAGGTTTCTTGGGAGCCAGAGCTATTTTAAAACAAACAAAACTTTCTATTTCCTCCTCTCTGAACAAACAGAGTAAATGTAAAACAAAACCTAGGGAAAATCTTCGAATCTTTGTCCCCGGCAACGGTGCCAATTAATGTTGTACCTTAAGAAACAATTCCTTTGCCGTGATAAGGAATCTGTGCTTAAGACATTATCTAATTCTGTCACAAATGAATATATTCTGTCTCTGTATTAAAAACCCTTAAACATTAATTCTGTAACCTTCAAATATCAAACCCATACATGTTTCTGCAATGCCATATTCCACTTGTGCTGAAATGAATGAATGGAAGAAAACGAGAAGAAGATTTCAAAATGATATGCTGTTTAAAACAGAATCTACCAATTTAAAACCCAAAAGAATTATGTAAAGATAAAGTTAAAATAGAGGAGCGCACATTAAGGTTTATTTAACTCTTAAATACACATGTATAAAGAGACCCGCTGCTCAAATTACTCTATTTAATTCATAGATATGAAAACATTATGTAAACTGGATAAACTCTCAGCATAAACAGAATGATAGAAACTTGCATACTTCTTTCATTGATTTGCAATTCTTCAATACAAAATTTTGCTTCCAGGTTCCAAAACTCGGACCCTTTTCTTTCTTGAAATTTCCTTTAAATACAAAGTCATAAAACAGTTTCTCCTGATGAAACTAATTCAAACTGCTTAAACTCATTCTAACTGCTTAAACTACTGGTAGTTACGGAGGTACATGCCTCGAAGGGTCCTATTACAATTTGCATGATTTTAAGAAAATAACATAGTGTGAATTTGAAAACTTCTAATCTATAAGGAAATCTGCTTCTGACGCAGTTTCCGAATCAATGGCTACTCTTGGTTGAGACATTGGGATCTCTTTCGCTGTGTCCATTGAGAATTTTTTGCATTTTTTCCATAGCTGACTTTGGGTTATCGGGGCATTCTTGAAACTATGATACTCCAACATGAATGCAACAACTTGGCTGTGGGTAGGTCTTTCTGTGAAGAGAGTCTTCACCATCCATAGCAAATTGAAATGTCTCTGCAAGAAGTTAAACATTGTTTCTCCTTTTAAAATCTGTGTCTTTTCATGTCTTTTATCCACCTTGCTTTTTGCCAATACTAATGAATCTTCATAAAAATTCCATGACATAATATTCTCTTTCTCTGTCGAACAGGAAGGTAAAACTGTTCTTGTCAATTTATCAAATGATATATCAAATTTCTTTACTGTCTCTTTAATTCCTAGTAGCCACTTCTTTGCAGCCTTTTGAAGATCATTCCTGATTATCATTTTATTCACCTCTTGAGCATAAAAATATCTATCTTGTATCTCAATATTTTCCAATTCCTCATCCGACTTGGAATTGATAAAATCCATGAACTTCCTAGCCCAATTTTCTCTCTTGATGGCTGTTTGTTTATCATATAGTATTTCTTCTTTGTGTTCTGAGATCAAGCTTTTATCCATAGCAACTATATTTAGGAAATTCCAATTGGACTTCATTTCTGAGACAATTTCACCCCAAATAATATCTTTAGCCTTTATAAGGGAAATATTACCTTTTAACTTCTCTTTAAGGTCTTTAATCTCAGCTTCAGCCTTTTGTAATTTCTGCTTATTCCCATTCGCTTCATTTTCTAGTGTCTGTATGACCTTGGTGGTCGTTTCTAACTCTGATTGAGCTCACTTTAGATCTCCTTCTGCCATCTTCATCTCTGTGCTAAGTTGAGC
This sequence comes from Pinus albicaulis, assembly GCA_034641835.2. Lineage (NCBI taxonomy): Eukaryota > Viridiplantae > Streptophyta > Pinopsida > Pinales > Pinaceae > Pinus > Pinus albicaulis. The sequence goes on along the minus strand of CM076572.1, from coordinate 154,305,540 downwards.
AATCTGTACTTGGGGATCTGTATCACCTGTAGGAAAAAAAAAGTACAAGTATGACTTTCAATATGGTTTTGTAAAGATATAGCAGTCTGCTTTACTTTAGACAACTCTTCATCTTTCCACAAAAATTGCAGACACATCTCTTCTTTTTCTTTCTCCACCTCTGCTACTTCTGCATCCATTGAATGCTCTGCAGCCGGTAACTTTAGTTTTTTTCTCAAGGAAGATATCTCTATTTCTGCACTCTTCATGAGCTTTTTTACTGCAGCTTTGTCGTTAGGATCTACACCGATTTTCATGATAATCTTTTTCAATTACTCATTTTGAACTGATAAAGCCCTTGAATTAGCCTTCTCCATCTTGAACTGTTTGATCACTTTCACTAGCATGTTTTTAGCTTTAACAACTGTGTCATTGGTATTGGTTAAATCATTGACAATTAACTGTCTAGTCTGCATATGAAGATTCATCTTATTCCACAGTGGGATCTTCTTTACATCCATGGTTATATTTACCGCATTAAAACTACTTGAAGATCCAAGGGACATCCCTGTTGGATGTGTTAGAGCCATTATGAATTGATCCTTTTCAAGGTCCATTATAGTCAAAAACCTAGTCTGATCAACAGCTATGTGATGCTCTGCCTGAGCTTCTACATTAGCTTTTATTCTCTGATTTTTCTCTTCAATCTGTGTAAATATTTGTTTGACTGAGGGCATCTTCTCTGAGTAAAGCTCATGACCTCTAGGAGAAGAGGGAGCATTTTGTTCTTCATTTATATGGAAGGTAAAACCCGGTGAATTTGAAGAATGATCTTCGGCCAATTTAGTTCTCTTCTCCTCTCTTGGATCTTCATCATCTACCTCAACAACATCATCCCTACTTCTTTTATTTGCCCTTTCAATTATAACAGGTGTTTGAATGCTCGTTTTTGATGTATTTATTTCGCCTGGGTTTGCCAGCTTCTCCTGATCAGGTCTGCTTACGTGAGAAAACAAAGAATATCCATTCTCAATTCTTCTTTGGGAAATCACTCCATGTGGATCATATGACCATTTTTCTCCTAATAGAAAATGTGTCTCTTCCAACATCTTAGAAACTTCAACAAAAGCTTGCCTCATATTGACTCACTTAAAGGTCCCACACCATAGGCAATGACACAAAACCTTTCTTCACAAGAAAGTACCGATCTACATTAAGGCTCGTCTATGAATTCAAGGGAAAAAGCCGCATAGGCACACAAGTTGGGAGCCTGTAAGGCTCAATATTAGCTCCATACAATCTTATCTCCGAATATTCTTTTTAAACACAAACCAATCTCCGAATCTGCAACTAGGTCCTAACTGTAGAAACTCCTAGGCTTTTGGTAGAAATCATGGAGGAGAAACCCCATTCAAAATTCTATAAGCAATAGACATATAATGACTGGCAAACTCAAATAACCCTACTTCATTTTCCTCTTTTCTAGTTATGTCAGTCCAAAATAAAACTGATTGCTTTTGTTTGTTGACATTAACTATATTCAACCCCAAACTCATAAATTCTTCGACATTTTGATATAAGAATAAATAAACAATCAATGACGGGAATTTAAAGAAACCTGTAAGAGGAAAGGTCATCAACTGAGAATTGAAAATCTCTTTCCAGAAAGATGGAATGTCGAGAACAAACCCAAGTTTCATCATCAGCGCGTACATTCCCAATACTGATTTATCGATTGTAAGGTCATTGTCGTTGCCCAAAATCTCTGCAATACAACTCAGAACGGTCTATTCTCAGCATCAAACACTTCCAAACTGAATTCTTCTCCTTCTAGTTGAACTTCCTTTGAATTTGATCTCAAATGGGACATACATTGATCAAATTCTTCACCTGAAAGGTTCTCAAAATAATGCGCCAATGAATCTTCAGAGAATTGCAGTGGTGACTCGTTTTCAAGAAAGAAAAGTGCTTGGCGAATTAACTGCGTCGACACCTGCAGAACGTTTTCTCCCTGCGAATTAATTATGAAGAACTTACCAGGATACATTGAAGAAACCAGCCACGAGATAAATTTGGGAAAGAAATGGGCTTTTGGGATACAAGCGGACAAGACACCGGATTTCTTCATGGCAGAAAAAACTGGGGATTTCTCAGCGTTTAGGGTCACTTGATGATACAATAAGGAATGGTTTACAGAAGACGTGGTATCCTGGACGTCTTTTTCACTGTCCATGAGGGAATTAAGGTTTGTAGTACCATATAGTGAGACTCGTTTAGCCATGGCTTAATAGACAACAGATGGCGAATAGAAGGGTGGCGATAATACAGCTCGAAAGGGGAAAATGACAGCAGGTAATTTGAAAACGGGATAAAACAAACCTTTTAACAACTGTGCAAAGCCATATTAAATGCCTGTAATGATGTGTAATGCCACTGACGTGGAGTACAGGTGTCTTCCACCTCGCTTTATAACGTCACCGCGGGGGCTCCTAGAGTACGACGGTGAACTTTGACTTGCACCCCCCGCAATGAATCCAAGCCATTGATCATGGCTCACCCGCAGTCAAACTAGTCAAATGCAGGGGCATTGCATTTGATAATTAATGAACTCTTTGTGCCTCTGCATTGACTTGTCTGGTTTCAATCTTCAACGATCACTACTCCTGCTCGGAGAGTTGCTCGAAACTTAAACATGAAGTATACATATATTCAAATAGAGCTTAATGATAAACTTTAATCTGCAGCGAGCTTGTATAAACATTTCATCTTTTTAATGATACAGTATAAAAACATTATACTATAGCATATGCTTTTTGAAATTTCAGTTTTTTTTTTTTTTTTCAATTTTCAAAATAAAATAGAAAAGGATATGCAGATGATCCACAACACTTCGCATAATAGAGAGAGCCCTCTCTGAGTCCAGGAAGGATAGGTCCTAGGACTCCAAAGTTGGTATGATGTTTCCCTATCATTTGGTTTACCAAACTGCTAAATCACGGGACTCCAACATAGCTATGCCTAAAAATATTAAACTATCAAAGTTTCTTTCAGTTGATATGAATTACAAGTATATTGAGATGATGAAAATATTCATAGATGTTTTTGCTTGGAATTATGCTGATTTGAAAGAGTATGACCCCACTATTATTCAACATACTATTCCCATTAAAGAAAATGAAAGAACTTTCAAACAGAAGTTGAGGAGGATCAATCCACTTCTCATGCCACTGATTGAGAGGGAAATCAAGAAACTCTTTGATGCCAAAATCATTGTTCCAATTAGATTCTCAAATTGGCTTGCAAACTTTGTTCTAGTTAGGAAAAAGAGTGGAGAAATTAGAATATGTATTGACTTCAAAAACTTGAATAAAGCCTCTCTGAAGGAAAACTATCGTCTCCCAAAGATGGACCAAATTTTACAAAATATTGTTCGTTCCCAAAGGATGTCTATGCTTGATGGTTTTTCAGGATACAATCAAATCCTTGTGCATCCAAATGATTAAGAAAAAACATCCTTTACTACACCATGTGGCAGTTTCATGTATGCCAAGATGTCATTTGGTCTCATGAATGAAGGAGCTACTTTTTAAAGGGCAATGGATATTTTTTTTCTGAAGAGAAGGACAAGATGGTGGTTGTTTATCTTGATGACATAATAGTCTTCTCAAAGAGGGAAGAAGATCACTTGAAGAATCTAGAAAGAATTCTGCTGAAGTGTAGAAGGTTTGGTATTTCTCTAAATCCCACCAAAAGTATTTTTGCTTTAACTTCAGGTAAATTAATTGGACACATTATTTCTAGAGATTGGATTAAGATTGATCCAAACAAGGTCACTGCAATTCAGAAAGTGGATTTTCCTAGAAGCAGAAAGGAGATTCAATATTTCCTTGGAAAAGTGAATTTTGTAAGGAGATTCATTCCTAATTTTGCTGAGATTATGAAGGACATAACAAGGATGCTGAAGAAGGGAGTTGACATTAAGTCGACAATAGAGGCAAAGCACTCATTTGAGGAGATAAAAAAGGAACTCACTCAAGCACCAGTATTGATTAGCCCGGATTTCTCAAAAGAATTTCTGGTTTTCACTTTTGCATCAGAAAATACAATTGTTGTAGTTTTGTTGCAAAAGGGACAACAAGGTATTGAGCAGCCCATTTCATTTTTTAGTAGGACATTAGCTAACTCTGAGCTGAAGTACAACATCTTAGAAAAGCAAGCTTATGCCTTGGTTAAGGCTATCAAAGATTTCAGAATTTATATTCTGCATTCTCATATTGTGGCTTTTGTTCCTAATATTGTTGTGAAAGACATCCTAACTCAAGCCGATCCTGATGGTAAGAGGGGGAAATAGATTGCTAACCTGCTGGAGTATGATATAGAGATCAAGCCAACAAAATTGGTCAAAGGACAAGGTCTAGCAACGTTGATGACACAATCAAACTTTGACTATCTTGACATGAATTTAATTGCAGAAATATTAGAAATTTTAGAAGAGGAAGAAGAGTTGATCCTTATTGAAGAAAAATACATCATTTCAGATTGGTATAAGGATATTATTTTTTTCCTACATCATCATAGAGCACCTACTGAGCTAAAAATTTTTAAGGCAAGATTTGTAAAGCTAAAATCTTTGAGGTATTGTATCTTTGATAAAAATATGTTTTGGAAGGATACCAGAGGTATTTTTTTGAATTGTCTGTTGGAAGAGGAGGCTGATAAAGTGATTGAAAATTTCCAAAAAGGAGATTGTGGAGGTCACCATTATTGGAAGGCCATAGTGAAAAAGATTCTTAGAGCAGGGTATTATTGGTCTACAATGTTTAAGGATGTCTACAAGAAGATTGCTGCCTGCCATGAATGTCAGATTTTTGATGGTAAGAAGAAGCTTGTACCTTTACCTTTAATGCCTATCTATGTGGAAGTGTCGTTTCAGCAATGGGGGCTAGATTTTATTGGAGAGATTCATCCATCATCATTAGGCCAGCATCGCTGGATTCTCACAACAACTGATTACTTTACCAAATGGATTGAAGAAATCCCAACTAAGCAAGCAAATGATTCTATTATTATTTCTTTTTTGGAGAATAAAATTTTGTCTAGATTTGGTTGCCCCATGAAGATCATAACTGATAATGCACAAAAATTTAAGTCTAAGAAGCTGATTAATTTTTTTCATCAATATCATATTACTCTTAGGCATTCCATTGCATATTATCCACAAGGGAATGATCTTGCTGAATCTTCTAACAAGAGCATTGTGAGGATCATTAAAAAGGTGTTGTAGGAAAATAAGAAGGCATCGAATTTGAAGCTGAAGTATTCCTTATGGGCTGATAAGATATGCACAAAATGGTCAATTGGAACTTTACCTTATGAACTGGTATATGGAGCTGAAGCCATTTTTCCTACATCCTTAGGGGTACCTGTTATGAAGCTGCTTCAAGGATTGGAAGAGGAGCCAAATGTAGTTCATAGAAGAATCAATCAGCTAATAGCTCCGCAAGAGAAGAGGGATCAATTTTATAACAGTAATCAACAATCTCAAAATAGAATCAAGAGGACATTTGACAAGAAGATCAAGGAAGAAAATTTTCAAATTCAAGATGTGCTGCTGAAATGGGAAGCCATAATCGAGGAGAAGGGAAAACATGGTAAGTTTGAGAACATATGGAAAGTTCCTTTCAAAGTAGCTTCTTTCATGGAAACAATACTTACATACTGCAAGAGATGGATGGAAAATCATATGTTGGAGGGCTTGTCAATGGCATGTTTTTAAAGCACTACTCTTCCTAAAATCTGATGATCATTCATATCATTGTATATATTCCATTTTATGTGTTTATCTGCTAATAATGACAAGCTAAATCATCAAGCTTGAGCTCGAGGTGAAGTCCATTAGAGTTTGAAGAAAAATCTTGGCAATTTTAAAGTTTTTTTTTTTTTTTTCTGTTTTTTCAAGAAAATGGATAGCAAAACTGGAACTACTGGTTCTTTAGTGTACCACAAGGGCACACTATCCCAAGTGGAGCCACTGTTATCACTCAAAAAATTCAAAACATCATTTTGACAAGGTTACATAGGTTCATGGGTCAAAATAGGGTTTTAGGAGTTATTTTAAATTTGATCAAGGGAAGATTTAGATTTTTTTATAGTTTGAAGCTTACCCTAAGGTTTAAACAAAGTCATTTTTAAACTCTTTCATGTCAAACATTCATCCTTTTCCATTGCACTTCATTTCCCACGGTTTTTGTACCAAAACTGCCTAATTAGCCAACCATAGTTTCGTAGCGCATTACACTGTAAAAAATCACTTTGCGCTACGAAAGTGTTGATATTTTCATAGCGCAAATAGTCAAATTTACACTACAGGCGCTATGAAAGTGTGGTTTTGTAGCTGTCTTGTCAGTCGAGTTGTCAAATGTCAAAAATCGTTGGGGAAGGGTAAGTTAGATGCCTGTTGAGTCATGTAATGATGAAATCGAAGTACATACCCACGTTTGCAGTCATCATGGTTAGTGTAGGCTATGAATAAGCCATCATTTTTAGTTATGAGAGGAAATTTAAATTTCAAATCCTTTCCTAATTAGTCATTCTCATTCCTTTTTCCTCCATGCGTAATATCTAAGCTCTGAAGCATTATTGTATCGAGCCAAACTTATGGCTGGTTCTTTCAAAGGATTTACTACATCTATATCAAGCAAGGCTGAGCATTTATATCAAGCGAGGTCGAAACATTTATATCAAGCGAGGCTGTGAGGTTCTTTGAAGAACTATGGTAGAGGAAAGAAAAATACATAGAGGATGATAGTTCTTAAGACATGAACCTGAAGACATGAAAGCAATAACTGAAGACCCAGCAGTAATGGAAGCATTCAGAAAAGTAGGTTTCCTACAGTTTTGTGAGAAATTGTAGGGCTTTCATACATAGGTATCCAAGGAATTTTCTATGAATTTCAGTGGAAAAACCACTAAAGTGGGGATGCTAAGTTTTTCTATCACACCAGAGGTCCTTGCTGCTGTTACAGGAATTCCAAGAGGTCAAGAAACTTGGTTCAAAGGATTCAACTTTAATATGGAGTAGTGTAAAGAGTTCATGAAGCATGGGCACATTAAGATGGATCTCAACAATGCTATTCCAAGAAGCCACATCAGAGATAATTGTTCAAAACTGCTGCTCGTCATCCAGAAATACTTTACCTGTGAAGGCAGATATCACAAGGTTTATTCATACCATTTCAAATTACTTCTACACTTCACTGGCAAGATTTCCCTTGACTTAACTTTTTATCTGCATATAAGTTTTTCAAAGATGGTTGATAAGGTTCAAGCAAAGTATGAGGGGAGTGAGACATCATTGTTTCATCATGGATTAAAGAAATTATTGGTTTTTGATGAACTTCAAAGGCTAGGTAGAGATTGGTCCTCATTCTTGTTTGTTAATGGTTTTGAGTTGGATACTTTAACTCCTACAAAAAACCCTAAACCTAAGAAAGTATCATCACCACTAGTAGCAGAACAGAGCCAACCTTTGGTGGAAAAACGAAAAGAACCTGCAAGAGTAAAGCCAAGTTAGCAAACTAAGAAAAATTCAGAGCAAGTGTAGAGTCTTGAAACACCAACTCCCCTATCTGAAAAACAAAAATCAAAGGCGGCCAAACATGCAAAACAAAATCAACCTGTTAGCAAACAAGTGACCAAAAGAATGACTAGAAGCCAAACAGTGGTTTTGAAAGAAAATATAGTGGCTACAGAAGATAAAGCAATAATAAAGGGGAGTCTAGAGGACATTCTTCATGCCATTTACATAGAGGAAACTTCTGTTGTCCAAGCTGAATTTATAGGAGAAGATGGGCAGAAGTTGAAAAAGGTCAAGTCTGCAAAGAGATTAGAGTTTGAGGGAGAAGATGTAGGTTTCATTTTTCAATCAAGAAAGCCTATGACAAGGCATGCTAGGAAATTGATGGAGAGCAGCAAAGAAGTCCAAATACCCACTGAGACAGCTCAATCACCTAAGGATATTATTGACCTCTCATCACCCACAGTAAAGGATATAGTCAGAAAATTAAAAAAGGGAAAAGAAAAAGTGATAGAAAAGACAGAGTTACAGATCCTTGAGGAAAAGTTGAAATTGGCAAATCAGGAAATTACTGTCATGAAAAGGGAAGATAGGAAACACAGTGTTGAGAAAATGCAATTTGAAAAGATGAAGGAAATTTGGGAAAAACAGGTTGATACTGTCTCTAAAGACTTAGACAATACACAGGAGTTTGTCAAGTGGGAAGTTCTAGTAAGAGCAGAAGCTAAAAATGTAAGAAATGTGAACACTCATATGAGAGCTACCAATAAAAGTCTTAAAGATCCGGTAAAATATTTACAAGAGAAACTTGAAATGATTCATGATGAAATGCAGAGCAAAGGTGTCAAAATGACAGTGATTGAAGAACCATTAAGCCAACCAATTGGAAATGAGGAAGAAATGCCTCAAGGAACCTAAAATGAAGTTGGCTTATGATTTTTGGATGATGAGGACATATTTGTTACAATTTTTTGGCAACTACAACTTTCATTTGAAAAAATTATGCAAAAAACTGTGTTTTTAGTAGTTTTCAGTAGTTTCGTAGCGCCTCCAGGCTTAAAAAGGAGTAAAGTGCTACGAAACTGCTGCAGCTGCGTTTTTGTCTTCTTGATCAGTTTTAAAGGGTATTAAGGGCTGAAAATGATATGAGACATGTGTTTAAGGATGATAAAGCTGATGCAAGAAGAAAGAGTTATAATTTTTGAAGATAAAGGCTTGTATGGTAGCACTATGACACTGCTTTATTTTCATAGTGCAATACATTACATCATTTTGAGCAGCTTTTGAAGTAGTTTTTGAACAACTGGAGGTTATGGAAGAGTTATGGACTATGTCAAGCCAAGATTAAATATTCAAGACCACAAATTAGAGATTAAATGATAGAAAAAATGCTCAAATAAGAAAAAATATCCTTTTCCTAAAAAACATGGTATTGTTTCCTATTTTTGAGGAGGTTAGCTAAGTGGTCATGAAGAAATGAATGCCATTATCCAAATTCTACCATGTGATGACATACTTTTCAATGATGTAATTTCAAATAGATAAGGTTGTTAAAGATAGTAATAAGGAGTTTGAGTCCTTTTTGAAATAGGACTGTCAAGTAGGATATGTGTCTTTTTGTCATAAATTTCATGTTTTATAGTTATGCAAGGTGTCAATGGATAGAAATTCGATGTATCTAGCCTAGAGGAAAATCATATGATGATGTAAGATCTATATTAAAGGCCATTGGGTCAAATTTGTCAAGGGTTGGACATTTTTGGCAAAATTGCAGCTTATTGTTAATTTACTGTTTTAGCTAATACAAAGATTTTTTACTTGACCAACTTGAGATTCTAAAGGAGTTTTTAGTGTTTTCCTATTCTATCTATATCCCTTGTATATCTCACTTGCAGTGGTTTTCATTTATATTATTTAGAATTCATCTATGGGATGCTCTAACTTCCTTTATAAGTGAATTGACTGTGTATTTATATGTTTCATGTGTGTATGCCTTATTACTAAAAACTATGATATGCCTCAACTTCCATGTCAAGTAGACTCACTAAATCACTGAAAGCTGTGACTCCATAAGCCCAATGTATATATGATGATGTTATTTTCAACTTACATCTATGAAAAGAAGTTTATTTCCTAAATAGAGTTAGCCATCTATATCTTTATTTCATATCATTAACCCTTGAGAGAGCCCTCTCACGCTGAGGAGGCTAAGCCTCAGTTACAAGATTGGTTTGAAATAGTTACATAAGATTGTCCGATCAAGTATCCTATCAGGTCCGAAATTGTGATAACATTTTGGTGTGTCTGCCGGGAGCTTGAAGAGTATACTTTCCCGAAATTTTGAAGCTGAACTTCTGAAGGTAGTAGGAGCTCAGGAAGCTGTTCGAGGCTACATCTACCTTGGTGACTCCATTCAAAATTCATATGATCAAAGGTGGCTTCGAGAAGGAGATACACGAGGAGTAATACTGACCTAGATCCACCTACCATTGTCGACAATCCAAACACCATTTCCAGAGGCAGTCAAGGCATTTCTGAAATATCAGGTACTCCATCACATACAAAATCCTTGTCCTTTGAAATATTAAGAATTCCCGAAGATAAAAGAGTTGATGATAAAATTCAGGAAGTCTTGTTTAGATCTGAAAGTGAAAAAGTATTAACTGAAATTATCTTAGACTTGCATAAGAGAGGTATTGATACCTTAACCCTAGTAACACAGGAAGATAAAGAAGAGTTTTGGTGTTGGAAAGAGAGTCTTTCGATAAGTTGAAAGAGATTGAACCTTTTGAAATCTTGTTAAAAAGTAGGTTTTCCTCTTCCTGATTGTATTTAAATTTTTAGTGGACAATAAAGACCAAAAAATCCTCCTCTTAACAGTTCCTCATCCTCTATTGCTTCTATCCCTAAAGCTACCATAGTCCCTTTCACCATGGTTGGAATTGTACCTCCTCCACCTGCTGCACCTGCTAGATATGCCCCTCTTATTCTTCCAGATGTTTTACATGACCTAGCAAATATGCTGCTAGAATCAAAACTTGGGGAAGTGATGAAGATATTACAACAGAAGAACATGTAGATCAATTTAATGATTTTATAGACAGGGAGGAGGTTGATCATGAAGATGTTAAGTTGAGATTATTTGATCAGAGCTTTACTGGTGAAGTTAGGAAGTGGTTCAAAGCCCTTACTCCTAGAAGTATTCATAATTGGAATGAGTTTGAAGACACCTTTTTGAGAAAATGGGGAAATAGAACTAATCCTGTACAAGCCCTCACTAAGTATAACAATTTAATAAGATCCGTTGATGAAACTATTCAAAACTTTTCAAAAAGGTTTATAAGGTTTATGAATCTATTCCTGCCCGTTTAAAACCTCCACAAGCCTTAGCTTAGATGAGATATGTTGAAGCTTTTGATTATGAATTTTCTATACTGTTGAGAGAGAGAGAATCCCCTTCACTTACTGAAATAAAAAATGATGCAGTGAAGGTGGAGGTTAATATGATAGTAGCCAAAAAGTCAAAAATGGGTAAGACTAAGTTAAAAGAAGAATAGAAGGCTTCTTCCTCTTCCTCTGATAATAAATTTGATTCAATGATGAAGACTATGGAAAAGTTGATGGATAGGTTGGTCCTTGGGAATACCTCAGCTCCTCCTGCACAACATGAATGTTAGTTTAGAAACCCTCAATTCAGGAGACCTCAAAATTAGCAAAGGCCAAGAGAAAATAGAAATCAATAGCCTGATCCTCCAGTGAGACCTCCTTTCCAGCAGAAATTTGTTGATGAAGAGGATGAACCTAAAATTCCTGAAGCGTCTATTCACTGTTTAGATGAAGAAATTTTTGGAATTTTCTTGACTAAAGAGGAGCATGATGAATCAGATCGAGGTATTCATGGAGAGGAACCATATGACTATTTTAAAGGGCATCAACATGCAATTTTTGAGATGAAAAAACAATACAATCTCAAAAATAGAAATGTGCCAACCATTTCAAATAAAACACAGCATAAGAAAGATACACCTAAGGCCGCAGAAGGAAAGAAAGATACTCCACCTCCTCCTCTTATCAAATAAGTTGAAAAATCTGTTTCTGTTTTCAGTTTGGAAAATGAAATTTCTAAGATCAAAATACCAGTACCTTTTGGTGATATTCTCAAGGTAAATGAGTATAGAAGAAATATTTGTAAAATGTTGAATTCATAACCAGAAGCTGCTGATATCTTGAACGTTCAAGAGGATCATCCAACCATATACTTGGGTCCAAGATTAGAAGATGAACATAATGAGGAGGTGCCTCCTTTTTATGTGAGCCTTAGCATTCATGACATGACACTGCATAATGCTATGTTGGATTCAGGGGCCTCTCACAATCTTATGCCCAAAGTAATCATGGAGAGGATGGGGTTAAAAATAACTAGATCATATAAGGATTTGTTTTCTTTTGATTCAAAAAGAGTTCAATGCATTGGTTTAATTAAGCATGTTGTTGTTGGTCTTACACAAGTCCTAGGCAAGACAATGCTCATGGAAATTTTGGTAGCAGACATTCCATCTAAGTTTGGCATGCTATTATCAAGATCATGGGAAACAAAAAACAAAGGGACAATGCAGATGGACCTTATGACAAAATTCCTGTTTTTGGTGAGCAAAGGAGATTGTATAGAGAGACAAGAATGGCTTACATAGTGAGTAGTAAAGATAAACCTCAAACTTTGTAGAAATTATATATCATATGCATTATATATCTAGATTCTCCTGATCTAACAATATTTAACTTCTTTCTAAATACATAATCCTTCCACTATTAAAATTTTGCGGAAATTATAAACTCAATTGCAAACACATGAAGCAATAGAAACAATCACACATAACACAACTGTTTAACGGGAAAGCTTGAAGATGAAAACCCCAACTATCATATATTATGTATCATGGAGATCATGTAACAATCTCATACAAAGATTAGTACATCAAGCTCTCAGTACAATCAATCATCACACACTAACATGAAGAAATCTGTAAATCCATGCACTGATTTCTTGCCACCTGATAGCCTGCCTCCACTACGCAATCCCTGCTGAAGAATAGATCTGAATGAATTTGAATTACCCTTGCCTTGACTGCGAATTCCTCATTGGAAATTCCAATGTGTGTGTGATGCAATCAATGCATCACTATAGTCATAACAGATAGTCCATCTCACCCTTTCACCTACATCTTCGAAAGGTCTCCACCGGAACTGACATGCACTATAGTTAACTGTTGTATTTGTTCAGTTGATTAGTGAGTTATTATTTGTGAATTAATTAACTAATTAATTCACTTCACTCTAACTAGTGTATCATTCAGTTAGACTAGATACAACTAGCTCAACTGAGTTTAACTCCAATAACTGAGTTAAACCGAATAACAAATCCATGAACTACTCTTCCAACTCTGTCATAACTTTGCCACTTCAGTTCTAACTAAGTCCTCCATGCATGAACCACTAGTAAACCCTAGGAATTGTGTAATTCCTTCAGCCCACTAATTTGCCAAATCTGTATACTGAAATTAAGTGCTCCAAGAGAATAATTTGATGTTTATTGTCAGATTATTATTAAGGGCTAATAATAATCAACATGCATCTATTTTTAGATCGATGATCTGTAAATAGAATTCGCCCAATATTATAAAAATAGAATTTCATATATTTTTCCAGCTTGACCAACCATCCACAAATAGCATCCTGCAACTTCTGAAATATAATCACCATGTCTAAAAATAGACATAGTCTAAAAATAGACTTGCACCTAAAAATAGCCTGCAGGCCCACTTAGTGAAGGCGAATGATTTTCACTAAGCTCCATCATCTTGTTGAATCTCAACACTCCCTCTCAAAAAGATAGGTATTATCCTTCACCCCGATCCTACCTCTATGTTATTCGAATTTTCTCCTGGTGGGCACCTTCGTCAGAATATCTGCATCCTGATCTTCCGTAGGAATGTACTAAAGCAACATGATCTTCCGCTGCACACAATATCTAATATGATGATACCGGATATCAATATGTTTAGATCTATCATGAAACACATGATTAATCGAGAGTTTAATGCAACTCTGATTTTCACAATGTATCACTGTAGGATCTAAATGTGAACCGAACAAACCGACCGAGATCTTCCTCATCTAGATAGCCTCACATGCAGCTTGACTTGCTGCCATGTATTATGCTTCCACTGAACTGAGTGCCACAGATCTTTGTTTCCTGCTGTACTGAGAAACTGCTATAGATACGGTACTAAAAATCCCTCCTGATGTGCTCTTTCTGTCTCTTGGGCTGCCTGCCCAATCAGCATTAGTGAAGCCATGAAACTTCACTTCATCCATCTGTCTGTACCATAAGCCATACTCATATGTGCCCCTGAGATGCCTCATGACATGCTTTCCTGCCTTACAAAAGAGCTTGGTAGGCTTAACCATCGCTTGTGAAAGCTGGTTCACCGCATAGCATATGTCCGATCTTGTATTAACTAAATACATGAGTGAACCCACCAACTGTCGATAAACAATGGCATCCACCACCTCTGCCGATGTAGCATCCTCTTTCCTCAAATTTCCTGGAAGAGGAGTGTCGATAGGCTTGTAGCCTTGCATGTGAAACTTCTCCAGTATCTCCCGAGCATACTTGCCTTGAGACACAAAAAATTCACCTTCCCGCTGCCATATTTCCAATCCAAGGAAATAATGAGGAGGCCCAAATACTTCATCTCAAACTCCTTTCTAAGATATGCCTTGCATGAGTGTATCAACTGCTCATTACCCGTTAGTATTAAATCATCAACATAAAGAAAAATGATTAAAAGCTTACCCTCCACCACAATTTGGTACATGTTTAGATCCACCTCACTCTTGGTGAAACCAAGTCCGGTGAAATAACTATCGATCTGTGTGTACCAAGCACGAGGTGCTTGTTTCAGCCCATACAGTGCTCTTTTGAGCCTGCACACATGTGACTCACTGCTGAAGATCTCAAATCCTTCAGGCTGCTTAATGTACACCTCTTCCTCAATGATCCCATTAAGGAATGCAGTCTTCACATTCATCTGATGAATGTGCCAACCCATCTGCGTTGAGAGAGAAAGGATGGTCTGTATGGAAGAATACCATGCGATAGGTGCAAAGGTTTCTTCATAGTCAATCCCATCAATATGTGAGAAGCCCCGAGCAACAAATCTTGCCTTATACTTCTTGGCGCTCCCATTAGTAGCTTGCTTTACCTTGTAGATCCATCTTGATCCTACAACTGATTTACCCACCAGCCTTGGAACAATCTCCCAAGCACTGTTTCTAAGAATGGAGTCATACTCCTCCACCATGGAATCTACCCATGTGGGCTCCTGCACTACTTATTCGAAAGAAGATGGCTCTATCATGATACATTTGCTCATAAAAGCCATGTATCCAGTAAATCGGTCAGGTGACTGTCTCTATCTGCGCTGTGATGTAGGGACTCCTACATTCTGTGCCACATCAAGCTTAAGTCTCTCAACTTCTTTGGTACAATTTCTGCCTTGTCTGATGTTTGGTTCTACATGAGTGGACTCCTCCACTCCATGAATCTCCTCCTGTGGCTGATCCCCATCTAGAGACTCATCTTTTGGAACAAGAAGTTCCTCCTCTGCATGCAAGTGTAGCTCCCTCTCAAGTGACAAATTCATGGCTTTCACCTCATTGAATTTTATATCCCATCGCACCACAGTCATTCAACTATTTGGAAAATACACACGATAATTATGGTTGTTTCTGTGTACCCCACAAATATCCCAATTTCTACAGTCGGCTCCAGCTTCTTCCTGGCATCCTTTGTCACATGAATGTAAAAATATAAGCCAAAAATATTCAAATGAGAAATATCAGGCTTCTTACCAGTAAAATATTCTTCAGGTGTACTCATGCCAGGTATTCTATGAGGACAATGGTTTTGCATATAAACTGCAATGTTGCATGTTTCCGCCCACAAGTGCATCGGTAGGCCTTGGTCATGCAGCATAGCTTGTGTAGCACCCACAATTGTTCTGTTCTTTCTCTCTGCGACCCCATTCTACTGTGGGTTATGAGGCACTATGAGTTCTCTTTGAATTCCTTCTTTTCTACAGAAGTCTTTAAATTCACCTGAGATATATTCACCACCATTATCGCTCCGTAGAGCTTTCACTTGCTTCCCCGACTCCTTCTCCACCATTGCTTTAAACTCACAAAACTTTGAGAATGTTTCGCTCTTCTTCTGCATGAAGAAGATCCAGGATCTATGAAAATATTCATAAAAAAAAATAACATAATACCTATGTTTTTTTTTTGAAGCAATCGAGAAAGGTCCACACACGTCTATGTGAATTCTCTCTAGGATCATCGAAGCATGGTTCTCCTTCTCATGAAAGGTGGTCTTCACAAACTTACCCATAGTACATCCCTTGCACTGATATGACTGCACAAGATTACCCTTGGGAATTCCAATAGAAATCTGCTGTAAAATATTCAAAGCGCCATGGTGAAGATTGCCCAATCTCCTATGCCATGATTCACCCTCATCCCAACTCACCACTTCTTCTGCTTTGACCATTATTGTAGCGCAGCCATCTTCCTCTAGCTTGTAGAGATTCTTAACTCGAATCTCTATCTTCTTGGTTTGACTCGTTGTTTTATGTCAAAGGAAGGCTTTTCCCTCACTGAAAACAACGTCATAACCTTTGTCTTCTAACATTGCGACCGAGACCAAGTTCTTCTTCAGACCTGGAACATGCATAACATCTTTCATCAGAAATGGATTACCTGACTCCCTTTCAAAGGTAATGGTCCCAATGTCTATCACACTGTATTGACCATCGTCGCCCATCTCTATATGCATTTGGAGGTCCTTCTCCTTTAGATCACTAAACAAATCCTTGTCTCCCGTCATATGGAAAGACGCACCACTATCAAGATACCACACTAATCCCATAGCGCTTGAAACCAAGCACGCGATCAAAGAGATATCAAGTTCAAATTGCGAGGCTAAGGCCTTTCCAACTGTAGCTCCAACAACCTTCTTGTTCTTGTTCTTCTGTGGGTAGTTAGTGGCGAAATTCCCATGTTCGTGATAGTGAAAACACTTCACCTTGGACAAATCCTGCTTCTTGCCTTTAACCTCGGATTTTGAAGGGAATTTATTCCCCTTCCCTTTCCCTTCTTTGGCAGCAAAAGTGAAATTCTCTTCATCTTCATTCTTCGATGAAGAACCATCCCTGGTACTTCGCCTTATCTCCTCCTGCACAAGATCCGACCAAAGTTGCTCCCAACCCGACAGTTTCTCCCGTCCATTGACAGAGTCTTTGTAACTATGCCAACTCTTCGGAAGCCCAAGGAGAGCCAAGCTCACCAAGTATTCATCATCAACAATAATCCCCACACTTCCCAGTTCATCCCTATAGTGGAAAAACTTCGTGAGATATTTTGGAATATTGTCGCCCTTCTCCATTTTTATTTTTCTAAGCTTATCTTTCAGTGCCAACTTCCTCTGGTTTCTTCTGCTTTGGAAAAAATATGTCAAAGCCTTCCACATTGCAAATGGAGTGGCTTTCCTGTGAGGGCTGGACACAATATGATCCTTCACACCTTCCAACAAAATTATTCTTGTCTTTGCTACCTTCTTTTGCCATGCGTCAAGTAATGTAACATCGCTAGAACCCCGCTTAGGAACATCTCTATCGATGAACTCCTTCAGTCCATTATCCTCTAGCACCACCTCCATCCTATCCTTCCAAGCTATGTAATTCGAGCTACCCTCAAGGGCATACTCCAATCGTAACCCATTGAAAGACATTTCAATGTGTACTCAACTGTCGCACCAAGAATTTTCTACAACAAATTTGAATTGTTCACCAGCACAAACTCAACAATTCTTCACAATTGCAATATTCAAGAATTAACACTGCTCTGATACCATGTAGATATGAATTATATATCCAGATTCTCCTGATCGAATAATATTTAACTTCTTGCTAAATACAGAATCCTTCCACTGTTAATCTTTTGCGGAAATTATAAATTCAATTGCAAACACATGAAGCAATAAAAACAATCGCACATAACACAGTTGTTTAAATGGAAAGCTTGAAGCTGAAAACTCCAAATATCATATATTATGTATCATGGAGCTCATGTAAAAATCTCATACAAATATTAGTACATCAAGCTCTCAGTACAATCAATCGTCACACACTAACATGAAGAAATCTGCAAATCCATGCATTGATTTTTTGCCACCTGATAGCCTGCCTCCACTACGCAATCCCTACTAAAGAATATCTCTAAATGAATTTGAATTACCCTTTCCTTGACTGCTCAATCCTCATTGGCAACTCCAATGTGTGTGTGATGCAATCAATGCATCACTATAGTCACAACAGATAGTCCATCTCACCCTTTAACCTACCTCTCCACTAGGTCTCCACTGGAACTGACATGCACTGTAGTTAACTGCTGTATTTGTTTATTTGATTAGTGAGTTATTATTTGTGAATTAATTAACTAATTAATTCACTCCACTCTCACTGGTGTATCATTCAGTTAGACTAGATACAACTAGCTCAACTGAGTTTAACTCCAGTAACTGAGTTAAACTGAATAAAAACTCCATGAAATACTCTTCCAACTCTGTCATAACTTTGCCACTTCAGTTCTAATTGAGTCTTCCATGCATGAACCACCAGTAAACCCTAGGAATTGTGTAATTCCTTCAGCCCACTAATTTTCCAAATTTGTATATTGAAATTAAGTGCTCCAAGAGAATAAGTTGATGTTTATTATTGGATTATTATTAAGGGCTAATAATAATTGACATGCATCTATTTTTAGATCGACGATCTGTAAATAGACTTCGCCCAATATTCTAAAAATAAACTTTCATCTATTTTTCCAACTTGACCAAACATCCACAAATAGCATCCTGCAACTTTTGAAATATGATCACCATGTCTAAAAATAGACATAGTCTAAAAATAGACTTGCACCTAAAAATAGCCTGCGGGCCCAGTTAGTGAAGGCAACTGATTTTCACTAAGATCCATCATCTTGTTGCATCTCAACAAAATTTTCCAATTTATGCTTTTGATACTGAACTTGGATCTCCTATTCTTTTCAATGAGTTGATTGATGAAGCAGAAGATGAGAAGAAAGAAAAAAATCAACAATCTGAAATTCAGCAGACATAAAATCAGCAAGCAAAAGATCAACAAGTTAGCGATAATAAGGTGGAAGGTTGGTGGTTATTGAATTTTGATGGATCAGCAGGAAGAGAGGGGGCAGGAGTAGGGATTTGGATCACAAGTCCAGATGATGAAAGTAGGTTATTTTCCTACAAACTAAATTTTTATTGCTCAAATAACATGGCTAAGTATGAATCCTTGATTTTGGGCCTAGAGGTTTTGAAAAGAATGAATGCTCAAAAGTTTCTGTTTTTGGAGATTCAGAATTAGTCATTAAACAAGTTGAAGGTGTTTATCAAACAAAGGATATAAGAATGAGGGCATATAGAAACTTATTTTTGGACATGCTAGAAAATTTCCAAGCTTATTCATTCATTGTCAAGTCTAGAGACCAAAACTCCATTGCTCACTCTCTAGCTGTCTCTGCAAGTCTTTTCATTATCCCCATACATTCCACTGAAAAATATGAGGTTGAATTTAACCATAGATGACTAGCTATCCCTAATAATATTAAACATTGGAAATTTTTTGAAGATGAAAAACAAGCGAAGAACTTTATTGAGCTGAAAGAAGAGTTTGAAAATATACAAGTAGATCAGCATGTAATATTCCTTCTTAGGAATTTCAGCACTATGGACAGTAAAAACACTGTTTTTAGAAAATTACACTACAGAATTGAGAAACAGGACTTGGATACTTTATTTTATGCTTTATAACCCTTACATACAGAATGTGATCAGAAAAAAAATCACTCTAGCTATGTTAAACAGATATCCCCAGCCCAATATAGCTCAAAAACACACAATCCCCATGAATTTTATCAAACATAAATTTAGAAGTATGTAACAATGTTATTACATGAGGGTTTATGCAGAAAAATATGAATAATAATAGATCTGGAGATTAAATTAATCATAGAGCCAAGAAAATGGAGGTATAGCCTCTTTTATACAAAATTGAGACAACTCGGCAAGGGTTTCATGAGTGCACAAGAATAAAATGGTATCTCTGCAAAAAATCACACAGTATACTACAAATTTTTATTTGATATGGCTGAAAAATACATAATATGGCTAATTAATACATAAAAATGGCTGAAGACCCTCCTTAATAGCCTTCTAGGAGAGGAAGATCCCCCTTCTCCTAAGGAACTAGCACAAAACCAAGGGATTTAACCCTACCACAACATCACCTTAAAAAATGACATAGCTTCTGCAAGAGACTGTGCTATAGAGGTTGGTGATTGCTTGACCCAAAGTCTGATAGTGGAAATGTAGCCTAGAATTCTCCTCTTAGATCCCTTCAACAAGCCGAACCAAGAAAGAGAGTGGAACTCCGGCATGAGAATCCCTTGCACTAAACAGTGCAGAAAACCCAGCTAAACAACTAAAGCATGCAAGAAGTCATAAGACCCAAACATATACAAGATTCTGAATGACTCTCATGGCTGCCCTCCCTTCCTTTTTATTTTTGGTGAGCCTCCTCATCTTGGACCCCACTCATTCATGAGGTTACTTCCTTGCAAAGAGTCCTCCATCAAAACTGCGTTGTTCCCACTGGTTTTTCCTCTCTTTTAGCAACATTGTTGATTTGGTCAAAAAGGATCTAGTCCTCATGCATTGCCTCCTTTCACACCAAAGGTGGCTTTATTTTTCCTACCTACACAGATCCCCTTTCACATTGGGAATGTTTTATTCCTACTAAAGAGATTTAAGGGTCTCCCTACCCCATTTATTCCTCTAATCTACAAAACAGAGCAACATATAATATTCCAACTAGCAGTAGCTAATTGGGAATATTACAGTCCTCCCCTCTCAAAAGTTACTTGTCCTCAAGCAACAACAAAGAAGGACGCTGTAAAATCTTCTCTCCTTCCCAAGTGGCATCCTCATCAGGAAGATTCCTCCATCTAATAAGATATTCTTTGATCACCCTGTTCCTCAGCTGCCTCTCCCGTGTATCCAAGCTTGACTCAGGTTGCAAAACTAGATGGCCTTCATCATCAATAGGTGGGAGGTCCATATTGGCAACTATATTTCTTCCAATGGCCTTCTTGAGGCATGAAACATGAAAGATATTTTGGATCTTTCTCCCCTTGGGAAGCTCCAACTCGTATGCTACCTCCCCGGCATGACAGATCACCTTATATGGCCCATAGAAACGTGGTTTGAGATTTTCATCCCCCTTCTCTTTGAGTGTAGATTTTCTATAGGGCTGAAGATGAAGATAGAATAAATCGTCTACCTCAAACTATCTCTCTATCCGACCACAGTCTGCATACAATTTTTGCTGGTTTTGTACAGTAGCAATGTTGTCTTTGAGGGCCTGAAGTATGTCCTGACTCTCCTGATTCCATTCCTTTTCTCTGGGAGCCTTGCTTGCTCCAAACATGACATCAAAAAATGAGAGCGCATCATACCCATAGAGAGCTCGGAATGGGGTCATACCAATGGACATATGGTAAGTGGTGTTGTAACAATACTCCCCCAAATGGAGCCAACGCAACCATGCCATCTGTTGTCCTGAACATAGTTTCTCAAGTAGCCTTCCAGCCACTTGCTCACTATTTTAGTCTGTCCATCAGTTTGTGGATGATAGATGGTACTTGGTGTCAATTCAGTCCCCACTAACCGAAAAATTTCTTGCCAAAATCCAGCCATGAAGCGGCTATCCTGATCACTCACTATGGTCTTTGGGAGACCATGGAGTCTAAACACATATTTGAAGAAGAGCTCAGCTACCTGTGAAGTAGTATAATGTTCAAAAATGGAAAATAAGTGTGAATAATTTGTTAGTCTATCAAAAACTACAAAGATACAATTCTTACCCTGAACGGTAGGTAGACCGGTGATGAAGTCCATGGGGATGCTTTCCCATTTTCCATCAGGAATGGGTAGTGGCTACAATAACCCGGCAAGATGGGTGTGTTCTCCCTTGTTTTGCTAACAAAATATGCACTCCTTAATATGTTGGAGTACATCCTCCTTGAGACCCTTCCATGAGAATCTCTCCCTTATGGCCCGATAAGTATTTGTGAATCCTTGATGCCCTGCAAGTGGGGAATCATGTGATTCTTGTAAGATATTTTCTTTGAGCTTGGAATTATTAGCCAAAAAGACTCGGTCCTGGTTATAGATGATCTCATCCATCACTCTATACCTCTCATCAGAATTCACCCCATCAAGTATCTCACATGCGAAGTTATCTTTGGAATACTCAACCAACAATTGAGCCTTCCAATCTGCATCCATGCCCCTTAAGGAAAACGCTATTAGTCTCATGGATAAAGCATCAGGCACTATATTTCTCTTCCCCTTGACATACTCTATGTCAAAGTCATATGCTTGGATTTTTCTTACCCATTTCTGTTGTCTTTCTTGGAGCTAATTTTGTTCAAGAAAGAATCTAAGACTGTTATGATCAGTTTTCACCTTGAATTTATTCCCCACCAAGTATTTCTGAAATTTGGCTAAGGCATGCATAATAGTCAACATTTCTTTATCATAGATGGGGTATAGCCTCTCATGTGGTAGCAGCTTTCTACTCTCAAAAGCTATAGGATGCCCTCCTTGCATCAAGAATGCTCAAATCCCTTCGCCTGATGCATCACATTCTAGCACAAAAGGTTGAGAAAAATCTGGTAAAACTAAGACTGGGCAACTACTCATTACCTCTTTGAGCTTATCAAAATCCCTCTACACTGTAGGTGTCCAACTGAAATATCCCTTATTTGTCAAATCTGTAAGTGGTGCTGCAAGTTGAGAGAACCCTTTGACAAACTTCTGGTAATATGTGCATATGCCTACAAACCCCCGGAGTTTTGTAACATTCCTTGGCTCAGGCCAATCCCTGATTGCCTAGATCTTTTCTTCATGCACTCTTACTCTATCCACTCCAATGATGTGGCCCAAGTACAACATCTCTGTGAGCCTAAACTCACATTTAGAGATTTTAGCATAGAATTGTTGTTCCTTAAGAATATGCAATAATGTCTCAATATGTTGCAAATGTTCCTCCCATGCGCGGCTGTAAATAAGAATATCATCAAAGAATACCAATACAAACTTTCTCAGATGAACACAAAAGTTGTGGTTCATGTAATATTGGAATGTTGATGGGGTATTGGTCAAGCCAAATGGCATCACCAAGAACTCAAAATGTCCATAGTGACACTTGAACGCTGTTTTGGGAATATCTTGACCCCTCACCCTGATTTGATGATACCCTGATCTCAAATCAATCTTGGATAAATATTTGGATCCTCTTAGCTCATCCATCAGTTCATTGATCCTGGGAATTGGGTATCTATTCTTCATGGTCTTTTTGTTTAAGGCTCTATAGTCGATGCACATCCTCAATGTTAGTATGAATCTTTTTTCGAAGTGTACGAAAAAAGACCACTTTAGCTACACATAACTTATAGCCCTAACATCAAATTTCGCTGCCAATATATTCAGATCTGCAGTTAGTTGATCAAGAAAAGTGCTGCAAAAAACCAGATCTATACATAGAAAGACATTAAGCAGTAAAATCAAGAGTTTTCTCCATGCATCCAATAGACAAGACAAGAACAATGTTTTTTGAAATAATTTTTGTATTAAGGGCACCTGGGAGGAAAACAAGAAGGTGTATCCAATTCTCCTCAATGGGATGGGTTCTTGGAAGTCCTCAGCACTTCAGATCTAGAATCTCTCTCTCTTGTTGATGTAGAAAACCCAGACAAAGATAGAACTCAAAGGGAGCTCACACAACAAATAATGAAGAATGTGACCAAGTGTATAGATCCAGAGTGATCTAATAGGCAACAAAAGGTGAAGAATGATAGGAAAAACCCTCCTATTTATAACAAAATATTGGGTCATTCTAGATCTTGGTGCATGATTAAAATATCATTAACCAAATCTAGATCCACCTTTTATGGAATATTTTATTATCTTTCTGTTGGGAAAAATACTGAGAGGGGGGGTGAATCAATATTTTCTACATATTCAAAACTTTTTAATTTTTCATTCCTTAAAACCCATACGCTACTTTCCTTAAGTAAACTCACGTATACACGCGGATATCCTTCATACAACTCGCGTATACACAGAGATTTAATTATGTCATTAATTCTTCACTTATATCATTTCATCATTCATTCATCAGAATAAGAACAGAATAAACCATCACACAAAGCATCACACATGAACACCAGGATTTTAGGTGGAAACCCAAGTCGGGAGAAAACCACCGCTGCAGTTGCTCAGCCTTCAATATTTTATTATAGAGAAAACATCTTACAACATATGTGCTGGTGCAGAATCTACCAACACGCAGGCACCCACCTGCGCTCGTTTACCAGCCTCTCCTGGAAGGGAGCTCCAACCCCCTGACTCGTTTACTAACCTCTCCTGGAAGGGAGCTACAACCCCCTAACTCGTTTACCAACCTCTCCTGGAAGGGAGCTACAACCCCCTGACTGAAGGCTACAACCCTCAGCACCTCTATGGACCACGTTTCATCAATTTTCAGACTGGACCCTCTTCACATATTTAAGCTCCATCATTCAACCAAACTGAAATAGACAACTCAGAACAGTAGAATACAGATAGCAGCAACACATCAGAACAGATCAGACATTTCTTACCACAGACTTCAGCAAACCCTAGTTTGCATACGCGCTTTTCTTTCACTGATGTCGCGTATATACGCGCTTCCGTTCACATAAAAAAGCATATACTTTTGTACATATTACAGATCTAATTTCTTTGCGCATACGCGCTTTATCTTCAGCGAAGCCGCGTATATACGCGCTTCCTCTGCGACGAACTAGCATATGGTTATTTAGATATTTAGGTCATTGCAATTCTTCAGAACAGATACATCACACAGATTTAACCCTTTACTTCAGACAAATGTTCGCCTTATCTCAGATCTAATCATTTCATAAACAGATCTAGAAGATACAAATACATTTCAGATCTAGATATCCCGCTTCATCATTTCTTCATAGGTGCATCATAGATTCAGATCTATCATCAAACCTTTACCCTTTCCATACAGATATACTTCACAGAGAAGTATTCATTCAAGCTCAGACATCTTGCACCAAACTCATGATTTGCACAATGAATTTCTTCTCTTTATATAGGTTTACCCTTTTTCAATACCATGAGCCAAAACCACATTACTTCCGATGGTATTCCTGGACGGGGTCATTTAGACAAATCATTACCCAATACAATGGGTCAATACCATGGTGGTTACCCCTGGTTTTGCACTTTATGAGCGCTTTTGCCCATACGTGACTTGGCACGTTGTTTCCCGCGTGCATACGCGACTTCTCCTAGACAGATCCGCGTATGCCTTGAGACATACTCTTTTCACCATAGATTTAGCACATGTTGAATTCCTTTCTTCATTGCCTTCTGTACTCACTGTAGATACATCAGATTTAGTTCATCAAGACATATTCTATCAAGCACAACTTCATCAAGTAAGTTGCCATCATCTTCATTAAGTGGGTTTCCATTCAAGGACAACACTCAGCATCATATTGCTAACAAACATCATTTCATATTAGATTTACATCATTTACCAAGTCCATCAGGTCAAGACTAACTTCATCAGGTGGATTGCCATCAAGGACAACACAAGTCAACAATCTCATGTCTTCATCTTCATTCAGTGGGTTGCCATCAAGGACAACACTCTGCATCATATTGCCAACAATCTCCCCCTTTGGACTTGATGGCAATCACGATGGTGTTTGGTTACCACAACAGATAGGTACATTAAGAATACAATGACACCATGTCACTCTCTCCATTTTTGACACCATTCTTTCTCTTCATTCAAACACCATGTCACTCTCCCCCTTTGACATCAAGGGCAAAGGGCGGATCAAAACCAACACACTCTCCCCCTTTTCGCCTCATGTAGAAGAAGCGTTCTGCAGATCTGATGTACACTGAAGTGACCAAGCTCCCCCTGAGTTCATGCTGAATCTTCAAACATATTTTCAATGAAATACATGACTCTATGAACTTCCTATCACCAAGGACTCATACTTACATCAAAGATCCAACCAAGTGGATTTACATATGAGACTCAAATACCCAACCAAGTGGGTTTACACATTTCAATTCAACTACCCAACCAAGTGGGTTTACAACATTTGACTCAGTTACCCAACCAAGTGGGTTTACAAAATTTGACAAGTCCTTACATGACTGAATATTACAATTTTACATCATGGGTCTCAACAAGACCTTTTTATCAAATTACAAATATGACCATTTATGACCAACACCAGAAAAAACCTCAAGAGAGATCATATATCAGAACCACCATAATGCCAGCAATGCATTATACTCAGCAAGACTAGGGCTCCTCCTGAAAATGTGCATCCGAACATCCTTTCCATATGACTAAGGCTCCCCCTTAGTTTGTGCATCTTGAACACTTTCAACCAATCATCAAGGCATCTTTAAAACATCAGAAATTGAAACAGTATTATAAGAGCTGGAACATCACCAGAGATACCAGAGATACCAAACAGCACTGCAGCTGTGCTGAAGAGAGCTGACCCCAAACAGAAATTTGTCAGCAATCAGACATACGCGGTTTTCTGTGTATGAACTCGCGTATATACACGACTGTGTTTCAAGAAATCCACGTATCCAATACCGTCTTCTATATTTTAACCAGATCTGATCTTCTGTGAGGCAAAGACAGTGTTCAGCTTCTTTCTAAGATATTTGAATGCTTCCCTGGAATATAGATAGATAGATAGATAGAACAATGTAGTTGTGTCTTCAAGCGTCATCCAATGGTTGTAGCATAAACACATTAGTAACCAAGCCTTCAGATTCTTGCAGCATCAATACATTCTTTCCAAGAGAAATTATCATACCAGAACAACATCTTCACATAAGTGTCAAGCAATCATCCATGTGGTCCAACATCACCATGATCTTCAAGATTTAACATGTAGTAACATATGTAGGCAAAAAAATCTCAACCATAGTAACAAACTCTGCATGATCTATTCTTATTTCTGAATCAAACGACTTCCAACTCATCCATGTGTGAGCACAAAAGATACTTTTCAGCAAACAGGGCTCAAAATTTCATCATAATAAACCATATACCAGGTTATCATCATTTGAGCATGAGTATCAAAGAATAAGCAGTCATAGTGCCAACAATGCAATCATTAGTATTCAACCTGCTGCTCCCCCTGAACCAGTGCTCCTCCTTAACTTGCACAACCTGAACACCTTCATCAGCAAGTTATCAGCAACAATCTCTGTATGAACTATCCTTATCTCCGAATTATAAGACTTTCATCTCAGCAACGAATACTCTTCATCAAAAACAAACAGGACTCATCCATAATCTTCAACATACGAAACCATGTATCATTTCATTAGCATGAGTATAACCAGAATAATGCTAACAGTACAATCATTAGCAGTCAGACTGATGCTCCCCCTGAACCTCTGCTCCTGACCTTCAGCTGTCATCCCAATTCTCTTATCATAAATGCATACGCGACTGTGTCTGCTAGAAATCGCGTGTATACGCGACTTTTGTTCATAGAACCCGCGTATGGAAAGTGAAGCATAGAAATTTTTCACATTCCTTCATCTCCCCCTGAACTTGTACTTCCTGTACCTGTCTTCTTCATATCACATGCTCTGTCAGAAATACATATAACCAGAAAAATCAAAACAACCATGAGAATCATCATACATTGCTCCCCCTGTGATGATACATTACTAAATCTGATAATGTATCCCACATCATTCCTGCAGTCAATAAGAGAAGTAAGCTTCAGAAGCGGATGACTGTAGTAGGGTCAGAATTCCCTACGTTTCTGATTGGTCTTCCTTCTTTTTCCAAATTTTCTTGAACTTCTGAAAATTGTCCACTTTCTCAAATCTGTTCAACCTGCATTCCTTTTCTACATGTCCATACTTGTTACAAGAATAACATCTCATGTGTCCAGAGAAATAAGCATAAGAATCATAATGATTATTTCTAATCTTCCTCCTTTTACAATCATCTGCGTTATGTCCATACTTGTTACATGAAAAACAATATCCCTTGAAGAAACCATAGTACCTCTCTATGTAGGAACTGTTTGTTTGAGGCTGAAATGATCTGCTCCTGCAATTTGCTGCAACATGCCCATAATTATGACATTTAAAGCATTCAAAATTATTGATTGATTTCCTTTGAGATTTCATCATTGTTGGTTGACCTTTTGTCTCTTTCAACACTTCAGGTTTTGCATTGACATCCTCTGAATTTTTAGCACTTCCTTGTGAGCTAGATTCTCCTTTAATAGTTTCATGGAAACCAAGACCAAGTTTGATAGCAAGAGACCTTTGATTACTCAGAATATTGTCCAAAATATTAGTGTTATCTTGAAACCTCAAAAGTTTAACCTTTTCTTCTAATTTACCTTTGAGAATGTTTACCTCAACCTCCAAGGCTTGACATTGCTTTGTCATGCTTTCTTCTTTCCTTCTTCCATCTTCTACTTGATCCTTCAGATTTAGAATCTCTTCTTTCAACCAATTCTCGTTTTCTTCACATGTTTGTTGCAGCTCTTCATTCTTCTTATTGGATTTTTCTAGATCTTCTTTGAGAGAGATGATTTCTGCTTCAAGGCCTTCCTTTTCAAATGGTTGTAGAGGTTCCTCATTCTTCTTACTTAATGCTTCAAGATCTTCTTGCAGAGAGATGATTGCAGCTTCAATTCCTTCATTCTTCTTGCTTGATTTTTCGAGATCTGCATTTAGATCGTTGATTTCTGCTTCTAGTTCTTTAATTCGATTGGATGCATAAGTATGAAACCTTTGATACTTGTCCACCTGTCCATTCAGCATTTCTATTTGCTTTTCCATTTGAGAGATCATCTCTTTGTAGATAGTTTCTTGCTTCTTAGATGAGCTTTGTAGTTCTTCAACTTAAATTTTGAGAGCTTCTTCTAGATCCACAACTTTACTTTCACTATCTTCACTATTGTTTGCACAAAGAAGATTATTACAAGGGCCCCAATCACTATCTGATTCATCTTCTTCAATTTCTGCTATACATGTTTTCTGAGATATCTTCTTGTTTCGAGTAGCCTTCTTATTTTGCTTCTTTTCCATGATCACTTTCAGATCATGGTCAGAATCTTCTTCATCTTCACTGGACACTTCATCATCATCTTCATTTTCATAATAACTCTTCCTCTTTTCAAATTGTTTCCCTTTACCATGTTTCTCTCTATAAGGACATTTAGCAGCATAGTGACCAACTTTTCCACACTCAAAACATTTGAAGGGAAGCTTACCTTTGAATCTTCCAGTTCCTAGTTGGAGTTTTCTTACGAAATTCGCTTCTTCTTCATCGGATATATAGCTGGATTCTTTGACAACTTCCTTTTCTTTTCCTCTTGCGGATACCTTAAAAGCAGCTTCTTTGATTTGAGAAGGACCTCCTTGTCTCATTTCAAAAGCAGTCAGAATACCATGTAATTGAACAATAGTAAGAGTTTGCAGATCTTGCCTTTCTTCAATAGTTGAAACTTTAGAGTCAAATTTTGAAGTCAAGGATCTTAAGACTTTTTCCACCAGAGTAGTATCAGTTATGGTTTCACCCAAATTTCTCATTTGATTTACAATATCGTCCAGACGTAAGAAGAAATGGGCAATACTCTCATCACTATGCATCTTCAAATTTTCATATTCAATTCTAAGAGTTTGGAGTTTTGCACTTTTTACCTTTGTATCTCCTTCATAGCTCAGAATTATTTTGTCCCATATTTCTTTTGTTGAATGTAGCTGCATCACTTTAGCAAATTCTGATTCATACATGCTTCCTAATAAGACATTCACTGCTTTGGCATTGATTTCATACTTCTTCCTTTCTGCTGCTTCAGTAGGAATACTTGCCGAATATTGATAACCTTCTTCCACGATTGCCCATACATCTGCACCAAGACTTTGCAGATATGCTTTTGTTCGTACCTTCCAGAATATCAGATTGCTTCCATTGAATAGAGGTGGCTTTATAGACATTACTCCTTCATGACTTCCCATTGCGACGGATCTCCTTGACGATCCAACCTGAAGAATTTACCAGATTTTCAATTGTTGGGAAAAATGCGAGAGGGGGTGAATCGGTATTTTACTGCATATTCAAACTTTTTACTTTTTCATTCCTTAAAACCCATAAAGCTACTTTCCTTAAGTAAACTTCGCATATACACGTGATATCCTTCATACAACTCCGCGTATACACAAAGATTTAATTATGTCATTAATTATTCATATATCATTTCATCATTCATTCATCGAGATGTTCAATAAACGGTAAACATGTGCGGTAAGAACGAATAAACCATCACACATAAGCATCACACATGAACACCGGGATTTTAGGTGGAAACCCAAGTCGGGAGAAAACCACCGCTGCCGTTGTCTCAGCCTTCAATATTTTATTATAAAGAAAACATCTTACAACTATGTACTGGCGCAGACTCATACCAGTACGCAGGCACCCACCTGCGCTCGTTTACCAGCCTCTCCTGGAAGGGAGCTCCAACCCCCTGACTCGTTTACCAGTCTCTCCTAGAAGGGAGCTATGACCCCCTGATCTCGTTTACCAGCCTCTCCTGGAAGGGAGCTACAACCCCCTGACTGAAGGCTACAACCCTCAGCACCACCAAGGACCACGTTTCATCATATTTTCATAGTGGACCCTCTTCACATATTTAAGCTCCATCATTCAACCAAACTGAAATAGACAACTCAGAACAGTAGAATACAGATAGCAGCAACACATCAGAACAGATCAGACATTTCTTACCACAGACTTCAGCAAACCCTAGTTTGCATACATGCTTTTCTTTCACTGATGTCGCGTATATACGCGCTTCCATTCACATAAACAAGCGTATACTTCTGTACATATTACAGATCTAATTTCTTTGCGCATACGCGCTTTATCTTCAGCGAAGCCGCGTATATACGCGCTTCCTCTGCGGCGAACTAGCGTATGGTTCTTCAGATATTTAGGTCATTGCAATTCTTCAGAACAGATACATCACACAGATTTAACCCTTTACTTCAGACAGATGTTCGCCTTATCTCAGATCTAATCATTCCATAAATAGATCTAGCAAATACAGATACATTTCAGATCTAGATATCCCGCTTCATCATTTCTTCATAGGTGCATCATAGATTCAGATCTATCATCAAACCTTTACCCTTTCCATACAGATATACTTCACAGAGAAGTATTCATTCAAGCTCAGACATCTTGCACCACACTCATGATTTGCACAATGAATTTCTTCTTTTTATATAGGTTTACCCTTTTTCAATACCATGAGCCAAAACCACATTACTTCCGATGGTATTCCTGGATGGGGTCATTTAGATGAATCATTACCCAATACAATGGGTCAATACCATGGTGGTTACCCCTGGTTTTGCACTTTATGAGCGCTTTTGCCCATACGCGACTTGGCACGTTGTTTCCTGCATGCATACGCGACTTCTCCTAGAAGGATCTGCGTATGCCTTGAGACATACTCTTTTCACCATAGATTTAGCACAAGCTGAATTCCTTTCTTCATTGCCTTCTGTACTCACTGTAGATACATCAGATTTAGTTCATCAAGACATATTCTATCAAGCACAACTTCATCAAGTAAGTTGCCATCATCTTCATGGGTTGCCATTCAAGGACAACACTCAGCATCATATTGCTAACAAACATCATTTCATATTAGATTTACCAAGTCCATCAGGTCAAGACTAACTTCATCAGGTGGTTTGCCATCAAGGACAACACATGTCAACAGTCTCATGTCTTCATCTTCATTCAGTGGGTTGCCATCAAGGACAACACGCTGCATCATATTGCCAACACTTTGTTGGAGGGAAAAGGTATTTGACTTGGGTCAAATCCCTTTATTTGTGAATAATAAATAAATAAATTATTTTTTTATCATTTTAAGGAAGTGGTTGAAGGATAATCAAATAAATAATGATTTATTTAATTATTTATGGGTGATTTAGTCATATTTAACAAGGAATATTATTTAAATAAGATTTAAATAATTATTCCTAGAAAATAATATCATAAATAAAGATTTATCTAATGAATTTCTTTGTTTTGGGTTAAACATGACCAGGAAAATCAAACAAATATAGGTTTTTTTAATATTTCCTTTTGGGGTTTCCTGTTTAGACCATAAACAACCTAATAAATGTGTTTTATTAAGTTATTTTACATAGTGAAAGAAATTTTACATAGGGTAAAATTGGTCTTACATGGTGTACTTGGGTCCATCTAATGATAGTAGGTTAGATGACCAAAAAATGGTGTAACACTCAAGGTGCCATACTTCTTCTTTACTAAGACCACTGAAGATGAAAAAGGACTAGTGCTAGGCTGGATATGTCTTAGAGCTAATAGCTCCTGGATAGCCCTTTCAATTTCATCCATATAAGCTTTGGTATGCCTATAAGGGGTGGTAATAATTGCTTGAATCCCTTGCTCCAACTTAATAGTGTGCTCAAATCCTTGATCAAGAGGTCACCCTGGTGGGATATCTCCAAATTCTATAGAGTACTGGTCTAAGAGAGATTGTACATCTGGATGTACCGGGGAATCCTTGACTCCAACTTTAGACAAATGTAGTTCTACTACCCATTCTATGTCTCCTCTGTGTAAATTTTCTTCCATCATGTGGGCTGAAACAACCTGAGGTGGGTAAGTGTGTATGCCTTTGATTTTCTGATGCTTACCATTCTCCTTTTCTATCCATTCCATCTCTAGAGTCTCCCAATTAGTGGTAACTCTCCCAAGAGTGATTAGCCATTGGACACCCAATATAACATTGGTGTCAGGAATATCAACCACAAAGAAGTGGTTTGTCAGAGTGTAGGTTCCCATAGTGATAGAAAATTCTAGAACATACTTGGCACACTGCATGGTTCTAGCTCTCGGAACCAAGACTGAAAAACCTTCAAAGTCTTCCATATGGATGCCCCTCTTCTTTACTAGTTGTGAATCAATGAAGTTATGAGTAGCTCCACTGTCTACTAGTACTGATACTCTCTGACCCATAATAGTACCTCTAACTCTCAAAGTCAGATATTTAAGGACTCCTCTTAACGCTGCAAGAGCTCCTCCTCTTGGAGCAAAATGTTTTATTGCATTTTCTGTAGGTGGTACAACGCTGGCCTTCTCCTCTTCATCAGAAACTGTAATGTTCCCAATTTTTAGCCTCAAGCTAAAAAGGAACATTATAGTTGCACATTTTATTTTTGTTTAATAAAATGGGGAAGGAGACACCTTAGCCCCTTTTTGATGGAGAAATAACACTCCTTATGTGAAAAGGAGGTAAATGAGCAGCTGAAATAAACACCTAAGGGTGTGAATGGAACCCAGCTCACTTGGTTTAGTCATCTTTGACTAAAGTCAACAATGCTGCCCAAGGAGGAGAGGCTTCCTAGAGAAGCTGCGCAGTTTTGGAGGGAGGACATTCACATGAGGGTGGAAACCCTAATTGGTGGGACCATGGTGGAGACAAGGTTCCTTTCTTTATAAGGAGGATATGGCAGCCCATTTGCATTATTTTTTGGGGTTTAGAACTGGGTCTGCAAAGGTTTGCATCCTCAGGCTGTTTAACAGGGTGGTGGTGCCCTTGGGCACTAGGGTGTTCCTAGTCAGGAATCCCTACCTCTTCCTTAGGGAAGGATGAGGAATGAGCTAATTTTCCTCAATCCGACATTGGCCACAACTACTACCATCATCTACAGCATTAGCTCTGCAACAGAGAGGACGTTGTGTTGCTGGGGGCAACAAAGGAGGAACTCATGGAGTCATCTTAGCTTGTTTTCTTCAGTGGAGGAGTGATCTAATCATTGGAGGAGCTGAAAGGAAGATTCCCGGGCTTCATATCAAATCTTTGGCACTTGGCCAACATTCCATCATCTCCCACTGCACAGTCCATGGAGGAAACTGCGTTATTTTATGGAGGCAGTAAGAGAGGGTTTCATAGAGCTCATCAAGAGGGTGTTTTTGAGACAAAGGGATCAACCCTTTGTATTGGAAAAATTATCAGAGGAGGGTAATCAGATTTTAGATCAGCCACAACCTCATTCTTTTTTTTGTTCAGTTGCAGTGACAAGTCTCTTGTCACATTTTGTACTCTCCGACATTTCTAGCAATCTCTCCTAGATTGGCTAGAAATCTAGTATTTCAGCCCATTCCTTTGTTATTGGGCTATTATTTTGTATTCCTTCAGCCACATGTACATTTTATACATATTCATCAGTTTCTACTTCATATATACTGCACAGGCATGGTCCTCCGTCATTTTGTGTAGTTGCAGCAACATTTGTATTTCAGGGTGTAAACATTAGAGGTTGATTCCTATTGCAAAAGGGATTCATTCCTCATGATATTTATTGTATTTTATTGCTGATATCATAATAAAATGATGGCTGTAGTATTTTTCATCTTATGGTATATTCATATTTGCATAGTTTCTAGCTATGTTCATATATTGCTGTAAGCTCTCTCATTGAGCATTGTTTTAGAGACCTAGATTGGGGAGATCTGAATAACCCATCTAGATTTATTTATTTGAGCTCATTTTCTGTAATGGATTTATATTAGACATGTTCTAGGGAATCCCAGCAGTGGTTTTCCTTATTTATGTAGTGACTTCCTTATATAGCGTCCCCAAGGACCCTGTAGCGGAAATCCCCGAAGTGGAAATATTGCATATCCATAGACAAAGTCTGTGAAGGGCAAGCTAGCTTCTAGATCTCACACTTCCTTGTGAAGGTGAAATATCTGGTAAATTCCCCAACAGTCAATCTCTAGAATGGACTTGTGGTCTTTCTATAGAATGAATTCTAGAATATCTTGAGATATTCCCGATGTAGGAGGAAGTTCCAGATTTGGAACATTATAGTGGTATCAGAGCATCAATCTTGGCTTAGCCTATGCACAATATTTCCATCAGAAAGAGGAGCTTCTCTCCAAGGAGAGGATATTTACAGAGGAAACTAGGGAAGGAATGACGGAAGAGGAGGTTTCCCTTCTTCTTTTCCAAATCACTGAGGAGATTATTGAAGATCTTGATGGAAGGGAAAATTTGGAGAAATTTTATGAAAGGGTTTGTAGATGAAGCAAGCCCTAGATATTCTCATGAAGGTTGTGATCATCCAGCCACACATGCAGATCCACAGCACAGTACATTTCCCATAGCTACTGCAAGAAGGGTGGAGGAAAAAGTTGAGGCCTTTGGAGGAGCAGCGCTGCAATTCAAAGGTATGATTCATGATGATTGGTTTCAGAATTCTATTTCATGTTTTCATGAAAATGAGAGATCATATGTTGAAGTCACAAAGAGTTTTGCAAAGGGGATTTATGAAAACCAATGTGCAACATAGTGTGACAAAACTTCAAACACTTTGCATGCATGTAAGGGAACCATGAAACAAAGATCATTCCATCTTTCTAGAGGGGGAATAAATCAGGAGGATGGATTGCTAGAGGCAAGACCCCCATTGTATGAAGGGCACTCTTCCATTTGTGGGGTGTAGAGATATTTATCTCAAGGGAAGGCCAAGATCCAAGGCCTCTCATTAAGGAGGAGATACACTCACATGTTCGTAAAGAGGAGGTGCATATAAGAACCTACAGCGCTGCACCATTGGAATAAGAAGAAGAGCAGAAGGATCAGCATGAAGGGATGATGGACATTCACCCTTATCTATTTCAGAGATTCTCTTCATATAGGAGAGGGACTGCACTGCGCAGTAGAGAGAGAGGGACCTTTCATTCCTCTCATATATATAGTCCACTTCCTATCTTGATGTCTCACTTTTGGAGGTTTTCCACTTGGGAGGCCACATGATCTAGAGATGATGAGAGGCATCATGTCATTTGGTTCACCACTCTTGGATTCCAGAGAGGTGGAGACATTGGAGGAATCCATCACAACACAGAGAGTTTGGGGATAAGCACAAGAAGGAGGGATACACTCTCTCATTTTCAGTACCACCCATTCTCATCAGTTTTACTGCGTAGATAGATTTGCTGTAGAGATGGAGGATAGCATCTTCATGATGCAGGATGGCTTCTCCATAGATTTGGTGAGAGAGAGGATACTTCCTTTGAGGAAGGAATCTTTCATGCATTGGAGCAGATGGAGGCCACTCATGCTTACATTGGCCAGGATTGGGAGATTCTTTGGAGGTGATAGTCTCTCATGGGAGGCTCATTTTTAGAGAGCATCATTTCTATTTGATCATGAGTAGCTGCATGATGGGCATGGAAACAACTTTGAGGATTATTTTTGCATGGGGGATGTCAAATTAGTAGGCAGCAGCGTGAGGGAGCACTATATTACAGAACACTAGCGCTGTCTATGTGGAGGATTGATCTAGGATGGAGGACTCAACTTTTGGTTGAGTATTCCAAGGATCTTGGTGCATGCATGCTTCTTGATGACTAGGAGGGAGATGACAGATACATGGTTGATGATATGGTCATCTATTGTTATGGTAGGATCTTCTTGACTAGAGTTTCTAGTCTCAAGGAGAAACTATTGCATGCAGCACATGAGGACTTCCCAGCTATGCATTTAGATGCATAATTTTTCTTTGCTAGAGGAGTTCACTTGGGAGGGTATTTAATATGATCTACATCAGCATATGGATATATGCATAGCCCAAATTATTTTGGAGAGGTTGGCACAACCATTCCCTTACTCATTGGAGGAAAGGGAGAGCATTCAGATGAGCCATTTCAGCTCAAGGTCTCAAGTACATGGTAGAGAAGGTGTAATTTCCCATTAGATTTTGTACCTCTTTACTTCATATGAGCAGCATATTGTATCAAGAAGGATCATCCCTTCTTGCATTTGACATGATGTACTTGCAGCTACTTGTAGCCTTGATTTTTGCTATTCTTATGATGGTTTGTGGGGGAAGCCACATGCTTCTTGGTGTGCACCATTGGCACCAATTTGTAATTCAACGATTCCATCTTGTGAGGAGATGTTGTGGCAGAAAAAAAGTGGCTAGTACAACACTTGTTACTTTTGATTTTTTTGAGGCAGGCCAAGGAGGCACTACGCAGGTTCCATGAGTGGGGTTTGGAACCACTCTCCAGTTGTCATTTGGAAACTTGTTTCTATTGCATATTTCTACTTTATATTTCTGATGTTGTTTATAAGGAGCATTTTTTGGAGAGTATTGGATGTACAGCCCATTGGGAGCATGATTCTCCTCATTATACATGTCTTATCTTACAGGAGACACCATGGGAAAAACCATGATTGCCACATTACTACTTGTCTCTTCTTGTGGGAGGAACCACTTAGAGGATTTGAGGAGGCAACTCATGGCTGAATTTATTGATGGGGAGGCTTGGGCCATTCTTGGAGGCCATACTTTTCCAGCCCAAAGACAAAGGCAACCCCATATGTGCAGAAAATGGAGGGAGAGACATCTTGGGAACCAAAATCCCAACCTTCCATTTAGCCCCAACACATTGCAGAAATCGGTGGTTGAGATTTTTATGTGGATGATAGCATGGATGAGAGGATCATCATTGGGAGCAGAATTTTCCCATGCATATCATCACTTCTACCTTAAGGAGGAAAAATTCCAGCAAGAAGGATTCCACTACACCTTCTATCTTTCCATGAGGAGCATCATTTTCAGCTTGCATACTTCGGAGAGAGCATTGGAGGACAGATTTATTGCAGCATGTTTGAGCAGTGGTGGAGATCATTGATGAGGAGGCCACAAGAGAAGAAGGGGGAGAAGATTTTTTTCTCTCTATGCAGTTGCTTGAGGGCAAGCAACATGTGGGAGGGGAGGACTGTAATGTTCCAAATTTTTAGCCTCAAGCTGAGAAGGAACATTATAGTTGCACATTTTATTTATTTTTAATAAAATGGGGAAGGAGACACCTTAGCCCCTTTTAGATGAAGAAATAACACTCCTTATAGCAAATAAGCAGTTGAAATAAACACCTAAGGGTGTGAATGGAACCCAGCTCACTTGGTTTATTCATCTTTGACTAAAGTCAACAGCGCTGCCCAAGGAGGAGAGGCTTCCTAGAGAAGCTACGCAGTTTTGGAGGGAGGACATTCAAATGAGGGTGGAAACCCTAATTGGTGGGACCATGGTGGAGAAAATGTTCCTTTCTTTATAAGGAGGAGATGGCAGCCCATTTGCATTATGTTTTGGGGTTTAGAACTAGGTCTGAAAAGGCTTGCATCCCCGGGCTGTTTAGCAGGGTGGTGGTGCCCTTGGGCACTAGGGTGTTCCTAGTCGGGAATCCCTACCTCTTCCTCAAGGAAGGATGAGGAATGAGCTGATTTTCCTCAATCTAGCTTTGGCCACAACTACTACCATCATCTACAACATTAGCTTTGCAGCAGAGAGGATGTTGTGTTGCTGGGGGCAGCAAAGGAGGAACTCATGGAGTCATCTTAGCTTGTTTTCTTTAGTGGAGGAGTGATATACTCATTGGAGGAGCTGAAAGGAAGATTATTGGGCTTCATATCAGATCTTTGGCACTTGGCCAACATTCCATCATCTCCCACTGCGCAGTCCATGGAGGAAACTGCGTTATTTTATGGAGGCAGTAAGAGAGGGTTTCATAGAGCTCATCAGGAGGGTGTTTTTGAGACAAAGGGATCAACCCTTTGTATTGGAAAAATTATCAGAGGAGGGCAATCAGATTTAAGGTCAGCCACAACCTCATTCATGTTTTTGTTCAGTTGCAGTGACAAGTCTCTTGTTACATTTTGTACTCTCCGACATTTCTAGCAATCTCTCCTAGATTGGCTAGAAATCTAGTATTTCAGCCCATTCCTTTGTTATTGGGATATTATTTTGTATTCCTTCCGCCACATGTACATTTTATAAATATTTAGTAGCTGATACTTCATATATACTATGCAGGCATGGTCCTCTGACATTTTTTGTAGTTGCAGCAACATTTGTATTTCAGGGTGTAAACATTAAAGGTTGATTCCTATTGCAAAAGGGATTCATTCCTCATGATATTTCTTGTATTTTATTGCTGATATCATAATAAAATGATGGCTGTAGTATTTTCCCTCTTATGGTATATTCAAATTTGCAGAGTTTCTGGTTATGTTCATATATTGCTGTAAGCTCTCTCATTGAGCATTGTTTTAGAGACCTCGATTAGGGAGATCTGAATAACCCATCTAGAGTTATTTCTTTGAGCTCATTTTCTGCAAGGGAGTTGTATTAGAGATTTTCTAGGGCATCACAGCAGTGGTTTGCCTTATTTATGTAGTGACTTCCTTATAAAACGTCCCCAAGGACCCTGTAGCAGAAATCCCCGAAGTGGAAATATTGCATATCCATAGACAAAGTCTGTGAAGGGCCAACTAGCTTTTGGATCTCACACTTCCTTGTGAAGGTGACATATCTCGTAAATTCCCCAGTAGTCAATCTCTGGAATGGACTTGTGGTCTTTCTATAGAAGGAATTCTAGAATATCTTGAGATATTCCCGATGTAGCAGGAAGTTCCAGATTTGGAACATTACAGAAACTATCTCAATATAATGTGCTTTCCCTACAACAAATTCATAGTTTGGCACCCATGGTTTCTGACAAGTAAGGACAAGTTTTTCCTTCCTTAATTTCTTCTGATCATGATCAAGAGGTGTAATATTCCAAATTTTTCCTTCAATAAATTGGAATATTAGATTTTGCTAAATTCACTTAGAAGATGAATAATTGGGTGAGAAGGCCCATTCATAATAAAAATATGGATAAAATACCTCTAGTATGAAAGGGGATCAGCCTTGGAACTAGATTTCACACCCTCATGTGTGAAAGGGGACATTTTGTAAAGAGGCTTGGTTAAGTTTGACCAAGTCAAACAGTGCAGAGGCATGAGGTGGAAAGCATCTATGGGACATCGCAGAGATAGAGGAGGGAATATCACTTGAAGGAGGAAACCCTGATGGAGTGGGACCCATGGAGAGGGAGCTCTCATGTGTTTAAAAAGAGGGAAAGGCAGCCATTGTTATACATGCATATGACTATTGATTTCATGTCTGCTTAGAAATTTCTGCAATCCCGGCTGTTTAGCTGAGTTGCTGTGCTGCTTAGCACAAGGATCTCCTACCTAGGAATCCTTCTCCTTTCTTGGGAAGCCTCTTGAAGGAGTTGTACTGATTTTTCTCACATCTAGGCTTGAGGCCAAGCATCCTCCTCCAGGACAACGTTATTGCTGCAGCAGCATAATTCTGTGTTGCAGGGTGTTGCAGTGAGAAGTCACAACACCTCTTCCATTTCTTATTTCTCAGAGGGAGAGTCTTTATTTCCTTTGGAGGATTATTTTGGAAGCTATTAGAGCTTATTTCAGATCTTAGCACTTGGCCAAATCATTGTATTCCACCTACATCGTAGTTACCCTCTTAGACTGCATTATTTTCATGGAGCACTTGCAGTGAGGGATTGCAGGTTGATTGGAGGGTGAGATCTCAAGTGTAAGGATCAAACTTCCACTTAGGAGATTTATTGGAGGAGGTCTACTAAAGATTGCTCATAATCTTCAGCCTTCTCTATTCAGTTCCATATTTGAGTTGTAGCTGCTGCCTAGCAACTTCGACATTTTTTCCATTTTGTATATTTCAGCCAATCCTTTTGAGTATTGATGTATTAGTGTTTCTGAGGGTTAGAGCTTTGCTCCCCTTTTGTATTTGGGCCATATATTGTCATATATTTCAGTTATCATGTAATATGGAGTAGTACCTTTTATAAATTATGTCCTCTTAGCCTTGGTTTATGTAGAAATAACAGTGTTCTTCTATTTTCATGTACATGTCTTGTTGAGGCTTGCATTGCCTTTCTTGAGTGGATGTTTCCTCAAGAATTTTAATTTATTTGCTGCTATAACATTATTTGTTGGCTATATATATCTTCTTATCTCACAACTCATAAAATAATGCTGTTGATCTATTGTATGTTCATACATTTGTTGCAGTCCCTCATCGTGCACCTTTTGAGGACATCTAGTAGTGGGAGATCTGTTTAACCACTCTAGAAGGATTTATTTGGAGCCATATCTTGGATTTAGGACTTATATACATTGATATAAGGGATCCAGGTCTTGGTTTCAGTTCCTGTAGTAGCCATTACTGGAAAATGCTAGCTGTTCCAGATTTGGGATATTACAGTGGTATCAAAGCTGCTTTCTTGGCTCAGCCTGTGAGTCTTAGCCCAAGAAGATCAGAATGATGAAGAATATGAGATTAATCTCATCAATGTTCAGAAGCAAGGAGATTTAAGAAGAAGAAGAGGAAGGACCATGCACTTCCTATTCTCATCAAGAAGAAGGATTGTACATAGAAAATAAAAGCATGACTCCACCACTTGGAAGAATGACGGAAGAGGAAATCTCCATTCTTATTTTCCAAAATATGAGAGGTATTGAAGAAGACATCAAGGAGTTTGAATGGGAGAAGCCTTGTGATAACGCTATCACACTCATGGAGGAGCAGCTACCTGCATCTACAGTCGGGGCAGCCAACACTTTGGAGGAAGGAACTCTTGCAACCCTACAATAAGTTCCCAAACATCATCAAGGTATGAAAAGATTTACACATTCTATTGTTGCAACAAATTATTTTGATAAATGTGGAGATTTAATTTTGCATGACCAAGGGTCAAATCACACTGCTACTATAGAGTAGCTTGGTTGCACTACGCTGTGCAACATGGAAACATTAAAGGAGGAATAAAAACATCATTCTCATGAGCCATTGTTGGATAGTACATCACACTTGAGGTTGGGGTTTGAAGACTTGAAGGAAGATAGTAGACATCTTGGAGTGAGAAACCATTTCTCCTTTCAAGATGACACTTTCTCAATGAGCTCCTCTCAGCTCAAAGAGGAACTTATACTTTCAGCAGATCCAAAACCTCATTGGTTTTGAAAGGCTATTTTTGAGAGGGAGGTCTTAAGGCGATATATCATTAGAGGTGCACTTCAACACACCATGGAGTGCAATGATTTTATTCCTTTCTCACAGGAGCAGATAGAAGATGGAGGAAATCTCTAGATGGATAAAATCTCTCATGCTTGTGTTGGACATCCCTTGAGCCATACACATCATGATTGGAGGTTTTTTCCTACCACCTATTTAGGTCCTCATAGGGTCTCATTGATCCTCGAGAAGATTTCATTTCAAAATCCCATGAAATGCAAAGACACAGATTTGGTTTAGGAGGATGGTATCCCTCATGGGAGGAGTACCAAGATGAAGAAAAGGAGAAAGCATCCACAAGTGATTGAGTGGATGTGGTTGATGAGCAAGGAGTTGGGAGGCTACTTGTAGATTTATGATACCGAGAAACAGGAGGCTTGGCTGCGCTGGTTACTCTTGAAAGAGTTTGGCCATCACTTGGCATGCACTCTTCCTAAGAGTAGGAGGAAGGAGGAAATATGGTAGGATACTTACATCATTGGGAAGCATAGATTATGGATGCATGGTGTTGATATTATATTCATATCATTCATTGTGTCTTCATCACATGAGTTGTATGATGGGAGTATGGGGAGGCAACAAAATATTTTGTTTCTTTACTTGTTCTTGGGAGAGCAAGGGAACATTTGCTCTCACACTTTGCATAATGTTGTAGGAGGAGGAGATGGAATTATATCCTTGGTCTTTGATGATTTGGAAGCTCTTCCATCTTGGGAAGTATTCCATATTTTTTGTAGCATTATTAGAGGAGTCTTTGACAAGGAGAATGTCAAATAACAGAGCTTGGTATTGACAGGAGTTTATTTGCATGAGCTCACAGCATTGTCACTTTGGAGCAGAGATTTATGGATGGAGTGCCCCCATGATCACTTCACTTTGGATGGACTTGGTGAACAAGGAGGAGGTGATGATGGTAGAGTGGTGGATAGAGGAATCTATCACTATGACATATTCTTCTTGACTTGGGTTTCCAAGGATTATTTTCTTGCAGCACATGGTTCATTCATCTTCATAGCATGCCAAAACACTATGGAGAATTCACTCATGGATCCATGTACCATTTCACTTCCAGCATTTGGTAATAATTTTGTTTATACATTCATTGATTTTCATACTCTTACCATTACTATGCAGTGCATTGATTCACAAGAGGGCAAGCTTTTCATATTGCTCCATGTTCATAGTTGGGCCAATCTATATGATGGAGGAAACCATCTTTTATGTGGCCTTGGGAAAATGTTTTATTATCACATGTATGTTCAGTTGTTGCACCCAAAAATTCACCATATGAAGACATGCATGATTGACCATGTAAAAAGGAACTTTTTGCCTTGTACTTTTCTCAAGCAGCAACTTGTAAAACTGCGCTATACACATCTAGGAGACTGTTGGTATCCTCAAGAACCATATGAAACCATCAATATTTCCTTCATTTTTTTGCTGATCATGACTTCATTTGCTGATATGGGTCAGATTTGTATGAGAAGCATGATTATGAGAAAGACACATGAGTTGGATGTGTCCTTGAATGGGGAGAATTCCCACATTTTCTGCACTACATGTTCTAATTGGAGCATGTGAGGAGATATGGCCACCACAACCACATGTTTTTTCTCTTTTTAGGTGGGCCATGAGATTGATATTCATCCATTGTATAATCATGGGCAAGTATTTGATCATGTATTGGTGACATATTCAGCCATTTACTATTCATTAGTAGATGAGATGATTTTTGTACACTACTTGCCACACTATTTTCTGGAGTTGCAGTGGATGAGACTGCACTGTGTCCTATTGAGAAATTGTTTGTATCATGCATTATCATGTAAATATTGCAGAAAAATTCTCACAGGGATACTCTATGATGACCATGTCCTATTCATCATGGATGGATTGTTTTGCGCCAGCTTGTTCTTCATTGTTGGAGGAGAACTCTTTGGAGGATTGTTCTTCACTTTGCCATTTGAGGGCAATACTTTTGTAGCCCAGGATCAACACACACTTTACACTTCTCATAAGTGGAGAGAAGGATAGCTTGGGGTAGGCTATGATGCTTACCATGTACAGATTTTTAGCCCACCTTCATTTCCGAAGCTTGAGGTGGAAGGAGATTTTCAGGAGTTGCCTTGTTGGGAGGTGGCTCATTTTGTTTGGATGATTGCTTAGGGATGAAAGATCCACATGGGGAATATTTTCCTCATCCCATTTCTAACTCCATGCCTTGAGTGGAGAATTTCCAGTTCTATCCTTGCAGTTTCTTGAGGACAAGCAACATTTGGGAGGGGAGGACTGTAATATTCCAAAGTTTTCCTTCAATAAATTGGAATATTAGATTTTGCTAAATTCACTTAGAAGATGAATAATTGGGTGAGAAGGCCCATTCATAATAAAAATATGGATGAAATCCCTCTAGTATGAAAGGGGATCAACCTTGGAACTAGATTTCACACCCTCATGTGTGAAAGGGAACATTTTGTAAAGAGGCTTGGTTAAGTTTGACCAAGTCAAAAAGCGCAGAGGTATGAGGCAGAAAGCATCTATGGGACAACGCAGAGATAGAGGAGGGAATATTCCTTGAAGGAGGAAACCTTAATGGAGTGGGACCCATGGAGAGGGAGCTCTCTTGTGTTTAAAAGGAGGGCAAGGCAACCATTTTTATACATGCATATGACTATTGATTTCATGTCTGCTTAGACATTTTTGCAATCCCAACTGTTTAGTTGAGTTGCTGTGCTGCTTAGGACAAGGATCTCCTGCTTAGGAATCCTTATCATTTCTTGGGAATCTTCTTGAAGGATTTGTACTGATTTGTCTCACATCTAGGCTTGAGGCCAAGAATCCTCCTCCAGGACAACGTTATTGCTGCAGCAGCATAATTCTGTGTTGTAGGGTGTTGCAGTGAAAAGTCACAACACCTCTTCCATTGCTTATTTCTCAAAGGGAGAGTCTTTATTTCCTTTGGAGGATTAGTTTGGAAGCTATCAGAGCTTATTTTAGATCTTGGCACT
The DNA here is from genome assembly GCA_034641835.2 of Pinus albicaulis. Classification (NCBI taxonomy): domain Eukaryota; kingdom Viridiplantae; phylum Streptophyta; class Pinopsida; order Pinales; family Pinaceae; genus Pinus; species Pinus albicaulis. The sequence goes on along the minus strand of CM076572.1, from coordinate 154,260,683 downwards.
TGGCCAAATAATTTTATTCCACCTACAATGCGGTTACCCTCTTAGACTGTGTTATTTTCATGGAGCACTTGTAGTGAGGGATTGCAGGTTGATTGGAGGGTGAGATATCAAGTGTAAGGATCAACATTCCACTTAGGAGATCTATTGGAGGAGGTATACTATAGATTTCTCATCATATTTAGCCTTCTCTATTCAGTTCCATATTTGACTTGCAGTTGCTGCCCAGTAACTTCGACATTTTTTCCATTTTGTATATTTCAGCCAATCCTTTGGAGGATTGATGTATTAGTGTTTCTGAGGGTTAGAGCTTTGCTCCCCTATTTTATTTGAGCCATATCTTGTCATATCTTTCATTTATCATGTAATATGGAGTAGTACCTTTTATAAACTGCATCCTCTTAGCTTGGGTTTATGCAGAAATAGCAGTGTTCTTCTATTTTCATGTACATTTCTTATTGAGGCTTGCATTGCCTTTCTTGAGTGGATGTTTCCTCAAGAACTTGTACTTTATTTGCTACGATAAAATTATTTGTTGGCTATCTATATCTTCTTGTCTCAAAACTCATAAAATAATGCTATTGATCTATTGTATGTTCATAAATTTGTTGCAGTCCCTCATTGGGCACCTTTTGAGGACATCTAGTAGTGGGAGATATGTTTAACCACTCTAGAAGGATTTATTTGGAGCCATATCTTGGATTTAGGACTTAAATACATTGATCTAAGGGATATAGGTCTTGGTTTCAATTCCTGTAGTAGCAATTACTGGAAAATGCGTTTTCCAGTCATGCCTTGCTAGTTGTTCCAGATTTGGGATATTACAAGAGCTGACCTCTTTTGCCATGAGGAAGTCTCATGTTGCAATAAGCTTTTGCCTTGGGCAAGGTATGTTGTAAATATCTAGCCTTCTCTACAGCTTCTAGGAGTGTAGTTGGTTTAGTGGATTTTACCAACCCATGCAATAGTTCAGCCATCCCATCAATAAACATGCATACCCTTCTGATCATAGTGAGGTTGGATACCATCACTGAAAGCTAAAAATATTTAGTAATATAATCTTCTAGATCTCCCTTTTGTTTGAGCTTGGTTAGCTCAACAAAGTGGGCCTCTAGATCCTTTAGATCAAATCTCTCTACTAGTCTCTTGGTAAAGACTGAGTATGAAGTGATATGAGTATTTCCAAGTGTAGTTAACCCATGGAACCACCATTCATGAGCCTCCCCTTCCAAGTGTAGCGCAACTATTTTGATAGCCTCTATTTCAGAAACTCTATTGAGCTGAAAATAAGTATCCAGCTTCTTCGGCCAATTCTTGGCTGCGCACTTAGGTGATCCATCATATGTAGGCAAGAAGAACCTTCCCATACTACACTGGAGGTATTATTCCTACATAAATCCTCCCTTATTTTGGTGATAACATGGTCTCCTTTCATCCTTGATCCGACAGAACTCCTGAAAGCGCAAGTGTTCTTTGAACCTTTCGGATTGGGATTCATACTCCACAAAATAATCACCAAGGGTTTCTTCCTCCCTTTCCTCAGATAGGAATGAGGGCATAATAGAGCATTGTAGAAAAGGGTGTGTGGCTGATTTTTCCACACAATTTGAGGTGCTGGTGTTTGCTTCATGGTAAAACCCTCTAGGGGCTTCCTTATGCCCCATCTCTTTGAGATATCTTGCAATGTTATACATGGTTTGAAGAAGAATATTTGAAATATATTTCTCCTCCATACTGTAGATATATTTTCCCCACAATCTGAGCCAAGAGTAGAGCTCTGATACCACTGTAATATTCCTTCTTAGGAATTTCAGCACTATGGAAAATAAAAACATTGTTTTCAGAAAATTACGCTACAAATTGAGAAAGAGGACTTGGATCATTTATTTTATGCTTTATAACCCTTACATACAGAATGGTATAAAAAAAAAATCACTCTAGCTATGTTAAACAGATCTCCCCAGCCTAATATAGCTCAAAAACACACAATCCCCATGACTTTTATCAAACAGAAATTATGAAGTATGTAACAGCGTTATTCCATGAGGGTTTCTACAGTAAAATATGAATCATAATAGATCTAGAGATTACATTAATCATAGAGCCAAGAAAATGGAGGTCTAGCCTCTTTTATACAAAATGGAGACAACCCAACAAGGGTTTCATGAGTGCACAAGAATAAAATGGCATCTTTGCAGAAAATCATGCAGTCTACTGCAAATTTGTATTTGATATGGCTGAAAAATACATAATATGGCTGATTAAAACATAAAAATGGCTAAAGACCTTCTTTACTAGCCTTCTAGGAGAGGAAAAACCCCATTCTCCTAAGGAACTAGCACAAAACCAAGGGATTTAACCCTACCATAGCATCACCTTCAGAAATGATGCAACTTCTACAAGAGACTGCGATGTAGAGGTTGGTGACTACTTGACCCAAAGTCTGATGGTGGAAATGTAGCCCTGAATTCTCCTCTTAGATCCCTTCAACAAGCTGAACCAAGAAAGAGACTGGAACTCTCGCATGATAATCCTTTGCACTAAACAATGCAACAAACTTAGATAAACAACTGAAGCATGCAAGAAGTCATAATACCCAAACATATACAAGATTCTAAATGACTCTCATGGTTGCCCTCCCTTCCTTTTTATTCTTGGTGAGCCTCCTCACCCTGGACCCCACTCATTCAAGAGGTTACTTCCTTGCAAAGAGTCCTCCATCAAAACTGCGCTGTTCCCACTATTTTTCCCTCTCTTTTAGCAGCGCTTTTGATTTGGTCAACAAGGATCTAGTCCTCATGCATTGCCTCCTTTGACACCAAAGGTATCTTTATTTTTCCTACCTACACAGATCCCCTTTCACATTGGGAATGTTTTATTCCTACTAAAGAGATTTAAGGGTCTCCCTACCCCATTTATTTCTCTAAGCTGCAAAACATAGCAACATATAATATTCCAACTAGCAATAGCTAATTTGGAATATTACACAGCAAAACATGCTTGCTGAATCTAAGGGAAATTTTGAAGTGTTACAACTAAAGAATAATTCTATACTAATGGGTCTCATACCTCTTGAGAAGCTTTTTTTATCAAAATGATGTTTTCAAATCTCCTAAGATACAAGCTGATGATGAAGAGGTAGAGAGTTGTAATCTTGGTACAATAGCTATGCCCAAAATGATTAAACTTCCAGAGTTTCTTTCAGTTGATATGAAGTACAAGTATATTAAGATGATGAAAATATTCATAGATTTTTTTGCTTGGAATTATGCTGAATTGAAAGAGTATGACCCCACTATTATTTAGCATACTATTCCCATTAAAGAAAATGAAAGACCTTTCAAACAGAAGTTGAGGAGGATTAATCCACTTCTCATGCCACTGATTGAGAAGGAAATAAATAAACTCTTTGATGCCAAAATAATTGTTCCAATCAGATTCTCAAATTGGCTTGCAAACTTGGTTCTAGTTAGCAAAAAGAGTGGAGAAATCAGAATATGTATTGACTTCAAAAACTTGAATAAAGCCTCTCTGAAGGAAAAATATCCTCTCCTAAAGATGGACCAAATTTTACAAAATATTGTTGGTTTCCAAAGGATTTCTATGCTTGATGGTTTTTCAGGATACAATCAGATCCTTGTGCATCCAAATGATCAAGAAAAAAAAACCTTTACTACACCATGGGGCACTTTCATGTATGCCAAGATGCCATTTGGTCTCATGAATGTAGGAGCTACTTTTTAGAGGGCAATGTATATTGATTTTTCTGAAGAGAAGGACAAGGTGGTGGTTGTTTACCTTGATGACATAACGATATTCTCAAGGAGGGAAGAAGATCACTTGAAGCATCTAGAAATAATTCTGCTGAAGTGTAGAAGGTTTGGTATTTCTCTAAATCCCACCAAAATTATTTTTTCTTTAACTTCAGGTAAATTACTTAGACACATTATTTCTAAAGATGGGATTAAGATTGATCCAAACAGGGTCAATGCAATTCAGAAAGTGGATTTTCCTAGAAGCAGAAAGGAGATTCAATCTTTCCTTGGAAAGGTAAATTTTGTAAGGAGATTCATTCCTAATTTTTCTGAGATTGTGAAGGACATAACAAGGATGATGAATAAGGGAGTTGAAATTAGGTGGACAGCAGAGGCAAAGCACTCATTTGAGGAGATAAAAAACACACTCACTCAAGCACCGATATTGATCAGCCTGGATTTCTCAAAATAATTTCTGGTTTTCACTTTTGCATTAGAAAATACAATTACTGGAGTTTTTTTGTAAAAGGGACAACAAGGTATTGAGCAGCCCATCTAATTTTTTAGTTGGACATGACCCTCTCCCTGTGTGCACCAAATGACTATATGGTTGGAGTATTGGATATGCGTAGAAGGGATGGCAGATGTGCAGAAAGGTGTGGGGCACACACGGTAGCTATGCCACAAGGTTGATTGGGTCACAAAGGTGCCAAAATCTAGCTATTGGAACAGTAAATATAGAAAATGAAATTTTATTATCGTTTAAGGGAGCGTCTAGGCTACATTTAATGAGGGGATTTTTCCAGATTTGGGACCATTTTGTCATTTATGGAGACACATTAATGCATACGGACTGTTGAGGATGCACTAAAACTATAAACATGACCTATGGGGTCACAATAGTTCCCTTTGCTTCCTATTTGAATGATCGACCTTGAGCTCTTTTATTTCTGCATCTTATTCAGTGTCTATGTCTGGTTCAGATCCATGATTTGAGTAAGAGTTGCGTCGTAGAGGTCTTGGTCATGTTATCCCGCCAAGAATTATAGCTACATGTCCAGGGGAGGATCCTACTCCGTTGGTGGATCTTGTTGCGCCAGTTGTTGAGACACCTGTGCTTGTGAAGAATAAGAAGGGACAAACATCGGGGACCCGTAAATCCCCAAGGGAGAAGACTCCAAAGCTGCACTCCACTACAGCTGAGCACCGAAAAAGACCCATGGCGGAGCTCCCTAAGACCATCATGATGAATGAAGAGGATGTGGTTGAAGTGGGCCCATTCTCGCGGTTTCCTACCTATGTCACACTGCACAAGGAATCTGTCAAAGTTCTAAAAGATCTGGAGAAAGCGCGGTTGAGAATTAACATGCCCTTGATTTCTGACGATGGAGGATTGGGACATCATAGATCTTGAGAAGTTTCTTAGGATTTCACTTGAGCACTATCTTGATCACATTCCCTGCGAGGGGGGCCTTGTGCACCTTGACCCACATCGATGGGTGTTGGGCCTGCATAAGGCAGGGCTTCTAAACTTATTACAGGTTCCCCATTTCGGGCGCAACTCGATAAATGATATCTGTTTGTACTAATTTCTCACACTAGTACATGATGAAGACCTATGATTGGGAGAGTGCATACCTATAGATGCCACACTGATCATTCGGATCACTGGCCTGCCTGATTAAGGCGCATATCCCATGGTTGATTTTGGAGGAAAGGAACAACAAAAGAGGGTGGCTGAAAAAATAAAATCAAAGTACCAAGTGGCATGCCATAGCTAAGGATTCGTAGTAAGCGAGACCAATGATCCAACTGTTCAGTTTAGGATGCTCATCTTGGTCTTCAAGATGATGCACAAGTATAGACTTAAGGAGGTTCCTGCACAAGTAATTGCACTTGCAGGACAATATGAAAAATGAGTTATCTATAACTGGTCTCAGTATTTGTGCAAAGAATTCCTAGAGAACATGCACGAAGCACAAGAGGAGGGAAATCACTTCTATTATATTTGGCTCCTACTTTTGATATCCCTTATTGGCTAGAAGACCCCAGAGGAAACACAATTTCCCGAGATAGAGCCGCAGATGTGCGAAGCCGTGCGGTACACCATATTGTGGAATTCTTCTGTCCCCGCGTGAATCATGGGGAATAAAATATTATGGGTATTGTTCAATGCCTCTCTTTTTCAGGTAGTGTATTATAAGCCGAGGTTGTCTTCGACTTTGTACAACCAATACAAGATGATCACAGATTTTAAGGCCACCTTCCATAATATTCACATCTGCACGAAGGGTGCAGTTGAAGGTGTGTGGTATGAATTTACCTATCTCATCACTGAGAAATATTTGTTGCACATCACTACAAAGTTCCCGCCATCTCGGCTAGAGCGAGGTGCATCGAATTCTCTTCCAAAGATGCCTACCAAGCCTCACACTAGTATGCAAAAAACTAAGAAGATGATGAAAAAATAAACCAAGTCGACGAAAACCGATGCAACGATTGACCTAGAAACAAAAACTAAACCTGAGAAGAATGGTGCTACACCAAAAAAGACAAAGGATCAGGTCGAAGCTTAGACTTCCAAGGGCACAAAGCATGGTTCTCAAGCCATAAGAGGATCTAGGAAGAAACAAAAAGGCTCTAAGGCCATGGGAAAGGAAGAGCTGACATTGAATGAAGATGATTTCAACGAAATAGCTACCACGGTCACAACAACAACTGAGGACATGTGGACAGACATGGAAACACAGTACAAGGCTACACTTGATGAAGTACAGGTTGGTATTCGCGAGCTCAAATTTTAAGCGAGCATAATTTAGGCGAGCATTGCACAAGCATGCCAACTGCAAGCAAGCATGCATGCAACTAGTGCACAACCACTCAATAATGTCATACCTGCCACTGGGGACACTCGTTTGATTTAAATCCTTGAGCCAACCATCCATGTATAATCAGCTAGCTGACGCATGAAACTATGATGTTGCCGAGATATCAATATTAATTTATCTATTTTTCTTGCAGGAAAATTGCATCTGATCCAAATTATGATTGCAGATGAGCTCCATTTCTATGAAGTCCATGCCCACACCACTACAGTAGAGTCACAACATCAGGCTACCAAAGCACACCTGAAACAATAGACTATAGAGGAAGCATGCTGAGCAGTAGAGGCTCAATGCGCCGCCTTGAAGAAAATATCAACCAAGTGTGCAATGACGTGTCAACAGTACTAGCCACAAAAACCCCAAAAAATAAGTTAAAAGTGATGGCTTTTGCATTACAGGCCTCACACATAGAAGTGCAAACTATGCAGGCTGAATTTGAACATCAAATTGCTGATTTAAAGCTAAAATTACAGCCATAAACCCCACCAGAAGTCAGAGAGAATAGGGTGGCCAAATTAAAGCAGGACACTGATAGCATTGTTGCCACAGTCACATAGTGTGGTTAGCTCTTGGATGAGGCCATGGGTGTCTGGAATTTGGTTCAGAATGAACCTATGGTACAGTAGCTGCGCAATGAGTTGCATGTCAAAGAACAATAATTTGATGATATTCGGATGATGGTGCCCACCCTCGTCATTGCACAGTGCGTTGCCCGCCTATAGGACGACCAAGTAATTCATAATGAAATTGAGGACATGCACTGGAAAGAATAGCTACTTGAGGTAAGTATGCAGTCGTGGGTCGAGGAGGATCTATAGCTATCGAAAAATTTGGATGTCATGCTGAAGGCCATTCAGCAAATGCAGAGAAGCATTGAATTGACCACAGAAGGGTGAACAACAAAGAAATTGGTCATTGGAGCGTAGAGAGATACTACACAGATTCTTGAGGTGGTGCTTCCACTAAAAAATTATACCACTCCGCTCCAAGACAAGATGAAGGAGTAGACCCCATAGTGACTCGGGACGAGTCAGAGGTTTGTGTTGGGGGCCTGTTGGAGCAGGGTCCCCCGGGGTACATTTTTGAGAATTTTTTTGTATATTTTTGCATATGCGCACTACGCAGAAAGGTCATGCGCACTACGCAGAAAGGTCAAGGGGATTTGGGTGGGTCAAAGTCCCTCTTTTATGTAAATGGGTTATAAGGGTAAATTGTGGGCCTCAAACCATGGTTTGAGACCATAGTATCTACGTGCTAAGATAGTATAAATATGTAAAGGTCAAGTCATGAAGAGATATATCTTTTTGGTTATGCTTATGTTGATGAACATTGTGTAAGGTTTTTTGTCTAATTCTGGGATTTTGGGTGGAAAGGCTCTTGCTGGTTGTGTGCGCGGAGACCTAGTCCTAGCTGTGTGCATGGAAGGGTAATTATAAGGGCAAGGTCTATTTGTGCTAAACTGTTGGAATCTAATATAAAGACTAGTTTTGGTGAATCACTTGTGTTACATAACTATGTTATCTGTTTACTATTATTTGAGATCGCTTTACTTTTTTTATATCTGCGCGAGTAAATATGTTCTTTATGCATGAATATATGTTCATGGTTGAATATATGAATATATCTTCTTAAGTTATTTCACATTACATAGATCTGGTCCTGATCTTATATATATTTGTGACAAAGTCGATCTACGATCGATATGTTAATGAAATTTGCTATATTGATCTGATAAGTATTGTTTTCAATTTGCATGCATCTGTTCCCGATCTATAATAAGTTTTGCAATAAACCTATTTAGGGCTACCACATTAATTTATTCCTTAGGGTGCAGAACTTGGTTCCAACACTCCCCCATACTGCTTCAGGTGAGACTTTGATCTGTGCAAGCAGGTCATTTCCGAAAGGGCTAGTGGTTAGAGGGTTTGTTGGTTGCACGATAAAATTTAAACCTCGGTCAAGACCTCTCAAGCCAATAGGTATTCACAAAGGAACATGCTATCTTTAGAGTGAAAAAATTAGAACTTATATATTCTCAGTCTGGGATTCTTTATAAGATTTTTCCTGATGCTCCTCTATCCAAGAGAGATTTAGCTAAATTGAAGGCAGGTCCCCATGCCTACGGGCTAGTTGGATCGATTGATAATAGTACAACTAACCTGTTAAGTCAATTCCATCAATTGTATTTACAAACTGATTCTTTGATTCAGACATCACCGTTAGTGCCTATGCCTTCTCAACCATTAAATATTAACGCTATCCAATATTCTAACCCCAAATGAAATCAAAAATCCGATGGGAAGAAAAAGGGACGTAATAAGAAGAAAGATAAGGATGGGAAGGGTAATGTGAATAAACATAGTAATAATGATGGGGAGGGTAAAATAGAGTCAAAAAATAAAGTAAAGTTTCCTTGCAAATTGTACACTAGAGACCATTTAACTCATATTTTCCCTAAGATTCAGGATGCTCAGTACTTGTTAGATCAGTAGGGTTCTTCTAGCTCATAGGCTATTTTGAAAAACCCTTTTCCCCAAGGGAAAAAAATTCTTGTTGGGGAAAATTCTAATACTGGAACCCCCATAGGGGACAACCATGAAGGGGAAAATCCATAGAATGTATACATGATGATTTCTCATGTTGATATTGTGACAAGGTCACATGATTATGGTGAACCAGAATCCTTTAAGACTAAGGTCGCCCCTGATGTTCCAGAGCCACTCCATATTGAGAGGCCTGTAGTTGAGGCTATACCTCAGATGCCAAAAGGCTCTACAAAATGTTCGATGATTAATCCTAATTCCAAGGCTACCCAGAACTACTCCATTGTTGAAGATCTCGCTCAAAGTCCTTGTAAGATGTCTGTGTTAGAGGTACTCCAGTCGTGCCCAACACAAATGAGTGCTCTAATCACTGTGATCATGATACATAATTATGAAGGAACAAAATAAAATATAGACATAAACATAAACGCAGAGATGCAATAAGAATAACACTTCATTTCATTAATATCAAATACTGAAAAATGCTTAAAGACAAAATGGAAAATAATCTAGCTCAGGCGATGGTATCTTAACTGTGAGAAGAGATGTGTCGACTACATGTCTTTGAACTATGTTACAATGAGGCTCAAGCAAATTTTTTTATTATTGAACAATAATAGAAAACCCTAAACAACCAAAACCATAGCCCAAGGAGATGTAACACCAAGAGTTTATGGGCACCATTAGAGTTAGTTGGGCAGCCGACTTCTGAGGGTTGTAACTTGGTCATGTTATCTCTGTTTGGCACGTATGATGTCTCATTGGAAATTTATCTTCGAGGAATACAACAGACAGTAGAATCATGCCCAAAAAAAGTCGTTTGGAGCCTAAAAATGGCTCTAGAAGTTCAGGACCCCAAAAACTACTAAAAACAATAAATAAGAACACTGATGAAATTGACCAGGTGGAATAGGAAGGGTGGTCACCAACATCTACTTGGATCATTCCTCCCCCCTTAGGAAGAAATGGTCCCCATTGCATTTAGCACCTCCATGAGATGGGGGAGCTTCTGCTGAAATTGGTCCCTAGTGAGCCACTTTCCTTGGTGTAGGATTTTGCTAACTTTGATAACCCGATACAATTGGATTTTCTACTAGCGAGTAATTTTAAGATGTGGGTTCATGATTCGATCAGTTGTAGCCCATTACATGAAGTTTGGATTTAAGTATTTTAGGGTGAGTGTTTATGCAATGTCATAGGTGTCCAATAAAGGTGGAAAGTATGGCTGAAGGCGATCCACGTTGAACAGTAGGTGCAGGCCAACGAATGGGGAAATGTTAAGCTCAAAAGCATTATATCCCACAACCTTGGTGATATTGTATGGACCATATAGGAGTGGTTGTAGCTTGCGGTGGGGTATAGAGAGGCATTCCTTTTGCAAATGTAACCAAAATTTGTCAGCCACCTGGAACTTGGGGCACTCGATGTTTATCATGTCAGTGCTTGTGCTTGATAATGGATTTCTCCAAGACGTCGTGGACCTGCTAGTGGGCGTGCTGGATACATTCAATAAATCTTTTTTCTCTATCATCCTGAGACAATAATAGTGTGGAATCTATCTTTGTGGTCGCGTGAGGTATGGAAACATTAGGCAACGATGCGCCTGGGGTCAGATCAATGGAGTGCTTGACCTGACAGTGTAGAGGAGCCACTAAGGAGAAAATGTATTTGTATTCCTCCACGTCTTTGTCCTTCTACTGCTGCCACATAGGGGAGCCCTGTTTGGAGGCTACAACCATAATATTATTCTTGCCCTATGGGTGAATCATAATGAAAAAAATTTCCTGTTTTGGGAAATAATCTTACTACATTCATTTGCAGTACTTAAAGAGACAATGGAAGGCGGTCTATCTTCGGTATCCTGTACAACTTATTTAACAAAGTAATAATAATAGAATGAGGATTAGACTCATACAAAACATGTCTCTTCCACAAGTATGGTTTTCCTAATATTACATCAGACATGTCAAGAGGAGCAACATCACACAATACCTCATCTATGAAGGGCTTGATGCTATACGAAAGGCGACACTACTGGCAGGCGCGAATATCTCTTCCTTGGTGAAGCCACTTGGTGGTATAGGAATGTGGGTGTACTGTGGTCGATAGGTCGAGCTGCTTCACAACCTCTACTGAAATGAGGTTCTTTTGAATTCTGCTATTGACAAGGAATTGTGGTGGAGAACCATTCACCCACATTTGGGAATGGAAGAGGCACACCCCGTCCTCTGGATCTTTGGGTTCTTTCTTCTGGATCTTGGTGGTGGAAACAGTGGCACTGGGTTCTGCATCAATGAATTTCTTCCCCTTTTCATTTCCCTTGTCCGATTCTGAATCAGAATCGGAACATGCATTTGATTCAGATGCCTTCAGTTCAGCCACCAGTGTCTGTTTAGTCCGGCACTCGCTTGTCTTGTGAGTAGAGATGTTATGAAATTAACACCACTTCCATGTGCCATTCTTTGGCTTTATGGTGTTGTTATGAGTCACCCCACTTTGGATTTTCCCCTTATTCTGTGGTTCGGGGGCACCTTTCCCTGGCTTCAGAGTCACAGATCCAAAGTTTTTCTTCTTCTACTTAAATTTATGCTTGATCTTGGTGGCATATCGATATGTTGTACCAAGTGAGGTAATTTTGAGAAAGTCCATTTCCTCCTAAATGTATATGTGCAAACAAATTTGGTACTGGAGCACCAAATTTTTCCCTGAATCTTTAATACCCAACTTTGTGCGCAGTGAAGGTTTTAACCCTGTACAGAAATTATCTACAAACGAATCTTAAAACATAAAATAAACAATAGCGAGAGCATAAAACATAAAACAGATAAACACAGAGATTTTCCCCTGGATCCCAAATCGGGACAACCAGCTTTATTTTTCATTATATTCCTTTTAGTGTTACAACATACATATATACATGCCGAAGCATACATAAACCCCAATCCATTAACCCTGGATTAGAACATCATCGTAGTTCCCTTGACCGGATCTACAAAATATCAGGGGCCGAAAACCATCATGGCCCAAAACCATGTGCAAAACCATGCACAAAACCATGGGCGGGTCCGCACACCGAAAAATAAGGTCCAATTTTTTTTTCCTAAGGCGCTGCCCCGGACCCTGACAGGGGGGATGTGGCCCCCCTGTGACCCCCCTGCTGCCCCCAACGCAACATACAGGGGGGGCTATCACCCCCTCTGTGACCCCCCTATGCATGACTAGTCATGGAAAGAATATAACACATACCCAACATTCTCCCACTTATTGTTTTCTTTCCACAGGGGGCCATACGAGAGCTTAGTCATTAGCCCAACTCTACAACACCCATTGTTTCTCTACACCAAGAGAACTTCTGAGTGCTCACAGACTTTGTCAATGCGTCTGTAACATTCTTCAAGGTGTCCACCTTTACCAGCAATACCATTTTAGCCTCAACCATATCTCTGACAAAGTGATATTGAACATCAATATGCTTTGTCTTTGAATGATAAGCAGGGTTCTTAGCCAAGAAAATTGCACTTTGGCTGTCACAGTATATCCTTATAGATTTCTGTACCAAATCCATACTTGAACACAATCTCTGCAACCAAACTGCTTCCTTGCTTGCATGACTGGCTGCTATGTATTCTGCCTCTGTATTTGAAAGATCCACTACAGATTGTCTTTTACTCATCCAACTGACTGCACCTCCAAATATGCTAAACACATACCCATTTGTAGATATTCTTTAGTCCAGATCTATACCCCAGTCTGCATAAACAAAACTAATAATTTCCAACATTCTTTCCAATCCTATTATTCCCTGGTAGCACAAGCCATACTCACTAGTGCCACACAAATATATGAAAACCCGCTTCACTGCTGTCCAATGCTCCTTCCCTGGGTTTGACATAAACTTTCTCAATACTCCCACTGCATGTTGTAATGAATAAAATAGTTAATTAGTGATTAAATTAGTTAATTAGTAATTAGGTTGAAAGGCCATGTCTGATAAGACATGAACTTTCATGAAGAGGCACCTACGTAGGTATATAAGCAGGCCTCATTTGTAACATTCAAATCATCTATCTATCTCATACCTTTTATAATATAATATTTGTATCCTCATGGATATCTTTGTATTCCAAGTGCTCTGGAGTATTTAAGCTTGAGAAGGAACTTTGTTCGCTTCATTTGGTATCAAAGTAGTTCAAGCCTTCAGCCACTTAACCACTGCACAGAGCCACACTCTTGGATCTAGGTCTTTGATCGTAAAAATCCTCAACCTTGTTGCCGTCATGACTGAAGCGTTTCACTATCAATCTTGGAGTTTCTCCATTTTCGCCACTAGGCCTTTGGCCATAATAAAAAAAGGAAAAAAAAACAAACCAGAGAATTTTTGAAAAGAAAATAATTTAAATAAAAAAATTGAAGAAATATTAAAAAAGGAAGAATTTAAATTAAAAAAAAAAGAGAGAGAAGAGTCAAATATCTCGAAAAAAAAAGAAAAAAGAAGAAAAGAAAAGAAAAAAAAAGAGATATATATAAAAAAGTACATATATGTACATACCAAGACAATTTAAAAATAAAAGGGAAAAACAAAGAAGGAAGAGTAGATAAGGTTATTTTGATTATTCTTTAAGTGGTTTACAAGCTCGTGGTTTTGGAAGCCCATGGTAATTGCCCATTGTATTTGCAATGTAAAATAAGAAGTAAAGAAATAAAAAAATGGTAAGTTTAATTTTACGTGGATAACATTAACCGAGTCAAATACACATAAGTGGATATATATTTTATAGGTGAATATATGTGAATAGCCACGTTTCACTAGGGTTGTAACCTTTCAACAAAAAAAAGAGTTAAAAAAAATCAATTGTTAAAAGAATATATATATATATATATATAATTAAATTATTAAACAAAAAGAAATAAAAAATTGAAGGAATAATAACTTCATTAAAAAGAAGAGAAAGATAGAAAGGGTTACCTTAAAAATCCTAAAAACTCAATTAAACAGACAAAATGGAATCAATCATTGATGAAAAGGAAATTGAATCTAATTCGGAAAGGAAAGAAGGAAGATTTCCTGAAAATTATAGTATGTTTGTCCGTACGCTAATTAGAATCAAACGGTCACTTGCAGGAAAGGAAGTTCTCATATCTATCGATCTTAATCAAAAGGATAATTATGTTAGTACTGAATGTGCTAACCAATTAGTGATCCCTGAATCAAATATAATCGAAAAAAATTCAATTAACGCAAATGAAAAACAAAACGACATAAGGAATCTACACCTAAGTATTGGGGAGTATTCCTTGGTCTCGCAATTTACCGTTAAAACCTTATTTTGTAACAATAGTGATATAATTCTAGGTTTGCTCTGGATGGAATCACTAGGGTTATTCGTCCTTAATACAAAAAAGAAGTTTTTAACATTCTCCTACAAAAAGAAGAAAATAACGATACAGGACGTCAACTTAAAGCCAAATTCAGTGACACTTGAAGACATTCAAGAAAGTTCAAAAGTAATTTCTCAAGAAAGTAAAAAGGCGATCCAAAATATGCAAAACGAAATTGAAAAAATCACAACTAACAAGAATGAAGAAGTTGCTCCCCTTAAGGACCACAACGAAAAATTGCTAACAAAAATTAAGAAATTGAAGAAGGATAAGAAGTCGTTGGAAAACAAGGCGCAACAACTTGTCGAAAAAGAGTCGTCGAAACCGACAAATGTAGAAGTTCAAGTTGCAGGAAAAATGAGCATTGATCCAGTAAATGTCACAACTCAAGAAGAAGATAGGCAAGTTGCAAATGATACAAAATTCGATGTTGCAGTTCAGACGAGGAGCATTCTAAGTGAAGGTTCTGTAACCTACTCAATAGCATCCTCGCCAAAATAAAATCAAAGTCAAACCAAAAAAGTTCCCTATCGACATCCAAATCACGGGAGTAGACAACTCAACCGAGCTATGTATTCAGAACAGAAACAAGTTGATCTTCTAAACAATACTAATGAATCATCACAAGTTTCCAGTCATCGTAAGATTCCACAGAAGATTGATTTAGGATGGTCCGATCCATTCTCAGTGCGACAGTTTTGTTTGTCACTTAGAGGATCATATCAACTTGTATCGACAAGGATGACTGCCCTAAGACGAGAAGATGTTCGTAGCAGGAAAAGAAATCGAGGCCTTTCATCGAAAAGGTTTGAGGAAAAAGCTTTTTGAGGGGAAGGAAATGTAATGAATAAATAATGTAAATATATGATAAATTAGTTAATTAGTAATCAGGTTGGAAGGTCATGTCTGATAAGACATGACCTTTTGTGAAGAGGCACCTGCGTAGGTATATAAGCATGCCTCATTTGTAACATTCAATCATCTATCTCATATCTTTTATAATATAATACTTGTGTCCTCATGGATATATTTGTATTCCAAGTGTTCTGGAGCATTTTAACTTGAGAAGGAACTTTGTTCGCTTCATTTGGTAATGAAGTGAACAAAGTTCCTTCTCAAGTTAAAATACTACAGAACACTTGGAATACAAAGATATCCATGATGATACAAATCTTATATTATAAAAGATATGAGATAGATAGATGATAAAATGTTACAATGAGGCCCTGCTTATATACCTACGCAGGTGACCTTTCATGACTGGGCATGTAACATTGTATACATTTCAACCTAATTACTAATTAACTAATTTAATCACTAATTAACTATTTTATTCATTACACATGCAGCTGTCTGGTCTAGTACAGACCATTGCATACATCACGCTACCCACTGCACTTTCATATGGAACACTGGACATATCCTCCTCTTCTTCTTGTGCCTTGGGACATTTTCCAGCAAACAGATTTACACCTACAGGAATCAGAAAATTCACCGGTTTACTGTCCAGCTTATTGAACCTCTGCAATATAGTCTCGACATACTTCCTCCGGTTTAACCAGAGCTTCCTCTTAGCCTGATCTCTCTTAATTTCCATGCCCAAAATATAGTTTGCAGCACCAAGATCCTTCATGTCGAATTTGGAGAACAACTGGGTCTTCAAATCTTGGATAATTTCTTTGTTATTTCCAATCAACAACATATCATCCACATACAAGACCAAATAAATAACACGGTCACCAATTAATTTAAAATAAACACAGTGATCCTCCTTGCTTCTAGTGAAGCCAAGTCCCCGTATATAGGTATCAAATTTCCGATACCACATCCTTGGTGACTGTTTTAACCCATACAGAGACTTCTTCAACCTGCACACCAGTTCTTTCTTACCCTTCACCATAAAGCCTTCAGGTTGCTTCATGTAGATCTCCTCTTCTAGATCCCCGTGAAGAAATGTTGTCTTCACATCCATCTGTTCTATCTCAAAATCAAATGCTGCAGCAGCAGATAAAAGTAATCTAATAGAAGTAACCTTGGCAACAGGAGAAAAAATATCACTAAAATCAATTCCCAAAGACTGAATAACCTTTTGTAACCAACTAGATTTATTTTCCAATTTTGGTTTCTACATTAATATTCTTCTTAAACACCCATTTTCTCCGATGGGCTTCCTCCTTCCATTTAAAATCGCATCTAGATTCTCGTATGAAAAGAATATATTTATGGGATGTTACTTTACATAACCATGGCCTCCTTCCAGTTTTCCATCATTTGAATCTACTACCTCCCCGATGGTTCTGCTCACACCGGAGCTATGCAAACTTTCCTCCTTTCCCCGAGTCTTCTTCACAGAGTTCTATTCATCCTCCTTAGCTCAAACTCATCTTCTGTGTTCCTTTTGTAGGACTTCATGTGTAACAACATACTTCACCTCTCTAAACACCCCATCTTAGTTGCACAAAACCTTCCTTGTTTCTGGGTTCCAAAGCTTGTAACCTTTTAAACCATCCTTATACCCAATAAAGATGCACCTTTCAGATTTATTATCCAACTTGGTCCTTTTCTCCTTGGGAACATGTACATATGCATCAGATCCAAATCCCCTCAGATGTGAAAGAGAGGGTTTCTTACCAGTCCATACCTCATGTGGAGTCTTATCCTCCAATGACGATGAAGGTGATCTGTTAACCAAGTAACATGTAGTGTCCACTGCCTCTGCCCAGAATTCTTGTCCTAACACGGTACCACTGAGCATGCTTTTTGCATTTTTCATCAGCGTTCTGTTCATTATTTCTGCAACTTTTTTTTGCTGAGGTGTGTATTGCTTAGTATTTTTCCGTGCTATACCACACTTCTTACAGAACTTTTCAAATTCCTTCTTACAGAACTCCCCACCATTATCTGTCCTCAACGCCTTTATCTTCTTCTCTGTCTAGTTTTCCACTAGAGCCTTAAATTCTTTAAATTTGTCAAAGACTTCAGATTTCTTCCTCAAGAAATATATCCATGTATTCCTTGAGAATTCATCTATGAATGAAACATAGTACACAGACTTTCCCAGTGATGGAACTGACACATGTCCAAACACATCACTGTGCACAAGTTCTAATATCTTGTTCGCCCTCTTAGCACCAGAAGGAAAACTCACCCGATTCTGCTTCCCATATACACAATGTTCACAGAAATTGAAATTCAGAGAGAAATTAGACATACCTTCTACCATACCATTTCTATGTAGTATCTGAAGGCCCTTATCTCCAATATGTCCAAGCCTTTGATGCCATAGCATGGTCTTTTCTCCAGAGACAGCTAGGCTTTCCGCTCCACTTTCAGGAACCATAGAACTATTACACCCATCAATAACAAGCATGCCTAAGTTGTACAGAGTTCCAATCCGAACTCCCCGCATTAATACCAGTGCTCCCCGAACCATCTTGCAAGCATCTTTCTCGAACACTGTTTTTACACCCGCATCATCCATCTTGCTTACAGAAATCAGATTTCTAGCCAATGCAGGAATGTATGCAATACTGTGAAGTGTTCTAATCCTTCCACCCTTGCAAACTTTCAAATTTCCTTGAATTTTCTATGTCCCCGATGATTCTGCCTTCCTATCATCCCCTAGGAAGACATCACTGCCATCATATTTCTCATACTCGCAGAACCACTCCCTATGGGGAGTGAAGTGAAAGGATGCACTCAAGTCAATCAACCATGACTCATGATCTACATGTGTATTTGAAGAAGAAGCCAAATACACATCCCCGCCTTCATCCGAGGTGGTTTTTGCCTCTGTAGAAAGAGCATCATCAGATCCCTTTCCTTTCTCGGGAGCTTTAGATCTGCAGTCCTTTTTGTAGTGCCCTTCCTTTCCGCATTTCCAGCACACCTTTACAAACTTTCCAGGAGATTTAGATCTCCCTCTAGATTTAGATCTCCCACTAGAAACCTTATTCTTGTTTCTGTTCTGGGACCTTCCTCGTACAGATAAGGCATCTCCATTCTGACCCTCCATATTTCTCCGTCTCATTTCCTCCGACAGCAAGGCTGAGACAATGTCATCAAAATTCAAGGTAGTTGTATTGCTACCTATTGCAATAACCAGACTGTCCCACGAATCTGGTAGAGAACAAAACAAAATGATGCACTTATCTTCATCTGAGATTTTAATATCAACAAATGACAACTACCGCCACAATATTGAAGGCATTCGCATGTCGTCACCGAGTCTATCCTTCATCCTCAAAGTTATACAAACCTTTCCACAGAACAATTTATTCACTAGACACGTTTGTCCCACAAATTATTTGCCATAGTTTCCTTGTGACATATCTAAAAATACTCGAATCTTCGAGACATACAACCGTATTGTGCTCTTTCGCTTTCCGATCCAACTTCTTCCGCCTCCATCTGACATTGCCGTTGGTTTAGTACTCCTGGATCTACCATGATCCATTGATCTTGAGCTTCAAAAACTCAAAAATCTAACCATTAAAGTTCTTGATCTCTATCTTTCCACTGCTTGCCATCTTCTTTCACTGCAATAATTGATCCCGCAGATCTCCCATTGAATAGGGTCTACCAAAGGCCCGAGAAAAAACTCCTCAACAACAAAGGAATCCCCTTGAAGTAAAAAAGACTTTGATACCAAATGTAGGTTTTAACCTGGTACATAAATTATCTACAAATGAATTCTTAAAAATAGAAAATAAACAATAGCGAGAGCATAAAACATAAAATAGATAAACACAAAGATTTTCCCCTGGATCCCAAATCGGGACAACCGGCTTGATTTTTCATTATATTCCTTTTAGTGTTACAACACATATATATACATGCCGAAGCATACATAAAACCCAATCCATTAACCCTGGATTAGAACATAACCGTAGTTCCCTTGACTAGATCTAAAAAATACCAGGGGTTGAAAATCATCATACCCCAAAAAACCATGTGCAAACTCATGCATAAAACATGGGCGGGTCCGCCCACTGGAAAATAGGGTCCAAATTTTTTTTCCCAAGGCTCTACCATGGACCCTGAATAGGGGTCTGCCACCCCCCCTCTGACCCCCCTGTTTCACCCGGCGCAATGTACAAGGGGATATTTCACCCCCCCATGAATGCGACTAATCGTGGAAAGAATTTAACACATACCCAACATGTAGGGTATGGAACAAATTCATTAGTTCATGCACATCTTGATCCCTTTGTTGTCGCAGCGTGGTCCATTGTATGTACTTGTCCTCATAGCTCCCCACGGGATAGTACTGTTCCTTGACGGCGTCTTGGAAAGAATTCCAAGTTGGTACGGTCGAGAACAGAGAGGTTCCTCTATCCTTTTTTCTCATAGTGAAGCCCTCATGACTCTTTGACATGGGGGCACTCTTGAGGAGTGCAAAAGTATCTTTTCTCAGTCGGAGAAATCATGGACCGAGAAATAACCTTCTTGAAAATTCAACCATATATCTAAGGCATCTACAACTATATGGCCTTCAAATACAGGAATCTAGAAGTTGAATTGTACCTTGAAAGGAGTGGCACCTCCAAAGTGGTTGTTGGATGCAGCTGGGTCGCCGGTGGGCAGTCGTTGAAGGATTTAGGAAAAGTTATCCATCATCATGTTCCTTTGTTTCTCGAGGGCCTCCTCAAGCGATATTTTAATAGGATTTCCTACTCCCTCGTCTTTCTTTTCTTCCACCATGGGAGGTCGTCGAGGTTTGCGAGGCTGATCTTGCAAGGGTTCAACCATATCGAGCCCTAACTCCTCGAACCCCCGACCTCATTGGGGACACAAAGAAAAAACAGAAAGAAAATCAAGCTCATTGCTAATCCAGACTTATGTAGGAACATAATAAAATATATAAATCAACATAAACACTGAGATGCAACAGGAATAACACTTCATTGCATTAATATCAAATACTGAAAAATGCTTACAGATAGAATGGAAAATAAACTAGCTCGGGCGATGGTAGCTTATCTCTTAGAAGAGATGTGTTGGCTACATGCTCTGAACTATTTTACAATGAGGCTCAAGGGCCTTTTTATTATTTAACAATAAGATAAAACCATAAACAACCAAAACCCTAACCCAAGGAGATGTAACACCAAGAGTTTGTGTCTCATGGGGATTAGTTGGGCAACCAAATTCCTAGTGTTGTAATTCTATTGTATTATATTCGTTTGGTGCGTATGATATCTCATTTTGAAATATATCTATGAGGACTACATATACTCATTCTATTTTATGAACTTAGACTAATCATGCCCAAAAACGTCTTTGGGGGCCACAAAATGGCTCTAGAAGTTCGTGAATCAAAAAAAATGCTATAAAAAATAGTAAATAAGAAAATTGATGAAAATGACTACATGGAATAGGCGGTGGCCACGAATGTCCATCTGGATCAGATTGGGGAAATAGATCTGAAAAAATACCTTATTATTAAATTTGACATGTCAGATATTAAGAATGGACTCCCTCATCACGTAGCTTTCCAGATTAAATCTACATATTGAAAGATGAATATCTTTCAAACTATAGTTGATGAGGGAGCTTCCACATGTGTCATGTCGATTACATGTTGGAAAGCTATTGGGTCTCCTCAAGTTTTTCCTTCACCTACTCTCTTGACTGCATTTGATGGTCATTCTCATAGGCCACATGGAATTGTTCCTGCCTTTCCTATCTGTGTTGGGGGCAAGGTGATCAATATCGAGGTGTAAATAGTCAATGCTAATTTGGATCAAATATTTTATTGGGACAAAATTGGATTTATGAAATGGATGCCACTGTATCGTCATTATTTCGTATCTTATGCTTTCCACAAGAAGGGAGAATTGTTACTATTGATCAAATGCCTTATTCTCCGAAAGAATCTAATGCATCCTCTAATTCTACCACTCCCTTGGTGAAGAATTCCAAGCCGACCATCGAGAATTTAGGAGTTGGAATGTATTCCTCGTTGGTGAGTGCTTTTGATCTTCCTTCTCCTACCGGTCGAATAAATTCCATTTCATCATCCAAGCCCCCTTCTCAAAGAGAGTTCTTCAGAACTCATTATTTTTCGGATCCTCGGCCCTTACCCTCGTTCCTATGAACACATTAGAAGTGGGGAAAGTGGGTGAAGGCATTTCCTATGTCAACAACTCAAATTTCTTATAGCGATATTGATAATCGCCGTAGATCTTGATCCTACTCCCTTTCACTGAGGATTTTGATGGAGATGTGGCTATAACTTAGACTCTTAACTTAACTCCACTTCCTCTATGGATTGACTTGATACTATTTTACTATCCGAGAGGAAATCCTAGAAGTAATGATGGGTGTGAGAGGTATCTCCATGGGATGACTTTCACCATGTAATATTCCTAATTAGCCATGAGCTAATTGGAATATTAAATTTTGTTTTGCTGCTTTGCTTTATGAATAAGAGCACAATGGAGGTCCATAATTGTACTTAATAATGAATAAATCAATGCCAATGTGAAAGAGATAGATATCGCAGCCTTACATTAGCACTTTAGTATGAAAGGGGTTAACACCGACTGATCAATCTTGACTAAATCAACAACGCTATCATGAGAGTGGTCATCAATGAGACAATGCAGGCTTTGACTGGAGATGCTTGCATGGAAGTAGTGCTATTATTAGATGGGGATTAGGGCTTGGGTAAGATCATATCTTATTTGGTTGAAGAGGAAGACAACCATTATTTATTATGTTGATGTATATGAATTTTCCGGGACATATGCGTTGTTTCAATATATATCTTTCTCTTGGCTGCTTAGGCCGAGGAATAGTGCCGTTCAGCACTAGGTGTTCCTGATCGGGAATCACACCTCTTCCATTGAGAAGCTCTTGGAGGAGTCTTGTACTAAAATTTCCACTATCAGGCTTAAGGCCAAGCTTCATCTTTCATTTACAGCATAGATCCTATTGAGGGTTGAGTTGTTTTGCAGGTTGCAGCAGTGGAGGCTAGGTCCGTGTCATTTCATTGCTCATTTTTTAGTGGAGGAGGCTTCCTTTCCATTGGGAGGACAGTAAGGAAGGCCCTTGTGAGTATTTTCATATCTTGGCATCAGACCAACCATTTATTTATCCCTATAGTGCAGTTTACTTCCAGATCTATGTTATATTTATGTAGGAGGAATTGCAGGGTGGATTGGCACACCATTTGGAGAGTTGGTTTTCTAGTGAAAGGGATCTGCCTTTCATTTAGAGGATCTATTGGAGGAGGCTATTCTATTGATCATATCATATCAGCCACACTTTCTAGATCTATATTTTGCAGTGGATCTTCATCCCTAGGGCCTATATCCCCATCTTGTATATGGTGTTTTGATGAAAACCCTTAAGGGGTTCTTTAAAGGAGGTTATATAGTGCTCAGATATGTATTGGATCTATATTTTGAGGCACATAGCAGCCCTAGTTCTTTTTTATAGTCATTTTTTGTAGCAGTGGCTATAAAACAGCACTGTAACATTCTTCCAGTCTTTATATATAGTAGCAGCACCTCTTTTGAGGGATTTTTTCCATTGGAGGCTTGTTATTTCTTATTGTACATCTTATGGCCCATAATTTATGTATAATTTGTTGCTGTTATAACATATGAAAGGTCTCCATATTAGTCTATTGTTCTTATATGATGATTTGCATGATTGTTCCAACATTTTGCACTATATTCCTTCTTTTCCCATTTGGGAATATTACGGTGGTATCATAGCATAATCTTGGCACAGCCTGTGCATCTTGAAAAGCCAATATGTCATTTGAATAAGGATATCCTCTTACTAATAGAAAGAAGAGGTATCAAAGAAGAAGACACCAAAATTTTGATTATACAAATGACAAAGAAGACAGGGGTAAAACCCCTTTATCTGGAGGAGAAGATGAAGAGAAGGAATTTCCCAAGATCCTTCTTAGAGCCATGCAAGATATTGCTAGAGAAATCAAGGAGATGAGGATGGATAGATACAAGTAATCCCCTAAAGGATTTCATCATGGTGAAGGATCTGGCATTTCTCATCACTAGAGTGATCAACCAATGCAGCAACAAAAAGTTTCCCAACACTCTACAATGCCTACATTCTTGGCTATGGGAAATGAAGGGTTTCAAGAGAAAGAATCCCTTGAAGACTATTTTATGGAGTATGAGTCTCAAACTCAGAGATTCAATGACAACTTGAGTTTTCAATAATTTTTTCAAATCAAGGACAATAGGAGACTCAGATATCATAATAGAAGTAGTGGATTCATTCGGAATCATGATCTACACCTCACTATGGGCATATTTTTCTTACCCAACTTTGATGGGTCATCTAAATGCACTGCCAAATCATGGGTAGAGAATCTTGACATCTATTTCCAGTTGAACAAAGTTCTAGAAATGGAGGCCATTAAGATAGTAGCGAGGTACCTTGAGGGTGAAGCACATGATTGGTGGTTCCATGGCTTGTCTACATTAGGTCATGCCAATGTGATTGCATATTCAAAGTTCACAAGGAGGCCGGTGGAGAGGTTTGAGAGAAGAGATATTAAAGCACCATTCATAGGGCTTTCAAAGCTAAAACAATAAGGTAATCCAGAAACTTACATTTCTAAATTTTTGAGACTTTCTGTTATGGTTCCTGATTTATCTGTAGCAAGAAGGGTCTATATGTTCATTAATGGGTTAGATGAACCTCTTCATGGGTTGGTTAAGTCTACCAAGCCCGCTACCCTTCAATATGCCATTGAAAGGGCTAGATATCTTCAAGCAAAAGCAAAGGCAACTTTTCAGCACAAGCCCTCTTTTCAATCAAAGGGAAAAGGTGAGAAGGCTCCTCTTTCAAAGGAGAGCCAAATAAAAAACCTCTTGATGATGATGTCCGAAGAGATTTGAGGAGAAGGAAGATTTTTTTCACATGCGAAGAATATTGGGCACCTGGACATAGATGTACAACAGGAAAGGCACACTACATAGAGGTCTTCTCAGATGATGAGGAGGAAGAAGAAGATGAACCAAGAAGAGGTCACAACACTGATACAATAGGACATGAACCAACTCCATCAGGAGATGGGAATGGGGCATTTTCTCCAATTGGAGTGCCTCTTGCATCATTGAGAGGAGTACCTAAGTACTTGACCTTGAGGGTTTGAGGTTCCACCTTATATCATAGGGTTTCTGTTTTGGTTGATAGTGGGGCTACCACAATTTTATTGATGCCCAACTAGTGCAAAGGAGGGCAATACCCACTAATGATTTTGAGGGATTTTCTGCTTTGGTCCCAGGAGATAGAACTATGCAATTCATGCATTATGTTCCATCCTTATCAGTCACCATGGGAACATATACATTGAATGATCACTTATTTGTGGTTGACATACCTGACACCAGTGTGATATTGGGTGTGCAATGTGTAATATTCCAAAATTAGCTTGCAGCTAATTGGAATATTGATTTTTTTTTTTCACCTAACAGTTGAATAAATGGGCAAGGAGGCCCATGCATATTAAAAGCATGAATAAAATCCCTCATAGTGTGAAAAGGGATCATCATAGGTGTTG